>JAANYP010004050.1:0-111317 GCA_020465985.1 Centrapalus pauciflorus
TACCTCGATAATGGGTTACATCTACAGGTTTCCCTGAGATGTCCACATCGAGTTTTGATTTTGAATCCGGAGCCATGGGAGTTTTCATAGGAGTACTATTGACCATGTTAAATTTCTTTAACATGTCTTGGATATATTTTGACTGATTGATAAAAATACCATCAGTCAATTGTTTTACTTGTAAACCTAAGAAAAAATTAATTTCCCCCATCATGCTCATTTCAAATTTCTGGGACATTAAAAACGCGAATTTCTTACAAAATTCAGGATTTGTAGACCCAAATATTATATCATCTACATATAACTGTATTACTATAATATCTGGCCCCTGACGTTTTATAAACAGAGTTGTGTCAACTGCACCTTTTGTAAATCCACATTTCAACAGATATGTTGAAAGTGCATCATACCAAGCACGAGGTGCTTGTTTAAGGCCATACAGTGACTTATCCAAAATATATACATGATCAGGTTTCGAAGGATCAGTAAACCCTTCGGGCTGATATGTATATACTTCATCAGTTAGCTCCCCGTTTAAAAACGCAGTTTTGACATCCATTTGATATACTGTAAAATTTTTATGTGCGGCAAAAGCTAAAACATCCTTATAGCTTCAATGCGTGCAACTGGTGCGAATGTTTCATCATAATCAATCCCTTCTTGTTGACTGTATCCTTTGGCCACGAGACGAGCTTTATTCCGAATAATGACACCGTGTTCATCTTTCTTGTTCTTGAAGATCCATTTCGTGCCAATTATGGATTTGTCTTTTGGTCGCTCAACAAGTCTCCAGACCTTTAACCGTTCGAACTGGTTGATTTCCTCTTGCATCGCCACAATCCAATCAGCATCCAGAAGGGCTTCTTTTACATTTTTAGGCTCAATCTTACTCAAAAAATTTGAAAATAAGCATTCATTTATTGTAGCCCTTCTGGTTTGGACTGAAGACGATGGATCACCAATGATATTCTCTATTGGGTGATTTCTTGTCCACTTAACTGTGTGTGGAAACGGTTCTATTGGGTCTTGGTTGGGATTGGAATCGAAATATGGTTCAGGGGTTGTTACAGATGTTGTAGGTGGAACATCGGAGGTAGGAGCTTCTGACTGTTCTGAAGTAATAGGGGTTTCAGAAGTATGTGGAGGTTCAAATGGTTGTACAGTCTCAGTAGTTGACTGCACCTTTGCTGTTGAAGCTTCTCCAGTTTCTTCTGAATTTTGTTGTTGAGAGAGATCTGAAACTACGACTGGATCTTCAGTGATCCTGTCAGGCACCAAATTTTGAACATTAGATTTGGGAGTTTCAAAATAATCATCATAAAAGTTCTCAAACAACTTATTTATTTCATTTTGTTCAGCATTTTGTTTATCTGACTCCAATGAAGTCTGCATGTTAGGTCCGGGTTCTGAACTGGTGTGTTCAGAAGCCATTACTATTCCTTCGTCAAATTTAACATTTACGCTCTCGTTGACTATCTTGGTTCTCTTGTTGTATATTCGGAAAGCAACCGACTCCTTTGAATACCCGATGAAGATTCCTTCATCTGCCTTTTGATTAAACTTTCCCAGATTGTCTTTATCATTCAATATAAAGCATCTGCAACCAAAGACATGGAAAAATTTAACATTAGGTATTCGTTTATTGATTAGCTCATACGGAGTCTTTCCGAATCTTTTATTTATTATTGAACGGTTTTGTGTGAAACATGCTGTTGCAACCGCTTCTGCCCACAAGAACAATGGTAAATTGGAATAGGCCAACATCGTCCTAGCTGCTTCCACTAGTGTCCGATTTCTTCTTTCAACGACACCGTTTTGTTGTGGAGTCCAAGCAGCTGAGAATTGATGTGTAATTCCAACTGAATTTAAGAACGAGTCCAATGATTTGTTCTTGAACTCTGTTCCATTGTCTGAGCGAATTGTCTGGATGGTGAGTTGCAACTTTACTTGTATTTTTCGGATGAAGTCGATGATAGATTCGGTTGCATCTGATTTGGATTTCAGGAAAAACACCCATGTGTATCGTGAGTAGTCATCAACTATCACCAATACATATCTTTTCTTATTTATACTTTGTACTCTCATCGGTCCACACAAATCCATATGCAGTAACTCTAATGCTCTTGTGGATGAGTGTACTGTTTTGGATTTGTGTGTGGCTTTTGTCATCTTTCCTTTTTCACATGCCGCGCATAGTTGCTCTTTTTGAAATTTAAGCGCCGGCAGCCCTTTAACTAACCCTCCTTTTGCTAGGTTGGTCAGTTCATTGAAATTTAGATGTGAAAGGCGACGATGCCACAGCCATGCTGTTTTAGATGTTGCTTTTGACAATAAGCAGACATCTTTCTTCAGATTGATCGAGGCTAAATCAATGGAGTATAGATTTGTTTTCCTGGTTCCTGCTAGAATTTCTTTTCCTTGTGCTGATCTGATGCTGCACCGATTGGCTTTGAAGTTGACTTCTAACCCCTTATCACACAGTTGTCCAATACTGAATAGGTTATGACCAAGACCGTCAACATAAAAGACCTTTTGGATTGTGATTTTGTCATACTTCAGACTTCCATATCCCTTGATCGGACAAAACTGATCGTTTCCAAATCTTACCGTCCCACAAAACTTTTCTACAAAGTCCGTGAGTGTGTCTCATTGTCCGGTCATGTGTTTGGAGCATCCCGAATCAAGGTACCAGACATGGTTTACCTATAAAACGTAATAGCACATGAGGTACCCACTTGTAGTTGGGTACTTTAGTTTTAGGTAAAACATGCATAGTATCATTTGTTTTTCTAACTGATATGGCTTTGGGCTTATCGTTTGAATTTATTTTAGGTACCCATTTTTGAATTGTTCTTCTGGGTATCCACTTTTGTACAATTCTCGGTGGAATTGTTTTTGAAATTTTTTTTATCTTTGGATCCTTTTGCTGTTCATACAATGGGTCCTTTTTCTTTGGTTGCCATACAAGCTTATTATGTTTCACAGTTTCAGACTTACAAACATAAGAATTCAAAGCAATTAATTTCGATCTTGAAAACTTAATACAAGAATTATTAACTATTTTATCATTATTACAGACAGAATGTTCAATTTTGCTGTTTCTATCTGTAACAATTTTTTCTTTCACGCGCCATTCTTGTTTTATAATCTTGTTTTTCTCTTCTCTTTGCTTCTTTCGCCACACTTGTTTTCTCGACCCGTTCACAACGTTATCTGACATAAAAGAAGTTTGAGAATTAGAAGATTTAGATGCTTGTTTTTTCTGTAACCTTTTCATACCTGTTGAAGATTTGACTGTACGTGCAAAGGAGTTCGTTGATGAGGATGATTCACCCTTTTCAAAACTAGGAGACTTAACAAACAGTTTTGTTTTCTCCTTCTTTTGTTGCACTGATGGTGAATATTCAGATGGTTTTAAAGAGTCTGTAGTCTTTCTTTGCAGAATTTTAACAGATTCTTTATTACCAGTTGATAGTTTGTTAGTCAAAGGTTTGATAAATTCACCAATTTTACCAAATCTTTGATCTAATGAATTAACATCAGAGTGCATGAACAGATCAAATTCTTTTTCTGAATTTATAGAATCCAGAGAAATAAATGAATGTGGATCAGACACATTTATGTTTTTAGACTTATTTTGCAACTTTTGTTCTATTTTTAGTAATTCAGACTTGAGTGTTCCATTCTCTGTCTCAAAACTTTTAATTTTCAATTCTAAATCAGAATTTATCTGTTCTAAAATTGAATTTGGTAAATATAGTTTTTGAGACTGAGTTGGTAATTCAGACAAATCCTTTTCAGAATAAGTTTGAATGTACTCTTCTTTAGTATCAACAATGTTGCTAATTTCATTTATCTTGGTATAGTCAACATAATTTTGCATTTTGTCTGATCTTGACCTTTTGATTTCTTCACTGGATTCTACTTCTTCAGATGCTTTCAAGAATGTCATTTTTAATCCTAAATTCATGTATCTGACATCATATAATGTTGGTGAATTTGTTATAGCTTTTGTCAGATACTTAGGATTTTCCCAACCAATACCAGATTTAGAGTTATAAAACTCTGTATCTTTTGGTTGATTTAGATATATTGTTTGATCTGTTTGCCCTCTTTTAATAAATTCATCCTCCATCTTTTTGATTTTCTCATAAAGTTTAGTTCTTTCTTCAAATATGGCATGATATTTTACAGAAAAATTTGAGGCTTCTAATTCAGCTATTCGCAGACTTTCTTGTAAATCAGATATTTTGTTATTCAGATTGAATATATTGCTTTGAAGTTCTTTTTCCTTATCTTGTAAGTCTGAGACAGCTCGTAAAGCTAAGGCTTTATCTTTGGAAAAATCTAGGACTAAATTGTGTTCATTTAGAAGTTTGTTTTCCAAAGAATGAACCTTCTTCTTTTCTGCTTTTAAGGATTTTTCAAACTTTTTAAGCATAAAAGCCATATTAGTTAGTTTTTCTTCTAATATGCATGAGTCGTCAATATCAGAATCTGAAATAGAATTTACCTCTTGTCCTTCTGAATCCTCTGAGTTATCAGACTCTGAATCCTTCTCATTTTCAGCTTTATTTTGGCCAGATGCCATTAATGCAACTTCTTCTTTTTCTTTCTCTGCATCAGAATCAGATTCTCTCTCCTGTTCATCCTCTTCATCCGTCAGTCCAACCCACACCTCATCTTCAGCTATTATAGCTGATTCACTGAGTTCTGATTCATTAAAGATTTCTGACTTTAAACAGATATGGGCATCTTCATCCAAAATGTCATCATCTTCGGATAACTGTAACCAATGATCATCCTCCGCCATAAGTGCTTTGCCTGACTCTTTCTCTTTGGCTAAGAGGGCCTTTCTCGTATAGTAGTCTGAATTTTTGACTACTGGAGATCTGCATTCCCGGGCATAGTGACCTGGTTTTCCACAGTTATAGCATTTCTGTTCAGATTCCTTCTTGGTTGATTTATCTGACTTCTCATATTTGTCAGACTTTCGTGCACTACTTTCTCCAGCCTTCTCATACTTATCCTTTTTCTCAACTTTCCTTGAGCCTGTTTTGTAGCGCATTTTGTTGTTTGTTGGCTTCCTGTAAAATTTCTTCTGAAATGCCTTTGTAAGCAGTGCCATCTGTTTTTTCATCTCTTCAATCTCTGAATCTGCAGATGAATCTGATGATTCTGATTCTGATGATGTACTGCTGATTACCGCTCTTTTCTCCTTTTTGAGCTTGTATTTATACTTTTTCTCCGCCAGTAGAGCTAGTGGATCAGCAGTTTCTTTTTCCGCTTTCTTCTTTCCAGATATTTTCCTCAAAACAACTTCTTGGTAGTTGTTGAGGTTTTCAAATAGCATATGAAAATCCATCTCCTCTATATCTTTCGTTTGTTGGATGATCATAGCATATTTTTCCCATTCTGGATTTAGGACATTTAAAAATTTGACATTGATGTCCAAGTTGGACTTCGTCACTCCGTTTCTTTTTACTTCACTTACCAGATTTACAAATCTGAGATAAGTGTTTTCCAGAAGTTCACCTTCACGGGCTCTAAAGTTCTCAAAAGTCATGAGACTATTCCTAGCCCTATTGGTAGCAGCTCTGTCTGATCCCCGCATGATTTTGCATACTTCATCCCAGATGGACTTAGCAGTCTTTGTATTTGTCAGACAAGTGTATATTTCATTGGGGATTGAAATTAACAATAACTTTCTTGCAGTCTTGTCCCCTAACTTTCTCTTTTTCTGGGCCTCTGTTAGGTTTGTTACCTCAACAGTCCTTGGTGGTATTGGGGGATTGCCAGTTGGTACTCCTGGGATTGTTTCCATAAAGATTGCTGGTCCTTCAGTTAATGATTTCAGCATTTCTTCAGACAAATCATGGAAACTTATAAATTCCAGAAACCTTTCCCGCCATTGAACATATTCACCCCTGTATAAGATTGGGGGTTTGGTTTCTGATCCCATAGCCAGTGCGTCTTTAGACATGTTGATTGATCTTTGGGAAACTTGACCAAGATCTGATGAACTCCGAATGAGAATGAAAGATTTGATCACACCTTGAAACACAGATTAGTACTGAAATCGAATGATTCTTGTGTTATGAGTGAAACTTGGATGAATATAGTGTGAAACTCGATTGAGTTTATGGTAAAACTCGATTGAGTCTTTTACCAAACTCGATTTATACTTTCTGTGAAACTCGATTGACCTTTTGATCAAACTTGATATATAACAAAACTCGAATGAGTATATGACAAAACTCGAATGAGTATATGTCAAAACTCGAATGAGTATATGTCAAAACTCGAATGAGTATATGTCAAAACTCGAATGAGTATATGTCAAAACTCGAATGAGTCTTGCACAACTCGAATGGGTCTTATAAGAAACTCGAATGTCTTATAAGAAACTCGAATAGTCTTATAAGAAACTCGAATGGGTCTTATAAGAAACTCGAATGGTGTTGTTCTGAAATTCGAGTTTGTTAACAAAATGTTGTCAACTCGAATATCACAAGTTGTCAACTCGAATATTAGTTATACACAACTCGAATACCTAAGATAAGCAACTCGATTAACTAATGTACTCAACTCGATTAACTAAGGTACTCAACTCGAATTACTAAGGTATTCAACTCGAATTACTAAGGTACTCAACTCGAATTACTAAGGTATTCAACTCGAATTACTAAGGTACTCAACTCGAATTACACACAGGATGTGTATATTTCGAGTTTCTTAGTATTTTCAGGTTTTACAAGTCTGAAATTCAGTTTAAAACCAAATTTTACCCAATTTCACTCAAATTGTAATCGAAGGTAAGGTTTTTGAATACAAACATTTTTTGTAAAGCACTTTTATGCAAAAATGGATCTAAGTCTGAGTTTTTCAATAGAACAGTAACCGTTTTTGAACTTTTCAAAATTTCAGAAAATTCCTTAGATCTTTTTCTGTGTTTTGAAAATCAAATCAAGTTTATATTCAGTTGATTCGTCTTTGAATCCTTAACCTTCGATCCAGTTATCACTTACAATGATCAACAGAATCAAAACCCCTAGTGATTTAGGGTTTTTCCGAAAAAAATGCTCAAGAACACGTAAAAACTTTCAATCTCAATCAGAATGATTCACCCCTAAAATCTCTGATACCAATTGTGAAATGTAGTTTCTACCAATTCAATCAACACAATGCAATTAATAAGAACAATAAATGTAATCAATACTAACCGAATGATTTGATTGAAGAACTTGATGATTACAAAAATGATGAACTTCGTACAGTGCTACCTTTTCTATATTGAATGCGTACAAAAGTGAATTCTGACAGATCTCTCTTTTGTAGAAAGTCAAAATGACTATTTATACAAAATTACAAACTATAAGGAAATTACACATTAAGTCCCTAGACTTTGATATTTCATCAATTAAAACATATTCCAACAGTAAGTACAGACCTGTTGCCTCTGTTTAGATTCGGGTTGGCAAGATATGTCGCTTTGTTGTACGTCAATACAGACCTGTCACCGCTGTCTTGCTAACTTTAAGAATAAACCTTAAGTCAAACTAAGACACTTTGTTGTATGAAAATACAGACCTGTGTCCGATGTTTGTCTTTTAAAGAAAGTTTGCAAATACCAACAAGTTAGAATCTTTTTCTGTGTGCCTTGATCATAAAAGTATGTCTATGTATGAGTCACGTAAGATAAGTTCATGATAAATAAAAATGCCAAGGGATATTCCGAAATGTAGAATGTTTAAAGGGGTAAAATACCAACAATCGGCTAAATGAGTATGTCACGACAAACAATCAAAGGAATCAAAAATTCCTAAGTGTGAAAGTTTAAGTACTGAAAGTGAGTAGCAGACATCGCTATCTGATTGAACCTTTCTTAGACTATACTTATCAATAATATTTTGTTTAAGAGTTTAGCATAGGTTGTTAATTTTAATAAGTTTAGCGTAAGTCTTATTTTAAAATTTTAAAATTTTTTTTACTTATCTTATTTTATTTTATTTTATTTTATTTTACCTTAGTTTACTTTATTTTATTTTTTACTTAGGTAAAAGGTCAAAAAAATACTGAGGGTGCATTCATAGTTGGATAAAATAAACACTGCGTGAAATATCTTGTGCTAGGGTGAAAGATTTGGCATAGTTTATCTTGTTACAATACCGTAGAAAAAGGTTGAAAAAGTTGAAGTTATTTCAAAATTTTCGAAATTTTTCTAAGTGTTTTGGTGTTATTCGAGTTTAGGACAGACTCGAAATTGAGAAGTTTCGAATCTGTCAGTAGATTCGAGTCTGGCCATAGATTCGAAGGTAGGTGTTATAAATAGGTAACAGTTCTTGTCATAACTCCTATCTGTTTTCGAATCTACTTCCTTGAATCTATCTTGGCGACCTCGAATCTATTCCTCGAATCTACCGACTTTCACAAAAACGACAATTTGTCGAGTCTCTTGCCTTAGTGTTCGATTCTACAGATACTTCTAGGTACAAACAACTGGATTGTACAAGTTTCATGTAGTTTTATACATCATTTGAGGCAAAATCATCGATTTTTGAAGGTTTAAGGGTCGAATTCGGTTTTTACAAAATTACCAAGTTTGGACCGATAAATAGTCAAATTAATTGCACATATCTGTGATTAGAACCTAGTTGGACTAATGTATGTGATACCCTAAGTTCAAAACGGTTAAAATCATGATTTTTTGTTGAAAAGAAGGCCGACGAGTATTCGAATCTGTTCATGGACTTTCTCGAGTCTACTGACAAACTCGAGAAGACCATGTCATTCGAATCTGTCATCAAACTCGAAAAGGGCTTTACTCGAATCTGTCCGTTCGAATCTGTATTTTAGTGGAATTATTTAATTTAAATTTTATTAAACTTGTAAAAATTCTTTTGTGTTGGATTTTGTACTTAATCAAGTTCAAAATAAAACAAAGTTGAATTTAGGCAAGTTTATTGATTTTTAATAATTCTAACAGTTTATTTATTGTGCAGATATGGCTGTTCGTGTATTCGTTCCGAAGCATAATATGGTCATTCCCTATGATCATCATATCCCGGAAGCGCAGGGATTTCGTCAAATGATGGATTTTCTTGTTGAATCTAGGATAGCTTTTGCCTTATCCCATAATATTCAGATGGTAATTCCATATGTTCGTCAATTTTATGATCATCTTCAGGTAGACTGCTCGGTCACCCCGACAGTGCTAAGAACTCGAATAGCTGGACAACCGCTAGTGTTTTCGGCGGATATGCTGCGTCAGGTGTTGCAGCTGGGTTCGCAGGAAGAGGAGTCTGGACCTATCGACTTTCCTCTGAGTATTAGGCAAGCGGCCTTTGAGAGAATGGGTTATAGTCTGGATGTGACGAAGGTTTCTTATATGAAGAGCGGGCTAATCGGCCAATGGAGGTTTTTGGCTCACGTCTTTATGGTCTGCTTTGCAGCAAACAAAGCCGGTTTTGACTACATAGTCTCGAAGATCCAGTCTGGGATAATCGCGTTAGTGTATAATCGGCCGTTCAGTTTCTCGGAAATGTTTTTCTCCGAATTTGTTCATCAAATCACCGCTCCAGAAAATCAACAATTCCTGTTGTATCCACGGTTCATAATGATGCTTATCAGGCATTTCTTGCCGAATCTGCCTCAGTCGAATGAGATTCAAAGCGTAGCTGTAATGGATAAGAGGATCTTTGCTGATTGTTCCTCGCATAGAGGAAGATTGGCTGTTCCAGTTGAGCGTCCGTTGTTTGTAGCTATTTTGGATAGGAATTTTGAAGCCCCAAATATTGCCAACTGGGCAGGGGAAGTTGAAGTTCAAGCAAGGCAGCCACCACAACAACAAAGACAACCGCGAGCACAGCCACACCGGTGAAGACAAAGAGCGACTACGAGTCAAACACAGGCATCAAGGCCTTCTACAAGTCAGCAGCCGGAAGTACAAGAAGCGGGACCTTCAAATGTCCCAAATGAAGCTGATCAGTTATGCCAAACTCTTAATGAAATTTGGGAGGCAGGTCCTCATGCAAATGAAGATATAGCTGCGGCATTGGTGGGAGAATTACTTGAGCCTCCAGAAGGAGAAGAAGATGTGCTGAGGGATGTCGAAGAATATGAGCCAGAGCAGACTGGTAATGTTTTGTCATCATCAGCTACAGAATCAGAAGAGATGGAGGAGATCGAAGTTGAAGCTCCAGAATCAGTGTCTACAGAACCTCATGTTCAGATTGGAACGTATGGATCTAGGTTGGTAGTCAATGAAGATGCTTCGAGGAGGAGAGTATCACGAGAATCTGATAATTCTGATTTTGAAGAGGAGGAAGTTGCACAATTAGTGACGAGGCAACGGGCCAAACGTCATAGGTTTATGCAAGGATCATCTTCAGCATCTGAAGCACAACCAGAAATTCCCCAACATCAGGAACCTCAGACCACCATTCCACCACCACCACCACCTCGCGATGAACCCTATATCCCATCGCCAATCATTCCTACACCTATACAGTCTATTCCATCAACCTCGACCACATATGCCGACAACCAAAGGTTTTTGCGCTTAAAAGATAGAGTCGACTTCCAGGAAATCCAAATCTTTGGGCTAACAAAGGCGATCGGAGAAATTCAGACGCATAATGCAAATCTTGACAAAGAGAATGCCGATTTAAAGAAGATTGTGGAGAAAGTTCAGGAAGAGAACACAGAGCTAAAATCCTTTGTCTGCGATCAGGCAGCTGAGATAAGGTCGATGCGCTCCCTAATAGAGCAATTAATGAAAAATTTACAGGCTCAGGGGGAGACGTCGTGCCCTGATCAGTAAGTACAGAGGCCGAGAGATGATGATGATGAAGACAACCAAGGCAATGATCCCAGCTCTCAAAGACAGAATGAGCCAGTAGATTTTTCTGCTGCTCAGACTGCTCAATCACAGGGGGAGCCTACTCTAGCAGGAGGAGAAGTAGGTGAAGCAAGTTCATCTAAGCCTACGGATTTTGAGATTAGTGAGATGATAGATGCTCTCATGGATCTTGATGACGATCCGATGGATGTGGGTTTCGATTTTGAAGATGAAATGGAAGAGCTGGAAGAGGGTGAGTTTGTGCCAGAAGATATAGTTGACTGGAAATCAGATGACGAGGTATGTGCTGATGAGGACGATGAAGCTGATGAGATCGTCGTACAGAAAAATCCTATCACTGATACATACGTGATAGATGGGAATGATATTGTTAACGTAGAAATAGTGAATGCTGTGTTAAATGTTCAGCCATCAACAGAAGAACCTGCTAGAGAGTTAACAAATGAAGAGAAACGAAAGTTGTGGTTCAGGGCTGAACAGAAGGAGTTAGAGCTTAAAAGGAAAATGAGGGTGCCGGGTACTGGAAAGTTGTCTGGAACCATATTAAGCTGGTTCTTTGATCGAGAACTACAGCTATTCATAATCAAGAGAAAAGACGGGCTCCAGTACCTGAGGCAAACTCTGAAAGTATTCAACTCACTGCCAAAGATTGAGATCAAGGCATTAGCGTGGAAAGACCTGATCAATATTGGCAATGATCCCTACGCAGACGTAATTGCAAGAATCATAAGAAAAGAGGGAAGATCAAGAAAGTTTGAACGACTGAATCCAAGGGTTGGAAAAAGAGTAAAAGATCCTTCACGTATTGATCCTCTAACTGGGCGACCTTGGATGAAGATCCACTACAAACTAGTAAGATGTCTAAGGAAGGTGCCGCTCAAGCCTATGCCACAGAATGTCTTGAAGAATCTGCATTGGTGGTATGCTGAGAGTGAGACTGGAGAAGAAGTGATGGAAGATTTTGAAGAAAATGTTATTCTTAGAGTCTATGATCCTCTCCATCTGGTAAACCTTTCTAGAGATGATCTTCATATATTGCATGCTTGTAAGATTTCTAGTGATGCTCATATGGATAGTGAGGCTAGGAAATATGAGAATGTGGTTAAAGTATGTGTTGAAAAGGGATTGTATGCCGGAAGTAGATTGAATAAATAATAAACAAAGTTCTTGATCAAATGTGTGAATTATTAGAAGCTATCGTCAAGGGGGAGTCTGTTGGTACACCTTGTGTGACGATAGCAGTCTAAGTGATCCTACATTGTGATTTTAGCAAGTGTTTGTTATATATGTTTATATATGGTTGATATTTATTAGTGTTTGTATGTTTGAACTTGATGTAACGTATTACAAGAAGTTCAAACATAAAGTACAAAGATAATATTAATCATAAGGTAAAAAACATAAGTTTCAATGCTAAGTTGAGTATGTGAATTAGTTAGATTCGAATTATATAAGGCTTGCCATTCGAATCTGTCATAAATTCGAATGTAGCCCTAGATTCGAATGAAGGCAGATTCGAGAGTGTCAATGTGGACAAACTCGAATGGGCCTTGGGCCGGATTCGAGTTTGGCCCATAACAGACTCGAATCAGCCTCTATAATTAGGGATAGACTTGATTAATTATCAGACTTTTTGCAGAATTCGTCAGTAATTAAGCATTAAGCGATCTCGAGTTTATCATCAGTGTTAGTGCCGTTTCGGAGAGAATCAGTTCGTAGGATCGTTCGTGTGTCGTTCGTTCAGCCTCTGATAGTCTCCGTGTTTCTGATTGAGAGTTGTTTCCGTCTACCCGTTAACGAGGATTCCGCACTCGTTGACGGTTCCGCGTCTAGATAGATCTGTAGTTAGTAGACCTTACAAAGCGAGAGCGTCTGACAGGGCAGATTGAGATGCTAATCAGAGATGATCGAGGGTAGTTTACGTTTCATGACAGATTTTGGGTTCCAAGGGTTGGGAATTTGTGACAATTGATCCTTGACGAGTCACACAGATCGAGGTTGTCTGCTCACCCAGGGAGCACTAAGATGTAGTGTGACCTTCGCGACTTTTACTGTTGGCCGGGGATGAAAAGGGACGTGGGCAGGTATGTGGAGCAGTATATGACTTGTCTGAGAGTTAAAGCGGAGCATCAGATGTCGCACGGTCATCTTCAGCCGTTAGAAATCCCCGAGTGGAAGTGGTACCACATTACGATGGATTTCATTGTGAGACTTCCACGCACGGTTCGCAGAAACGACATGATCCGGGTAATAGTGGATTGACTAACGAAAAGTGCGCATTTCTTAGCCGTTCGGGGCACTATCACCATGGATCAGTTAGTGAGGCTGTATATAAATCAGGTGGTATCACGGCATGGGATTCCGAGATCGATTACTTCAGACAAGGATGTTGATGAGCCGTTGTTGTGGCCCATAGATAAAACCATAAATCTAACTATTTAGCTCAGAGAAGTAAGGGTCGAATCCGCAGGGAGTGCGTATGTAATTAGAGTTAATTAGCTAATTTCTTTAGTTTATTAAAAGCTATTAAATTGTAAAGTGGTTGAATTGTTTGGAATAATGATTACGTATAAATTATAACTAAATTAATTGGTGAACAACTAACGGATTGATTAACAAAGCAAGGAAAGTTAACCATTTACAGAATCACTATGGCATAAGTTATTACCCACTCGAATTTCATGCAATAATCAAATAGACATAATTAAATGCTCAGTTAAATTAATCATAATGGTTTTAATCAATAACTCTCGGCATAGCGCACCCAACGTTCATTACTTTTCTTAATCCATAAGCTAATGGACTCGGCACAAATAATAACCCTACTATGAACTATCTTGCTTTTACCAATCAAAACATATAATTATATCCATAACCAAATGCTTATCATTTGCATTACACACATAGTATTTCAATCAACACTAAATACATTAAAACAAGAATTGAAATTCGATAAAGTAAAACTTAGTCGTAGATCCTCTGCAAACGGCTATGGTGTTTAGACGCTCATCATATGCTCTTAACCGTCAATGATCCGAGACATCGTCATAGGCTTGCAAACACCGTCTTCGTACTTGAGTCGTGAATCCACTCCGGCAGGGCTTCGCCATTGCAGTGTAGGGTGGCGCAGGCCTGCGCCCCCTCTGGCTCGTTTTGCGCTGAAATTTCTCGAGTTGCTTCCATTTGACTTCTTGACCCTGAAACATAATTTTGGAGTAATAATGGCAAAGTAACGAAGCATCGGTGCTTAAGACGACTCTAAAACTACATAAAATAATAGCCTTAACAAACCTCCCTAACTTAACTGTTAGTCATCCCCGAACAAGCCTTTGAAATAAGAACTATCCATGTACCGAGCATATATTAGCATCGTGTCTAGAATTTCTAAGTTAAGCTAGCCTTCATAATAATGCGTTAAAACGTTTATTATGTAAATCAAATACATTTTAGTTAAAATATATTTTCCTTAGAATTTATATAATGTATCTCACTCTTGGAAATTATCCTTTTAGCTCAAGGTAACGAAACTTAAAACACGTGGGTCTTTTGACCATCTTTTCCCTCTATGCATGTTTATGACAACATTTTTTTTTTAAAGCCATGCTTATATCTTGTAATTTTCTAACTTAATTTTATCTAGCCGGTCCATGTAGCGAGATTTAGGTCAATCACTCCCAAACCAAATGGTTTTAGGGGATTAGGCATGAGTGGTACCCCAAAGGACTTAATTTCCCGAACCATTTAGACTATAATTGAGCCGTTTTTTAGGCTAAAAATGTGATTAAGCTCTCCCCCTTATTGAATGAGTTTTTCAAAATCTTTTGACACGTTACATATATTTAAGCCCTAACATAATTTAACCTACTTGAAAATGCTTTACACAACAAAAATGTCAACTATTATTACGACTCTTTTCTTAATTATAGAATATCCTATCAACACTAGCCAATTCCGTCGTACATATATTTTTTTATATATCATCATCATCTGTAACATCCCTACTTTTTAATCACTTGTAATTTGCAATTTAAGACTCAATTAATGTATTAAGTGAATTATCATTTCAATTTAAGGAAATTCCGTTCACATTTTTTAATATGAAAAATGATGAGGCGAAATCCTCATCGTTGTCTTTTGAGCAAACAAACAACAAGCAACCGACATCAAAAGAATAAATAACAATCATCGATCAAAATATTTTAAGAATAACAATGATGATGAGAAATTATCATTGTTATTTTCTAAGCAAGCATAACAATGAGGAACCGACTTAAAATCGATTTAAATGAGAAAAAAAAAATACAAGTTGAGGGGTGTAATTTGGAAATAATGCAAAATAACAAATAAAAAGCGAAAATGTCATTCATTTAACACTTCACTTTCTCTCTCTATCTCTCACTGTCTCTCTCTCCTTCTCTCACTAAAAACTCATGGTTCTTCAAAGATTACAATTCAAGAACCCTAAAAATTGTCGAACTAGAAGCATGAAAAATTCGAATCAAGTTGCTATTGAGGATGTATTAGCACTACAAGCAACAAATCAAGGTAATACTTGCTCAGATTTACGAATTTTAGAGTTTTGTGTTCGGTTTTGTGATAAACTGAATCACCGATTTAAGTTAAGGATGTAACTGCATGTTGTTTGTTATTGTTGATATGTTAAAATCGAGTGTTTAGGATCCTACATACCAAATTTCAGCTTCTGGATCGAAGTATAAATACGATTTTGGAAATCACTATGTGTTTTAGTTTGTGTGTTCATCGAAAAGTGATGAAAAATGGAGAAAAAGGGACTGATTTGGTATATATAATTATGTTTCATGTTATAAAGTGTTAAAAAAAGTACAATTAAGTTATGTCAATAGTGTTCAGTCACAAACATGCATAACATGGCCAAAATGAAATCTAAAATAGTACAAGTGTAAAATTCGGACCTGATGAACACAATTCGGGTCATCCGAATTTCGGACCTAGTCACGGATCCATCCGAGTTCGGGTCATACCCGAGTTCGGATCACATGCAACTTCGGAAGGAAATTCATAGAAAAATCACTAAGTCATGATACGAATTTCGGATAAACATTTCATCCGAATTTCGGATCTAGTCTCATCCGAATTCGGATGGGGTTTACAGAATAAATTACTAAGGATGGATTTCGGGCCATTTCATCTGAAATACGGATATTCGAATTTCAGTTCAATTACTTAAGTTTTCAAAACTTAGTTTTTAAGCAAATACTAACACTGATACACTATTACGTTGACATAACAGGATCTTTGTGGTGTTGTCTAACACACATTGATTCATAGCCAAATTACACTGAATAAACCACTGTGAGTAATAGATTATTATTCGAACATTTATTGTCTTTGCATTCATTTACTTTTTAATGGCATGTTCACATTGTTCAATATACATCAATTGCCACTCGCATATGATTCATTGTTATGATGCACATTCGTACTTGACATGTGACATACATGTAGCCAACATTCAATTGAAAGTGCATCTCATATACCATGCTTGCACTGCATGATAATTGCTTCATAATCTGACGCGACCTGGACTAGGGCTGACAGCAGGCCTCTGTCGGGGACTGATCATCCCATTCGCTTACCTAGTCAGGTTTGGCACATCCCCGATCAGCATTTTGAGCTACCAAACCCCATGCTTGCACTGCATGGTTTTCACTTGTATTGGGGCTTGCGCTGCCCATTTTCACACTAGTTTGTAAAGAAATATCTGTTGAATATATAATCTGTTATCTCACTAAGGATTAGCTTACCCGTTGACTTTCAATATTACAGGCAAAGGTAAAGGTGTAGTTGGACCTTCCTCCTAGGCAATTCATTTCATATCTCGGTGTCCTTAGAAGCTAATTGGTACATGGACGATATAGCTTTGGGGCTGGGGTTTTGCTGTTAAAACAATTTATAATGTTGTAATAGTTAGATTATGACACTGTAGTTTATACATTTTATTGCTTTTGTGTGGAACTACTTAAAACCATGTTAAGTTTATCAAATTTAATTTACAGGTGATTATTGGGTTGTATGTTGATCTTGTTGATTGTATTATGTCAATTAAAAAGGAAGGATGTTTCATGTTCGACAGCCTGATCGACAAACAAGACTCCATTAGGAAAGGCCATTTTAACTATATAACATTACAAAACTAAATAAGGACTCGACTAAGAAAAAAATTTAGTAAAAGAAATATAATGCACAAAAAAAAAAAAATACAAGTGCATAAAATAAAACAAAGAACAAGGATAGATGGTACCCGATAATCAGAATGGAGGAGGAGGAGGACCGAAGACGCTGCTGAAAAAATCTCCATAAGGGTCGTGATATGTGAGATCTTGTGGTGGCGGGGAATAGGTGGATAGGGATTTGGGCTCGCAAATCCTGCCTGCCATGCGCCGGATAGTGCTGATAAGTATCTACGGCAGGGCCATAGGACTGGTAGTTGGGCATAGTATAGTCAGAGTATGACTGATATGGCAAACCGGCATAGGAGTCCTCGTGATGTCTGACTCCATCCCCGTATGCCCAGTAATGGTGTTGGTAGTAGGCATTTTGATATGTCAGTGCCCTCTGTCCATCCTGGATCCTTTCTACCCGCTCGTGTAAATAATCAACCGTATCATAAATATGGGTCATCCTCCCACTCATCTCATCTAGCCTCTGGGTCATGTCCTCTCGGAACTTACCTTGACCAACCATTTAGTCATCTAACTGCCTCATAACGCAGTTAAGATCAACATCGTCATTGCCTCGACTGTGCGTGGTAGATGCCCCTCTGTCCGGCTCTTCATGTCGAACCTCCGCTTCAATAGCGGCCTTCTGCTCTCTCTCCTCTCGTCCTTCGTGTAGCTCTCAATATATGTTGATTTGTTTCTTTGTTGTAAATCTCAAAACCCTTATCGACTTCCCTAAAAATCAAGGTAGGGAACATGGCGGCCGTAATGTATGTCGCTAAAACTGAAGATGGAAGGGACTCAGGTGAAAGGGCACCCATCCTCTCAAGAAACTTAGAGATCAACCACATGTGAGGGATGATCGTCCTCTCTCGCGTTTCGTACATTGCCCAAATAACGTTCATGACTGTCCATGTGAAGGACAATCTAGGCTTAGCCTTAAGGAGGGCGTAGAGAACCGTAATATCCCAATGCCTGACCTTAGACAGGTCACTATCACGTGGCAAGATGTTGTTTAGAATGATCTTGGGAAGCACCTTGCACCTCGGGGACAATGCCTTTCGGCTATAAGAAGTGGAACCCTCTGCTTCCAAAAAGGATGGGATAAAAACTTTACTCACTTGCGCCATCCACTCTCCCTACCAAGTCATGTCGGTAAAGGCCAACCGCGCCTCGGATCTATAGTCGTACCCACGTTGGGTAGACCCTTCGTTGCATACACCCGTATGTACATTAAATATTTTACGAAGGATTCATGCATCCATCGTCACGTCCCTACCATGGACAATGCCTATAAGTCTCAACTCATTATTCGAGTTCTCCGTCTCCCTCCGTAGGGTAGACATCCATTCCACTACATTGGCTTGATGAATAAATGGGCGGCCTAAGTTGAACACACTCTCCTATCCCAAAAAGTCAAAGACGTATGGAATCCCATAATCCTCAAAGTCTTCCCTCCTAACTCTCTTTTTAGCTAATACCTTGTTAGAATATTTTTTATATAGAAATAGGTGTGTCCTTACTTTTTCAGGGTGTTAGGACAGTAAGAGGTTAGGGGTCCACTCTATAGGTACGTTTACGAGATGAGATCGTTGGCGTGTTCTTCGTGCCATCTACAATTTATCAACCAATCAAATATGTATGAGATAAATTAAATATTGTAACTTATAATTACATTTTGCTCAATTACGCTCAATTTGTTTAAGATACACACACACACACACACACACACACACACATATATATATATATATATATATATATATATATATATATATATATATATATATGTATATATACATACATATATACATACACTTTTACGCTCCAATTTTGCTCAACTCTTAATTATAGTCTATAATTTGCCGTTATTATAAGTGCTTAGACATATATCATATATCAATAAAATCCATTTAGCACATAAGATTTATTTTCTAGCTAATTACTCAACTTTATAATTCATACATTATATGCATATTAGGCAACCAACTTTATAAATCCAAATTATATCTTAGAAATTAATCATGGCAAATTAACTATAATTATCAACTTAACATATATCTCGCATACATATATCAAGATTATCAAAAAAAACATGCAATTTTACATACTTTGACTCTAAAAAGTCAAAATCACCATGAAAGCTCCATGGATGACCATGGAGCTCAAGCTTTCATTTTAGCTCAAAAAGTATGAAATAACCTGCATTTACTTAATAAAACACTAACATTGATGATTGGAAGCTTAAAATGGTAAAAATCTAGCTTTTTCTTTCACCCACTTCTTCACCCAAAAACCTTCAAAGTGGATGAAACTACCCACAAGGAAGAGTTTTGTAGCTTAGATCTTTGATATATATGGTAATTTGAGTATTTTGGAGCTTAAATTTGCAACTTTTAGCACAAAAATGGCACAAAAATGGGATGGCCGCAGACAAGCCGTAGGGGAATGAGTTTAGGGTTTGTGAAAAATTAAAAAGGATGCTAAATCTGCATTTTGAACTCGATGGGATGTAGGCTTGGCGTAGCCCTGCGCCCAGACTTATGAAAATTTTAATTTTTACTGGCTTTTGGTACGCGCGGCAACTTATCTTTCTTATTTGTGAATAAAAATGTGGTCTAAAAATTTTTGTGGGGGTTAATTAATTAATTAATCATTTTAGAACACCAGCCACCCCAACTTAGACCTTTGTGACGTCCTCGTCACAATTGAGCACTATAATCACTTAATTTATGAAAAATACATTGGTACACCATCCTTGTTCAAAAATAAATTGCAATGACTCAACTAAACTTAAATTCAAACTCTTCATTAAAATTAAAAACTATCACACCACACTTAAATATATAAAAATAAGCCACCAAACAGAAAATAAAGTATGGTTTCATCCGGAAATCACACCACATCAGAAAAATTAAACAAAACAAAATAAAAACTTAATTGTTTCTCATGCAACAACCAAACCAACAAATTCAAATAATTAAATAAAACTCTTTTGGCGGAATGAAGACTTCTTCTAACTCTCCCACTGTCATCTGGATGTTTGTCAGCCAATCGGAATGCACTTGAAACATCTTCTCGTGTTTCTTTTGTTCCTCTTGCAATTTCTCGATATCTCTTACCAGATCTTTATTCGCAATAAGTATACTACCCTTGATGTCTTTCAAGATATCGATCCGTGACCTCATCAAATCCATGATTGACATTTTTTTCCATGGTCTTTCGTCTTCGTCATCCACCTCCATTCTAGCTTTTTCTTTATTGTTTCGCTTCTCTTCTGGGTACTCGGGTGCAACGAATGGGATTAGGGTCACTCTCGAGGTTTTAGGGCAGCGGATTTGGTAACCTAGGTGGTTTCTCTCAAACACTAGCCCTAACATAGTAAGTCTGGTGAACCAAATCTCATTAGGGTTAAGGTACTTAATCGGCAATTGCTCCGACTTTGTTTTTCCAATGATAAACAACTCAGTCAACATACGGAAGTGTGGATAGTTTGTCCCTTGTCCCATGACATTACACTCCCATAGATTTTACATTATGGTGTACCCTAAAGATATGGTCGGGTATCCAGTCATTCATGCATGCACTAACGATATCTCCTGGGGTCTAATAGCAGTAGTGTCTTGGTGTCGGGAATTAAGTTAAAAATTACAAACTTCCACAGCACCTTAGCTAGTGGACATAGGTCACCCCTATTAAAGTGGGTATACTCTCTTGCTTCTTTTATCGACATCCCAAATACTACGGCTATCGTCCCAACAAATTTGTGAGCCCAACAACTAATCTTTCTTGCTCTACCCCCTGAAGGTCCAAGGATGACCAAAATGCTCTAAGTCTTGGAATATCTCCATCTATACCTAATTCATTACAAAGTATCTTCCTAGAGACGGTTTCGCTCTTATTTCCTTCTACTCTCGTGAGCTCAAAGTCATAGTCCTCATATCCGTCTGGTTTCCGAACAGTGGCGAACCACTGCTGGATCAGACTAGTGTGGATATATGGGAGTTCCCATTATATTGCCTTAGCCCATACTAATCTCTCGAAACACTCTAATATTTCAAAGCCCTCGAAATCGGGTTCCTTAAAAGTCCGTTCAATATGAAACCTAGGGGGTTTACCGGTATTTTGTGTTTGGTGGGAGTACGAAAAATTCCGCATTGAGAAGTTTCTCAAAGCGAACCTTTTTGGGGTCAATGTATCTGATCCTAGGGGTCTGGGTGAAACAATTGTTTACGGGACGGTTACCGTTAGCATGATATTGGCTTGACATCTACAATTTACGTGGAAAATTAAGATATTAAAAATTGGGTTTATAAATTATGCATGAGTAAATAAAAACCCCTTTTTCATTTAATGAACTAACCTAATTCTCACCGCCAATTGTGAGCCAAACTAATCCTATAAATACATGATTTAATAATTTATAAATTCAACAATTTAAGAATAACCCGTAGACCATACTTTTAAAGTTTAAAATAAAACGTATTTGGGAAACTAATAATTTTTAGTTAAAATTTTCAACAAAAATATTTATTATTAAATAAATGTATATATAAAATATTTTTAACCCATTTTCATCAAAAATAAAGCGCCCCCGAAAATGTTTTCATCCCATGCTTGAATTAAATACATAAAAGCTTACGAAAACTTAAAATAGGGCGTTAAGAAGATGATACCTTTGAATTTCTTGCAAAATAATAGCGTTAGATTGAAGAATTGACGTAGAATGGACATTATTTGTGAGGTTTTAGGCTTATAAAATTGAAAACCACCGCTCTAGAGTCGACATTTAGGGTTTATGACGTTTGGGGCGTAGGGCACTGCTTTTATAAACTTTTCAGCACGTTAGGGCGTAGGCCAGGCGTAGCCCAGCCCCCCTCCTCCCCTGCGCCTGGGCCTTTGGATTTTTGATTTGGGGCGCGTGAAAGTCTGTAAACTCATTTCTTCAATTTTAATATTATTTCGGGTACTTTCCCCAACTTACACTATTAAATCGGGCTAAAATAATTCGATCTGTGTGCTAAAAATTCTAATTTCTAATGTGGGGAACTTAATACTTAATTATAAAACCTAAAATCTAAGTTAAACCTAAAAACAACCGAGTCTAGGAGGAGAAAACTGTAGGTCCCAAAAGGTTTCCCTAGTGTGTTGTTCTAAGCTGTAGAGGGGCAGGGGGGGGGGGGTGAATACAATAAATTAAAAATCAACACTCTTTTATTAATGTTTGTGTATATTATCAACAAGTGTTAATTACAAACAAGCTTGAACTGCGGAATGGTTTTAGCTGAGATGACAGATACAACAGATGTTTAACTAATCTAAGACACACTCAGACTAGGTACAATGAATACACTCACTTAAATGAACTCACTGTTTACAAGACACAGATGGACAACTTGAATAAGAACAACTTGGACATACGTTACTGTTTTATTCAAGCAGACTTGCATGCATGAAAAACACACTTCTATGCGCGATCTGAATTTCTCACTCTTAGTTATCTCACATTCCTTCGAAGCTTCCTTTTATACTCTCACTGAGAATCTCAGTGAAGCTTCTTCATTGGACAAGGAGATAGTGGGATGTCTTTCCAAAGACACAAAAAACTTTTCTGCACATTCTGATAAAGCAGACTTGTCTTACATGGCAGAATGTTTGTCTATTTCTTTTTGTCGCTGTTGCAGAAGGCTTTAACCAAAAGAGGAATGTCAACTTTAAACCTTTCATCTTCTGTTAAGTCCATTTTGATATAAGAAATGGTCTGTCACCCATTTCAAATATCTACTTTGTCTTCATGTAACAGAACAACGTAGGCAGCTTTTGTAGCTTCGGTTTTTCCACTTTGTCTTCGACTTTGTAACTGATCTTGTAGTCCAAAACAATACATGAGGACATAAAAATACATAAAGTGTTTAGCCTGTTCACAAATAACAGAATCTGTTCACAAAGAATAGAACACTTAGTATTTGTCCAAGCTGCTCAGTAAGATAGAGCAGCGTAGACAATTTATGTTCAACCTGTTCAACAGAATGAACAGCTTGGGCAATCTGCCTTAGTTGCAACAAATGAAACAGGGTAAACAACTTTGACTTATATTGCAAATCACTTTTCATGTCTCAATAAGGCATTAACAGCCCTTAAATTATACCTTCAAGTGCATCAAACAGGTTTGATTAAAATCTACCCCTAAGATGTAGAACAGGTTTGACTGAGACCTATTTGTGCCTAACAATCTCCCCCTATTTGCAATAATCAGTCTAAGCTGATTCTATCAAAAATCAATGTAGATTTTTACAATACACTTTGCTGAAATAAAATTACAACATTTAAGTAAAGTAAAGGATCAGTTTATCTATACTGATTTTCATTACAAAACAGCATATGTTCTTATACGAGTATACCTAATGTACTAATCTATATTACAACAGATGTAGTGAAAGTTACAACTAATGTAAGTAAGTACAACATATGTACATGAAGAGATTCAACATATTGGACTGTTGATTTGGGAGCAAGTAACGGCAAGCCTTGCCAACTGATGGACAGCTTCCATTCTTCATCTACTCAGCAGCAGATGGACCTTCAAGCAGTGGTTCTTCTTCTCTGAACATTTGCTTGAAATGCTCCCTAGTTTCTTCAATTTCCCGCATTTCAACTTTTAGGAATCTGAAGTTGGGATGTTGAAGCTGTTCTCTCTCATGGAACCCTTTAAGCTGTTCCCAGATAGTTGCTCTCCATTTTACAGACTTTTTAAAAGAGTTTGCAAGTCTAAAAGCAATTAGCTGCTTAAGACCAACCTTGTGTAAATCTGATGCTATCTGGAACACTTTTTCTTTGATAGGGGATCTATAAAAAATACTCCAAGCTCAGATTCCTCTGTCAGCTTGTCTTCCTCATGTTCCACTCCCCTGGACAGGCTGTGATCTACTCCTTTTACATCACCTTGATCAATCATTATCAGGAGGTCTTCCAGCTCAGTATCCTTTCTCTTTCTCCTAGCCTTAATCTTGGGTTCAACCACTGACGTACCCTTGATTTGTTCTTTTGTAATCAGGCCAAGATTCTTTACTCTCTCCATTAATGTTTTGACATATGCCCTAATAGTCTTAGCAGTTTCAGATTTAGACTGGCTCAGGGCAACTGCCAATTCCACCCATTCTCTGAACCCCATTTCAGCAACATCAGTGTGTTCATATGCTTCCAGTTCTGGACCTTCAACACCCATTCTTGTTATCTGTAGTTTCCACTGTTTGCCTTTCTTTGAAATGCGAACAACTTTGACAATTGTCTCCTTCGCAAGCCTTCTGTTTGCAACATCAAAGAACTTCTTTCTTACCAGTTTGTCAAAGTGAATCTGGGCTCTTGCAGAGGAGGATGCTGGCTTAGAGTTGGTCACAGAGACCTGAGCACCCTGTTTTTTTTTCTCCTTCCTTCTCAGACACTGACTCTTTGGCAACCTCTAGCAGTTTCCTCTGAACATCCAAGGAAGGCATTTTAATTTTTCTTGCATCCTTGTATGCAAATGCTTTTGCAGCTTTAGCATAGTCTTCATCTTTCTTTAGCTTTTCGAAGGCTCGAAGTTGCTCCCTTTGAAGGAGATGACACATAGCCTTCAACAGTGGGTCTGCTTGAAGAAATGAATTCAACAGGCTGTGTAGCAGTTTGGCAGCATGTTTGGATCGAACAAGGCTATGCACTAAGAAAGCCAAGTTGTCCATTACCTCTGCAAGTTGGGTAAGACAGGTTTAAAGAGAGGAAGATTGAGAAATAGTAAGAGTTGACAGCTGAGAGAGGGCTTCCCTGTCAGAAGCTGTGAACAGAAAACTTTGAAGCTGTGCAAGATTTAGTTCAAGAGAATCTAGCAAATCATCAAGGTTTGATGACACAGAATTTGACAAAGAGACCACTAAAGTATCCAAGCTGGCCAACGTGGAAAGGAGAATATTTGTGCAAGTGTTATGGAGAGATGACAACTGTTGGGAGACAGCTGCCAGAGAGGACATAGAGTCTTGTTGAGTAGAAAGAATTGAGGAGAGGGTAGTGAAGATTGTTTGCAGCTATGCTGACACGGAGTCTGAGATTATAGAAGGTAGGGAGGTCATGGAATTTTCTAAAGAACCAACTTTGTTGGTCAGCAAAGATAGCTGATCCTTCAAAGGAAAATCTTTGGGCGATGGACGAGTATGTGTGGATTGTTTGGATTGGGTAGAGGGTGAAGAATGAGAATGGGATGATGAGGCAGGTGTTTGAGGATTTGTAGGTGAAGGCATTGAGACTTTAGAGAGTAGTTCCATAGCCTGGGCATATGTGAGATGGCCCAGCTTGGAAGGGTCAAGAGATCCTTCAACAGTGGCTATATGTGCATCATTAGGAGAGGTGGTAGGAGATGGTAGCCTTTCAGATGCTGCTTGTGTTGCAACACCTTCATTAAGACCTGGGGTGGTTCCCTCTACAGTACCTTGGTTAGTAAGTACCTCTTCATGGGGATAGGGGATGTGCATTTCAACATCAGCAGTGGTGAAACCTACTGATGGAATTTGCATTTAGGGGTTAGCCTCACTAGAGGGATGGTCCATTCCCTCAGATTCATCAGCTTGGGATGAGGGTCCTTCAACAGCTGTTGGGTGTACAACAGCTGCATCATCAGGAGCAGAAGTTTAAGGCTGATATGCTGGATGGTCTGTTCCAGCCGCTTTGGCACCTCGTGCAGACTCGAAAAGGTGTAAGAGAAGTATGAGGTGGAGACTGTGTGGACTCAGTATGGAGTGGAGTGAACTCCTGTCTTTCAATATCCTCAGCCTGTTGGAAGGCAGGGATAATGGATGTGGTAGTCTCCATGTGTACAACTGGTTCCTGTTGGGAGGAACCAGAGGTTCTAGGCTGACTTTAGGTTGACTCATGTTGGAGTGAAGCCTGCTCCAAATGTGCTGAACCTTCTCCCAAAATAGGAGAGACAACATGGGTTGCTTCTTTTTCAACTAACTCCTGTTGAGAGGGATCAGAGGGGCTGGATTGGGATGATGGCTTCTTCCTAGCTAAAGATTTTCTCCTTGAATATAGAGACTTTGTGGGGGATTGAGGAGAAGTAGTAGGGAGTTGTGTTTAGACTAGTGCTGAGACTGGGTCAGAAACAAGGGGTTAACCTGTTCCATGGTCTCAGGTGCCACAAAGGCTTCAGGCTCAACAGATGAACCAGGGTGAGAAGTCTACTCCCCCTCAGCCACTGAGGCTGATGGGGCAGACTTTGACTTAACTGTTTTAGCCTTCTTGAGGACAGGCTCATCTTCAGTCGATTCCAGGCCTCTTTCAACACTCTTAGGCCTTGATTTGGATTTTCCTCTAGAAGCAACTACTGGATCCACCATCACTGTAGAGGGTCCTTCCACTAAACCAAGCAACCTCCTCATTGGTTTCAGGAGAGGAGGTTCATTTGGATGAACTGGAGTGTAGAAAACTCTATTCCCAATGACAGGGAATGCAGCAGTAAGTAACAGGGGCTGAGAGTTGTAGAGTTGCTCACCACAAACATGATTGAATATGAGGCTCAGAAACCTTGGATATTTGACAGCAGTTGGGCGAGTTTCCTGCTGTACAAAGTTCCTCAAATTCACGAAAAATCCAACGAGCCATGTTCAAAGTAGTCACATCCACAAGTTGTAGGACTATGGGGATTTCATCTCTGCTAAGCTGGTTAAATGAACCAACATTGCTGCTAAAGCACCTCACCACTGAGGCAAATAGGAAGTTGTATGGGGGTGATAAATCCATTGTGAATAGAGTGGCTCCAACTTTGGGTTTTGCTACACCACAAAAGCGTAGCAGATTACCCATTTGATCATTCTCAAGCTGTGGATTGTCATATGTTTCAGCAATAGGAAGATGAAGAACTTTCCTGAGAAGAGCAGTGGTTATCTCAATGGTTTGAGTCCCATTGAGAATGGTTCCCCAGATGATTTTGGTGGATGGGTCATAGGCATAGTATACTAAAACTCATACACCATCTCCTCGTACTGGACACCAAGAGAGGCAGTCATAGCATAGTGCAGGGGGTGAACTTTCAGAAACTCCACCATGTTTCATAACCTTTACCCACGTAGTTTTTGGGAATTCTTAGATTAGCAATATAGTTATTGGGTTTCAAAGTGAGCATCGTGGTGACTGAGGGATGTTTTCAACATCATTACCAACGAATACTGGAAGTAGGGGGTTGTTTCGGTGAGCCATTTGAGAGTAGTGGATTGAAGGATACTTGACACTTAGTCGATTTAGGGTTTTTCGGGTAATTATGGAAGCAATAGAGAAAAAGAATAAGATGAAACAGTAGAGGAGGTATTTATAGTATTCGAATGTGAGTGTGTAGGAGAGAGAAAGGTTTGGGCGGTTGATTTGAAATGTTCTTTATGGGAAAACGGAACGGTTTGCCATGTCAGAACGGTTGTCAGACCACTTGAACCCTTTTAGCTACTAACACACATTAACAAACATTATCCGTAGGTAATTAAGTTAAATAAATACAGAAATTAAGTAACTTAATTATGAAGAAAAGTAATTAAAAGTGATGTTCTAAGCTATTGTTCAAGCCTGTGATGAGCAGGTTTCAGCACAAGCTGTTCATTTGTCAAGTTGTTCATTCATCAAGATGTTCATTCAACCTGTGCAGTTGCTTAAGAACAGGTTCTGTTCAATAGCTGATCAGGTTACAAGACAATGTCTTGTATAACAGATTGAGAGAGTGAGCTGGTTTGAGGTTTGTTCAATAGAACAGGTTTGAAGTTAAAACTTATTTTGTCAGATCTATTATATGTTCAAGCTGTTCAAGTTTTCAGAAATTGGCTAAGTATAGATCATGCAGAGCCTGTTCTGTCTAAGCTGTTGTGAAAACTTGAGCAGTTTGAGACATATGATTTCTTAGAGCATCAATGACACTTAGTCACTTTCATTTAACATGCCCAACTTGCTTACAAGGCAATTAAACCTGTTTTCATCAAGAGGCTTGGTGAAAATGTCTGCAAGCTGTTCATCGGTGGAAATAAAACTTACCTCCACATTACCTTTCTGGATGTGATCTCTGATAAAGTGGTGTCTGACTTCTATATGCTTTGTTCTTGAATGAAACACTGGATTGTTGAAGATAGCTATGACACTTGTATGATCACACATAATAGGAGTCTTCCTATATACAAGTCCATAGTCTTCAAGCTGATGCTGCATCCATAGAATGTGCCCACAGCAGCTTCCAACAACAATACACTAAGCTTCAGCAGTAGAAGTGTAAACTGAGTTCTGCTTCTTGCTACACCAACTGATCAATTTACCACCAAGGAGTTGACATCCACCTGTTGTGCTTTTCCTGTCTAGCCTGCAGCCTGCAAAATCAGAATCTGAATAACCTGTCAGCTCAAGACTTGAGTCTTCGGGATACCAAAGACCCACACCTGGTGTACCCTTAAGGTATCTGAAGATTCTTTTTACAGCAGCTAGATGTGATTCCTTAGGATCAGCTTGAAACCTAGCACATAAACAAATAGCAAACATAACATCTGGTCTACTAGCAGTTAGGTACAACAAGCTCCCAATCATGCCTCTGTAAGCTGTTATTGAAACAGCTGCCACTGGCATCAGCATCCAATTTTACATTGGTTGCCATTGGGGTTTGATGGGAGAACTTTGATCAAATTTGAACGTTTTTAAAAGATCTAAAGTGTACTTTCTTTGATTAATAAAAATTCCATTAGACGTTTGTTTAACCTGTAATCCTAGAAAGAAAGTAAGTTCACCCATCATACTCATTTCATATTTTGATTTCATGAGTTGTGAAAAATTATTGCATAGCTGCTCATTAGTAGAACCAAATATTATGTCATCCACATAGATTTGAACAAGCAAAATATCATACTTCACCTTCTTTATGAACAATGTGGTATCCACTTTGCCTCTGGAATAACCATTGCTCATAAGAAAACCAGTTAGAGTGTCATACCAGGCTCTAGGAGCTTGTTTTAGACCATAGAGTGCTTTGTCCAACTTATAGACAAAACCTGTATCACATCCTTGCTTTAAAAATGCTTACTTAATCCCAGGAATAAAATAACAACAGTCATAAGCATAATAAAAAGTCTAAAGCTTGCATAAAAACTAAATAAAAGTACTACAATACAGTTATGCACTACACGTGCTACAAGGTACGTTGCTAAGTTGCTAAAACATCATAATATAAATAAAGCAGCTACCCAGAACCCGGAGGCAGCTCAATACTATGCCACAAGCTGAATAGTGAGCTAAAGTCCTCTGGGTTGATAAGAAAATAGACCTAAGCAGATGGTCCAGCTTGCTCTTTACCTTTGCCTGTAAAAAATTGCGAGTAGCAACTGTAAGCTAATTGCTTAGTGAGTTAACAGATATTCATGATGCCTGTAAGATATGTGGCAAAAGTGCCTATAAAGGCTGTAATGCTTGCTTGCTTGCTTAATACCCAGAATGAATGCTTGCACAATTGAGACATTTAACGCTGAAAGGAGATGCCACCACTAGGGGTTACCGCTGACAGATGATCAATCTGTGATGCGGAGCTAGCTACCCGCATAATGCTTGGGATAGTGGTGAGCATCAGAATTCCCTGCTTGTAAAGTAAAATGCTTATGAAATGCACAAAGAAACGCTCAAACAAGGCTTGCTGTATAATATGCAGAATAATAAACAGGTAGCAATAAATTATGCACATTAATAGATCAGATATAAGATCCGGCTAAACTGGGCACCGCCTGTACCACACTGTTCGCCTTCACTCACAAAAGTCTATTGAAGTCCAAAGAAGGCATATAGAAGCAAATTATGTCTCAATTACATAAAATACATGTAAACAATAATAATTGTTACTCACTGTACTGTCTTATGCTCTGTAATACTCTGAAATGCTTGCTTGCTTGGCCTTATCTATGCTTTATATTGCTCTGAAACACTTGCACTTGCTCATCTAGACTTTAATATATTCTGGCACTGGCTTTTACTTGTACCGAGCTAAACTGTTTAATTTAATATCTGTGGTGCTGTGAATTAAATAGTAATTTAACATTACAGAATATATGCTAAATTAATAATGCTAGCTTAAAATTCCAACATCTACAAACCTTAACTTCTAGCTAAATATCTTGTAAATTTATGCGTTGCCCATGAATTTTTATCAAATATTTCGAATTTAGGGGGAGGGGGTTCGAACTTAGTACCCTTCGAATTTGAGATAGGTTCGAATTTAGGCAGGTTCAGAAATACAAATTCGAATTTAGCCTATTTCGAATTTGTTCTTGGAATCTCGAACTTGTTCGTATTGTTTAGCTTTCAAACATGCATTTCCAAGCCAATAATCATGAATATGCTAAGGAACAAGTCTAGGTTCGATTCTATTTCACTTATTCTAGCAGAATCGAGTTATAACTCAAGCAAAACAGCTTCAAAAGAATCAAAAATTGGGAACTTTGGACTTTTCCTCAAAACCGAAAGTAAAGAAGCAGAAAATGGCGATTCTTACCTCAAATTCGTATTAACTCCAACACGCAAATACAGATCCGTGTAGTACTCTTCGAGCTCTTTCCGATGACGTATAGAACTCGATATTTGGCCAGTCGGTTTGGGAGAAAAGCTAGAGAGAAGGTCGGGTTTTAGAGAGAGAGAGGCTCTGAAATAGGGAATTGGTTTTGCAAGAAATGAGAAAATAAACTCTCAGCTCCTATTTATACCAAAATTCGAAATTACATCATTTAACGCAAATTGCCCAAAAATACATAAAATAAAAAGCGAGGTGTTATAGTATGAGCCCACCACGCTTGCACTTCGTCCTCGATGTACCTAAGGCTCAAAGACATGCGGATATCGAACTCTCATGTCTTGCTCAGATTCCCAGGTTTGGGAAATACCATGAGAAGTTCTCCATTGCACCAACACCATTGCCACTTCTCTATTTCTTAGCTTCTTCATCTTCGTCTCCAAAATAACCTCAGGCTCATCGCATTGCAGCTTCTCTTTGATCTTGTAAGTCAGATGATCGGCCCATTTTTCGCTTTCGTTTTCATTGCACTTCCTTACTTGTGAAACGTGAAATACAAGGTGTATGTTGGACAGTTCGCTCAGAAAGTCCAACAGATAAGACTGAGTTCCAACACGTTCGATGATCTTGAAAGGACCAACAAATCGTGGTGCTAATTTGCCATGCTTGCCGAATCTAAACACACCTTTCATCGGCGAGACTTTCAATACAACATAATCACCCTTCTGAAACTCTAAAGGCTTATGGTGTCGGTCGTGATAGGATTTCTGTCATGATTGAGCGGTTTCCAGTCGTTGGCGAATATTTCTGATCTTGTCATTCGTCTGTTGAAGTAATTCAGGACCGACGATTGGTGCTTCATCGACTTCATGCCAACAAGTAGGCGTTTGGCACTTGCGTCGGTACAAGGCTATAAAAGGTGCGGCTTTAATAGATGAATGGTAGCTGTTGTTGTAGAAAACTTTGCTAACGGCAAGTGGTCGCCCCAATTACCGCTGAACTCAATAACACAAGCCCGCAACATGTCTTCGAGTGTAAGGATCGAGCGCTCGCTTTGGCCATCAGGCTACGGATGATACGCCGTGCTCATTCTGATATTGTTGCCTAATCCATCTTGTAATGCACTTCAGAACCTCGAAGTGAACCAGCTGTCGCGATCTGAAACAATTGACAGGGGCACACCGTGTCGAGTGACGATCTCGTCTATGTAAATCTTAGCCAGCTTCTCTAGTGAGTAATTCTCGCGAATAAGAATGAAATGCACGACTTTGGTTAAACGATCCACGATCACCCATATTGCATCATGCTGTCTCCGTGTAGTCGGCAATTTCGTCACAAAATCCGTCATTATGTGATCGAACTTCCATTCAGGAATCGATAGAGGCTGAAGACTGCCATAAGGCTGCTGATGCTCCGCTTTGACTAATCGGCATGTAACACAATTATCGACATATTGGCCCATGTCACTTTTCATACCAGGCCACCAATATTCAGTTTTTAAATCATTGTACATCTTGTTGCTGCCGGGATGTACAGAGAAGTTAGAATAGTGAGCATCTGAAAGTATTTTCTGTCGAATATCACCAAATTTGGGAACCCAAACACGATTCTTGAAGAGTTTTAAGCCACGAGGGCTATCAATTAAGAATTGAAGCTGCCCTTTCATGTCTTCAAAGTTGGGGTTTTCATCTTTTAGGGCTTTGGCTTGAGCAACGAGAATTTCATCGATTAGAGTAGATGAAAACGAAGTATGAGTCAGAGTATAGAGACATTTAGCAGAATAAGACTTACGACTCAGTGCATCGGCCACCACATTCGCTTTGCCAGGGTGATACAAAATCTCACAGTCATAGTCTTTTATGAGTTCCATGGAGCGTCGCTGGCGCATGTTGAGCTCCTTCTGACTGAAAATGTATTTAAGACTCTTGTGATCCGTATATAATTGACATTTGGTGCCGTAGAGGTAATGACACCATGTTTTTAGTGCAAAAGTAACTGCAGCAAGTTCAAGATCATGAGTCGGCTGACTCTTTACATGATCCTTGAGTTGGCGAGAAGCATATGCTATGACCCTGCCCCTTTGCATCAGAACACACCCGAGTCCTTGATATGAGGCATCACTGAAGACCACAAAGTCTTCATTGCCTTCGAGTAGAGCCAGAATAGATGCTTCGGTGAGGTTATGCTTTAAAGTTTGGAACGCGGATTCTTGAGCTTCTTCCCAAATAAAGGGAACATTCTTGCGAGTAAGAGAGGTAAGAGGCATGACTAATTTTGAGAAGTCCTTAATGAATCGACGGTAGTAACCCGCCAATCCCAAGAAACTTCAGATCTCAGTAGCTGATTTGGGAGCTTCCCAGTTTTGAATGGCTTTTATTTTAGAAGGATCTACAGCGATTCCTTCACCGGATATCACTTGTCCAAGAAACTTTATCTGATAAGATACAAGATTTGCAAGTTAACACTAAGCATGAAAATTAAAGAAAAGATAAACTTAAAGTGATAAATCGAGATTGTGAGCACCTGTCGCAACCAAAATTCGCATTTAGAGAACTTGGCGTAAAGTCGCTCCTTGCGCAGCAACTCTAGCAGTTCTCTAAGATGCACAACATGCTCTGCTTCGGTTTTCGAGTAGATGAGAATATCGTCTATAAAGACGATAACAGACTTGTCAAGCATTAGTCTACAAACACGGTTTATGAGATCCATGAATGCCGCAGGAGCGTTCTTAAGGCCAAAGGGCATAACAAGAAACTCGTAATGCCCATATCTGGTACGGAAAGCTGTTTTGGAGACATCTTCTTCACGAACTTTGAGCTGATGATACCCGGATCTAAGATCGATCTTTGAGAAGTAACTGGCTCCCTGAAGTTGGTCGAAAAGATCGTCTATTCTGGGCAATGGATATTTGTTCTTTATCGTTACCTTGTTCAACTCCCTATAATCAATTCTGAACTCCACCTGACGGTCTGGTGGGAGTCCAGAGATGTCCTCGGGAAAGACATCGGGAAACTCTGAGGCTATCGGTAACTCGGCTAAAGCTTTCTTTTCTGACTTAGCATCTATTGCATATTCTAAGTATGACACGCAACCTTTAGCTATATGCTTCCTAGCTTTTACTACTGAAATTAAACATAATTCACCTTTCTTTCTGTCACCATAGATGCAAATACTGCGGCCATCAGGAGTAGTGAGCTTTATTAACTTCTTCTTGCAGACAATGTTGGCGTCATGATGATCAAGCCAATCCATACCCACGATGACGTCGAATTCGTGAAAGTCCATCGGAATAAGGTCAAGTTGGAAAGTACAGTTATCAAGCAGAATTATGCAGTCGCTGTAAATTTTATCGGTAGACACACATTCGTTACTGGCCGTTTCGATATCAAATATAACAGGTACAGTAGTCGGAGTAATTCCAAGCTTAGATGCAAATGCACTGGATATAAAGAGCGATTGGCTCCTGAATCGAATATAGCTCTAGCAGGAACAGAGTTAATAAGAAACGTACCAGATACCAAATCTGGTATTTCCTTCGCTTGCTCGGCCATTATTTGGAATGCGCGGTTCTGACTCCGTGTTGGCTCGTTACGGCGACTAGAACCTCCACGTGATGTGCTATGTCGGGCCGACTGATTTTGTCTTTGGTGCTGCTGTTGTTGTTGAGTTCGGTACTGTTGCTGTTGCAGTCGTGGATGATGCTCTGCACTCGGATAAACTAAGATGAACGTATGTGTGCATGCCCGCTCAGTATGTCCAGGACGTAAACAATTGTTGCACACAGTAACTTTGTTTGGACATTCTTCACTACTATGCCCTATGTCGTTGCACACGTAACATCTCACATCATTGGGATTACAACGCCCAATGTGTCACTTATGGCAGCGGCGACACTGCCTAGGTTCAGAATGTACTGCATAAGAATGAGCTCTCTGGGCCGGGGTGAGCTAAACTTTCGGTACTGAGACTGCTGTGGTGAATATCTGGATGAAGATCCAGAATAACTTCCAGTACGTGATTTCTTAGGCGGTGACAGAGAAGTCGGGTTGATAGATGAAGCAGGAACTCCTCTAGCACGAATAAAATCCTGCTCGAGAATTCGAGCAGCTTCAACGACATCAGCATAGTTGGTGTACCTTTGGTGCTTCAAGAACTTCTGATACTCAGGATGCAGACCCATAAGAAAACGATCGATCTTTTGCTCTTCGGTAGCAACTTGGTTGTCAGACAGTAGGCTAAGTCGGGTAAATTCAATCTCATACTCAGTCACCGATTTGGTTCCCTGAGTAAGAGACATTAGCTTCTCTTCAAGACGTTTCTTTTCATCAGCCGGGCAAAACTGACGAAAGAAGATCACTTTAAAATCATCCCAAGATAGGGACTTAATCCAGTTAACACCATGCATATTCTCTTGAGATATCCACCACATAATAGCGCCACCCTCGAACAGTGTAGTAGTAAAGCTAACCTTTGATTCCTCAGTGCAGTCGCTAATAAAGGAATATGCGCTCGATGCCAGTAATCCACTCGAGCGCTTCGATAGAGTTTGCAGCTCCTTTGAAAGGTTGAGCTCCGCAAGCTTTAAAGTAACGGAAGTTGCAGCCCTTAGGAGGGACTACAACAGCTTCCTCCTCATCAGTGTCGTCATTTTGGCGTCCGGCATCCTCATGTTGCCTTTTCCTATGCTCTTCTCTACGCCTAGTTTCGGCTTCATCACGAGCACGAAACTGATCTTGTAGAAACTTGGTCTGACGCTCATTATTTTCATTTAACATCGTTTGCATTATTTGCATGATCTGTTCAGGAGTGAGTCCACCTCCAGCTCCTTCACCAGATCCAGACATGTTCTGAAATAATATAAATAGTACTTGCATAAGAATAGGCATAAATCTTATTGTACCCCATATGCCCAATTCCTGAAGCAAGGTCAAAGCCTATCTCAGGTCAAGTTAAAGCCTAGATATTTAAAGCTAATATCTTTGCTTAAAATTTTGAGTCCAAGTGTGATTGCCAACACATGAATCCCTCAAACTAATTGCTCTGATACCATCCTATCACATCATTGCTTTAAACATGCTTACTTAATCCCAGGAATAAAATAACAACAGTCATAAGCATAATAATAAGTCTAAAGCTTGCATAAAAACTAAATAAAAGTACTACAGTACAGTTATGCACTACACGTGCTACAAGGTACGTTGCTAAGTTGCTAAAACATCATAATATAAATAAAGCAGCTATCCAGATCCCAAGTCAGCTCAATACTATACCACAAGCTGAATAGTGAGCTAAACTCCTCTGGGTTGATCAGAAAATAGACCTAAGCAGATGGTCCAGCTTGCTGTTTACCTTTGCCTGTAAAAAATTGTTAGTTGCAACTGTAAGCTAATTGCTTAGTGAGGTAACAATTATTCATGATGAATGTAAGATATGTGGCGAAAGTGCCTATAAAGGCTGTAATGCTTGCTTGCTTGCTTAATACCCAGAATGAATGCTTGCACAATTGAGACATTTCACGCTGAAAGGAGATGCCACCACTAGGGGTTGCCGCTGACAGATGATCAATCTGTGATGCGGGGCTAGCTACCCGCATAATGCTTCGGATAGTGGTGAGCATTAGAATTGCTTGCTTTTAAAGTAAAATGCTTATGAAATGCACCAAGAAACGCTCAAACAAGGCTTGCTGTATAATATGCAGAATAATAAAAAGATAGTAATAAATTATGCACATTAATAGATCAGATATAAGATCCAGCTAAGCTGGGTACCGCCTGTACCACAGTGTTCGCCTTCACTCACAAAAGTCTATTGAAGTCCAAAGAAGGCATATAAAAGCAAATTATGTCTCAATTACATGAAATACATGTAAACAAGAATAACTGTTACTCACTGTACTGTCTTATGCTTTGTAATACTCTGAAATGCTTGCTTGCTTTGGCTTATCTATGCTTTATATTGCTCTGAAACGCTTGCACTTGCGTATCTAGGCTTTAATATATTCTGGCACTGGCTTTGACTCATAACTGAGCTAAACTGTTTAATTTAATATCTGTGGTGCTGTGAATTATCTGTAATTTAACATTACAGAATAAACGCTAAATTAATAATGCTAGCTTAAAATTCCAACATCTACAAATTTTAACTTCTAGCTAAATATCTTGTTAATTTATGCGTTGCCCACGGATTTTTATCAAATATTTCGAATTTAAGGGGAGGGGGTTCGAACTTAGTACCCTTCGAATTTAAGCATAGGTTCGAATTTAGGCAGGTTTGATAATACAAATTCGAATTTAGCCAAATTCGAATTTGTTCTTGGTATCTCGAACTTGTTCGTATTTTTCATCTTTCAAACATGCATTTCCAAGCCAATAATCATGAATATGCTAAGGAATAAGTCTAGGTTCGATTCTATTTCACTTATTCTAGCAGAATCGAGTTATAACTCAAGCAAAACAGCTTCAAAAGAATCAAAAATTGGGAACTTTGGACTTTTCCTCAAAACCGAAAGTAAAGAAGCAGAAAATGGCGATTCTTACCTCAAATTCGTATTAACTCCAACATGCGATTACAGATCCGTGTAGTACTCTTCGAGATCTTTCCAATGACGTATAGAACTCGATATTTGGCCGGTCGGTTTGGGAGAAAAGCTAGAGAGAAGGTCGGGTTTTAGAGAGAGAGAGGCTCTGAAATAGGGAATTGGTTTTGCAAGAATTGAGAAAATAAACTCTCAGCTCCTATTTATACCAAAATTCGAAATTACATCATGTAACGCAAATTGCCCAAAAATACATAAAATAAAAAGCGAGGTGTTATAACCTGGGTGTTGTTCATTTTCAAAACCTGGAGGCTGCTTGACATATATTTCTTCATGCAGCTTCCCATTCAAAAATGCACTATTCATATCCATTTGAAATACCTTCATGCTCTTGTGTGCAGCATAGGCTAGAAACAAACGAATTGCTTCTAACCTGGCCACTGGAGTAAATGTTTCATCATAGTCAATGCCTTCTTCCTGTCTGTAGCCTTGAGTAACTAGTGTTGCCTTATTTATAATAACATGACCTTGCTCATCCATTTTGTTCCTGAAAATCCATTTGGTGCCAATTATTGTTTTACCTTTGGGAGCAGTGACCAGCTTCCATACTTTGTTTCTCTCAAACAGATTGAGCTCTTCTTGCATGGCAGTGATCCAATTGGCATCTTTTAGTGCTTCATCCACTTTCTTTGGCTCCATCAAGGACACAAAGCTAGAAAACGTACAAAAGTTTCCTAAGCTCTCCCATCTTGTTTGTACCCCTTTGTTGATGTCACCAATTATTTGATCATTAGGGTGACATCTGATCCACTTAAGATCATGCCTCAATGACGATTCCCCTGCATCATTTTCATTTCCAACAGGTCCTGTTGAACAACTTTCAAGATTTTCAGACACACTGTTATCATTACCCTGTTCACCTGTTGAACATGATTCTTCATTATTGAACACATAAGTAGAAGATCCAGGAAAATTAGCATTGAGAGGTTCAGGACATGGTGTATTGATTATGTCAGTTCATTTATTCACACAGGGTGTATCAACATAGTCATCATCATGTCCATTTTGGATAACAGGATCCACTCTGGGTGTAGTGGAAGCTTTTGAGTCCTTTTCTTCATTGATGGAATGCATGAGATCATCAAAGTTGAACTCTCCTGAAACTGATTCAAGAACAGCTTTGGTGGACGCACTCCTAGACTCCTCAAAGGTGACATTGATATCTATCACCTTTCTTTTGTAGTTGTATACTCTGTAGGCTTTAGAGATAGCAGAGTATCCAACAAACACACCTTCATTAGCTTTGGGTTCAAATTTTTCCAGCTGGTCCTTCAGATTTTGAATGAAGCAGAGACATCCAAACACATGGAAATATCTAATATTTGGCCTTTTCTCTTTGATTAACTCATAGGGAATCTTGTTGAACCTCTTTACCACTAAGGATCAGTTTTGAGTGAAGCAGGCATGAAGTAGGCAATGTTAACAGCTTCAGCCCAAAATGTTGAAGGCAAACCTGATGCACACAACATGGTTTTGGCAGCTTCAATAAGAGTTATGTTTCTCCTTTCAGCAACTCCATTTTGTTGCGGAGTTCTTACAGCTGAAAAGTTTTGTAAGATCCCTCTTTCTTCACAGAAGTCCTCAAGAGTACTATTTCTGAATTCAGTACCATGATCACTTCTAAGCTGCTTAACTTGAGCAGAGTTTAGCATCTCCATCTTTTTGATAAATTTAATAATTTCTCTAGCAGCCTCTCCTTTGCTCTTCAGAAAGATCACCCATGTAAACCTGGAGAAGTCAACAACCATTACTAGAATGTATCTTCTACCTTCTAGACTTGGTACACTAACTGGTCCAAACAAGTCCATGTGGATTAAGAAGAGAAGAGTATCAATAGAGAAAGTATGCTTAGATTTAAAAGATGTTTTTCTCTGCTTGCCTTTCTCACAAACTGTGCAGAGTTTATCCTTAACAAAGGTTATAGAAGGCAAACCTGTTACTAACTCTTTCTTACAGAGTTTGTTGATATTCTTGAAGTTCAGGTGTGATAGCCTTTTGTGCCATAACCAGTTCAGGTGTGCATTGCTTCTAGAGATAAAGCGGGTTTCAGTTGTTGGATCAACAGATTTCATGAGCACAACATATACACCTTTCTTCTTTTGTGCACACAACACATCTTTGCCTTGGGAATCCAATATGTAACCAAGGTGCTCATCAAAATTAACCTTGTAGCCAGCATCACACAGTTGGCTTATGCTTACAAGATTGTGTTTCAGCCCAGACACATAGGCTACTCTTTTGAATATAGCAGCACCAGCTTGAAGGGTTCCATATCCCTCTGTGGATCCCTGAACATTATCCCAAAACGTGACTTTTGGCCCTTTTTCAGACCTGAGATCACTTAGCTGGTCCTTGCAACCTGTCATGTGGCCAGAGCAGCCGCTGTCCAAATACCAAACCCGGGATGGTTGTTTGACCTTATACAGCATTGTTGGGTTCCAGTTCTCCAAGCTGCTGAGAGCCTCAGCTTCAGCCTGGTCTTGTTTGAATCTGCTTGTTGACGGGACATCAGTGTGGCCATCAGATAATTGTTATCTTCTTCATCTGATGATGAATCAGATTCTTCCCAGTCACATGTCTCAGCCATGAGTCCCTTTTGCTTGTTGGAAGCCACGGAGTCCTCCAACTTTCTCAGCTTAGCCATGGCCATAAGGTACTTAACCCTGTAGTCATCGTCCTTGTTTGTCTTGTGTTTTTTGGATGATGAGCCAACAACTTTAGACACACAGTCAGCAGCTATATGGCCTGTTTTGCCACATTTAAAGCACTCAACCTAGTTTTGTCAAATGCTTTCTTTTTCACTTGACTTCTTTTGCAGCATTTTTCCACCAAACCTCTTCTTATTGAATTTTCAGACAAGCATTCCAATCATTTGCTCATCATTTAGTTCAGCAGGATCTTCACAGTCTTCTTCCTAAGACTCCTCTTCCATTTCATCATTAGCCTGTTGATCAGCTTGTGTGAACACATCACACATCTGACCAGCAGTTTGTCTCACGTTTGCCACTAAGGCAGCACCTCTTTTGGACATCTCCAAGGTATTTCTTTTCTGTTGCCTTAACTGCTCATCATTTAGTAAGGACCCATGCAAATTTACAAGATCCATACCTTTGATGGTGCCTGAGTTTCTTAGGATAGTAGAAAAATAATTCCATTCCTTAGGCAGAATGGCCAATAACTTAATTACCTGAGTTAGGCTATCCTTGGTGATTCCAACAACTTTGAGATCAATGATTGGAGAAGTAAATCCGGAACAGGTTTCAGTGAGAGACTCATTTGGCTTTGCAAAGAAGAGTTGATACTGTCTAAAAAGATTGTTGATCTTGTTTTCCAGTGTGATAGTGGGACCATCATAGACGGTATACAGAGTATCCCACATCTCCTTTACAATCTTCATTTTCTCAAGCTGTTTGAACACATCATCAGGAAGAGAAATAACCAGGTTGTTCCTGGCCTTTGCATCAAGAGTAACCAGCCTATTGTCTTCATCAGACCATTGAGCTTTTGCCTTTTCAAAGGTTCTTATCTCAGGAATAGCTCCTTCAGCAATGAGTGATAGTAGTAACGGAAGTTGGCGCATAGGGACCTTTCATTTCTATCTCTAGCTGGCAGTTGTACATCCAGATCCTCTAAATAGAGCATCATTCTGCACTTCAACTAGAGAAATTCTGATGATTGAACTTGGGGGGTTTGGCCATTGAACCATTGTCATAGTAGGGGGAAGAGCTGGCAGCACTGTTTTCCATGGGAAAATAGGGAGAATGAAATATCTAGAGTTAACACATGCTCTATCTGCTCTGATACCAGTTGTAGGTCCCAAAAGGATTCCCTAGTGTGTTGTTCTAAGCTGTAGTGGGGGGTGAATACAGGAAATTAAAACTCAACACTCGTTTCTCAATGTTTGTGTATATTATCAACAAGTGTTAATTACAAACAAGCTTGAACTGCGGAATGGTTCAAGTTGAGATGACAGATACAACAGATGTTTAACTAATCTAAGACACACACTTAGACTACGTATAATGAATACACTCACTTAGATGAACTCACTGTTTACGAGACACAGATGGACAGCTTGAATAAGAATAGCTTGGACACACGTTACTGTTTTATTCAAGCAGACTTGCATGCATGAAAAACACACTTCTATGCACGATCTAAATTTCTCACTCTTTGTTATCTCACATTCTTTGAAGCTTCCTTATATACTCTCACTGAGAATCTCAGTGAAGCTTCTTCATTGGACAAGGAGATACTGGGATGTCTTTCCAAAAAGACAAAACAACTTTTCTACACATTCTGATAAAGCAGACTTGTCTTTACATGGTAGAATCTTTGTCTTTTTCTTTTTGTCTCTATTGTAGAAGGATTTAACCAAAAGAGGAATGTCAACTTTGAACCTTTCATCTTCTGTTAAGGTCATTTTGATATAAGAAATGGTATGTCACCCATTTCAAATATCTACTTTGTCTTCATTTAACTGAACAGCGTACGCATCTTTTGCAGATTCTGTTTTTCCACTTTGTCGTAACTGATCTTGTAGTCCAAAACAATACATGAAGACATGGAAACATATTCCATAAAGTGTTTAGCCTGTTCTCAAAGAACATGTTCTGTTCACAAAGAACAAAACACTTAGTATTTGTCCAAGCTGCTCAGTAAGACAGAGCAACGTAGACAGTTTATGTCCAGCTTGTTCAACAGAATGAACAGCTTGGGCAATCTGCCTTAGTTACAACAAATGCAACAGGGTAAACATCTTTGTCTTATATTGCAAATTATTTTTCAGCTTTCAATAAAGCATTAACAGGCCTTAAATTATACCTTCAAGTGCATCAACCTGTTTGATTAAAATCTCCCCCTAAGATGTAGAACAGGTTTGACTGAGGCCTTCTTGTGCCTAACAAAGTCCTCCCCAACTTAGTTGGGTACACACAAATAAATTAAACACACTTTAAGAAAATAAGATCAAATAATCAAAGTTCTCTAGGTTGCCTCCCAGAAAGCGCTAAGTTTTACGTCTTCAGCTAGACGTACTGCTCCTAAACTAAATTAACTAACTTTTGGGGTTTCTAGACTGATGAGTTCAGAGACTAGCATGTTATTGGTGGCCCATTGGACATATATATTAAGTCTGTGTCCATTGACTTTGAATGGTTCACCACTTTTAGATCTTGAATTTCTACCGCACCATGCGGGTAGACTTTGGTTACCATAAATGGACCTGCCCATTTACTTTCTAATTTCTACTGCACCGTGCGGGTAGTCTTGCATTAAACAACGAGACTACATTTCCTTTGGTAAATGTTTTGTTTTTAAGAGCACTCTCGTAGGCTTCTCTACGAATTTCTTCCTATTCATTTAATTGGAATTTTCTATCAACACCGGCATCGTGCAAATTAAAATTAGTAATTTTAATTGACCATAGAGATCGGAGTTCCAATTCTACTGGAAGATGGCAAAGCTTACCGTACACAAGTCTATATGGGGACATACCGATTGGTGTTTTAAATGCGGTTCTATATACCCATAGAGCATCATCTAGTTTTTGCGACCAATCCTTATGATCAGGTCTTACTGTTTTCTCGAGGATTCTCTTGATTTCTCTATTAGAAATCTCGACTTGTCCGCTAGTTTGTGGATGATAAGGTGTTGCTATTCTATGATTAACTCCATATTTTTTAAGGAGTTTAAGAAAATGTTGATTTTAAAATGTGACCCTACGTCACTAATGATAGCTCGAGGGATACCGTGTAGTGCAAAAATATTTCTTTAAACAAATTTGCAAATGACTCGGTTATCGTTGGTTCATGTAGCTTCTGCTTCCACCCATTTGGAAACATAATCCACAGCTTCCAAGATATATTCGTACCCAAATGATTTAGGGAAGGGTCCCATAAAGTCTATCCCCATACATCGAATATTTCGACAATTATTATCGGGGTCATGGGCATTTCATCCCTTCTCGCAATGCCGCCTGATTGCTGACATCTTATACATCCTTTAACAAATTCATAGGCATCCTTGAAGATTGTGGGTTAGAAAAACCCACACTGCAATATCCGGTGGACAGTTTTCTTTGCACTGAAAAGGTAACCACATGCGTATGCATGTCAGTGTTTAAGAATATCTTCATGCTCAGAATCAGGAACACATCGTCTCATGATTTGATCTGCTCCTATTTTAAATAAGTCAGGCTCATCCCAAATATATTGCTTTGCTTGAGCATAGAAATATTTTCTTTGTTGTGAGTTCCAATGCTCCGGCAAACTTCATGATATGAAATAATTGACTAAATTCGTGAACCAGGGAATTTTGGATACCGATAAGAATTGTTAATCAGGGAAGGAGTCACTGATTTGATCAGTGGAGTTTGTTAGGATTAATTGGAGCCTTGATAAGTGATCGGGGACTACATTTTCTGTGCCTTTCTTATCCTAAATTTCTAAGTTAAATTCTTGGAACAGAAGAATCCACCAAATTAACAGTGGTTTGGCATCCTTTTTTGCCAACAAATGTCTTAAAGCACTGTGGTCTGAGTACACATTTACTTTTTCCCCCCAAATATATGATCTGAATTTATCTAAGGCAAACACTACGGCTAATAATTCTTTTTCCGTAGTTGTGTAATTGATTTGTGCCTCACTAAAGGTCTTACTTGCGTACTAAATAACTATTGGCTTTTTCAATAATCTTTAACCTAATACAACACCAACTGCATAGTCACTCGCGTCCCACATGATCTCAAAAGGTTGAGACCAATCTGGAGATTGCAGAATTGGTGCTTCAGTTTATTTCGATTTAAGCTCCTCAAATGCTTTTATACAAGCTTCATTGATGTTAAACTCAACATCTTTTGATAGAAGATTGCACAAAGGTCTCGAGATTTCACTAAAACCCTTAATAAAACGCTGATAGAAACCAACGTGTCCAAGGAATGATCTTATGCCCTTCACATTGTTGGGATATGGAAGAGAAAATATTAATTCAACTTTCGCTTTATCTACTTTCATGCCTTTCTCGGACACGATGTGACCTAAGAGTACCCCTTCTTTTACCATGAAGTGGCTTTTCTCTCAACTTAATACTAGGTTGGTTTCAGTGCTCTCTTAAGCACCTTCTCTAAATGTCCTAGACAATCTTTGAATGTCTTATCAAATATGGAAAAATCGTCCATAAATATCTCACGAGAACCACCTACCATGTCTGAAAAGATAGACATCATACAACGTTGAAATGTGGCCGTGCATTACATAGACCGAGTGGCATCCTTCGGTAGGCAAAGGTGCCATATGGACAAGTAAATGTGGTTTTCTCTTGGTCTTCTGGATGGATCGGAATTTGATCATTCCTAGAGTAGCCATCGAGGATACAGTTAAACTTCCGTCCTGCTAATTTCTTCACTATTTTATCTATAAACGGTAGTGGAAAATGATCCTTAGAAGTAGCAGAATTGAGTTTTCTGTAATCAATGCATACTCTCCAACCAGTTACAGGGCGAGTAGTTATTTTTCCTCCATCTTTGGTGTCAATTACTGTGATCCCAGACTTTTTGGGTACAGTTTGGGTTGGACTTACCTATTTTCTATCAGATATGGGATATTTGATTCCACCGTCCAACCATTTTAACACCTCTTTTTTAACTACTTCCCTTAAATTAGGATTCAGTCTTCTTTGTGCATCCCATGCTGGTTTATCTTCTGGATCAGTAATGATTTGGTGCATACACAAAGTGGGACTGATTCCTTTTAAATCAACTACAATCCATCCTACTGCTTCTTTATATTTGACTAATACTTGCATTAAGACTTTCTCTTGTGCTTCAGTTAGATCTGATGAAATTATGACAGGTAAACTGTCATTCTTACCTAGAAAAGCATACTTTAAATGAACTGGCAATTCCTTTAATTCTATAACAAGTGGTTGTTCTATTGAAAGTTTTGCTGATTGAGGTAAATCAGTAGGTAATTTTTCAGTCCAATGGGTCCATGGCGGTTGCTTTGATTCTAATGTGGATTCCATGACTGCCTTTAACTTGTTACACTCATGAGAATTTAACTTGTCTAAATCATGCTCAGCGAATAATAACTCAATGATATCTTTGGTGTTAATTAACGAACTATGCTGCTGCGCAAGTTCGTCCACCATATCTATCAGATAACACTCTGAATCGATAGCAGCAAAATTTGAAGCATTAAACACATTCAATCTCAGTTTACGATTACCAAAAGGTGATATGTACGGCTCCCGTCCTACAATTAATTTGCGCATTAATTGTGGCTAAGAAATGTATGCCTAGAATAATAGCCGGTTGATTATCTCCTATTGAACTTTCAGTATCCAGGACTAGGAAGTCAACTGGATAATAAACATCTCAACTCTAACTATGACATTTAAGAAAATACCCTTGGGCGTTTGGTTGACCGATCTGCTAATTGTAAGATTATGTCAGTTGTTTGTAACTGACCTAGATCATGTTTGTCAAACAAATTTCCAGGCAATATGTTGACACTAGCTCCAAGATCAAGTAGTGCCTTTTTTATCTGCACATTACCTATCGTCACAGGAATCAAGGGTGATCCAGGATCTTTAGGCTTAGGAGGCAAAGAACTTAAAACCACTGCACTTAATTGTTATGTTAAATTGAACAGCTTAGGGAGCGAGACCTTGAACTCTCTCTTTTGTGTGCGAAGATCTTTTAGAAAATTGGCATAAGAGGGAACCTGCTGAATAGCCTTGATCAAGGAAATATTAATCTTAACACTAGTACAAAATATGTCATTCGTCACGCTAAAAAACCATGACCATAGACCTTTGGCCACAGTTTTATTTTTCATTCAAATCGTGACCAAAGGTCGCATCACTTTTGGTACTTTATGGCTACATTTAATATTCGTGACTAAATCACATGTAAAACCGTGGCGATAGCCTAAAACCATGGCTATATGGTAACAATTTTTATATAGTTGTGGTCTATATTTTTTAGTAACCGTGACCATAAAATACTTTTAGTCACAATTTCTTTTAACACCATGACAGTTGGATACATTCAGACACACATAAACAATTAATCAGTGGCGTTAACATTCTTACAGACACGCAAACAAATAAACCGTGGCCACCTGGTATTTTTAAAGACGCACAAATATTTAATCGTGACCATTGGATAAATTTATACACACATAATCAGCTGAACCGTAACTATTTGAGACATTTAAACACACCACATGAATGAAACCGTGACAATTGGTCATATTTTAATGCACATAAACTATTAAGTGGTGTGACCATTGGTACATTTAGACATGCATAAACAATTAAACCGTGACCGTCGGGTACACTTAGACACACATAATTTATTAAAATGTGACGATTGGTTGCAACTGGACATACATAAAGTATTAAACCGTGACAATTGGTACATTTTGACACACAAAAATAATTACACCGTGACCATACTATTATTTTAGTCACAGAATAATTCGTTGATTCATGACAATTTCTTACTTTGAGACACATATAATAAACCAAACCGTGACCATAGACCATTTTTAGTTACTTATTACTTCCTAATCGTGGCAATTGGTAACTTTTAGACACATACAACAATACAATCTGTGACCATCAAATACTTATTGTCACATTATATTTCTTTTAAAATCACTATTGTTCCTTTTAGACACGTGTAAAAAATTAAACTGTGACAATAAGTTACTTACAGCCACATGTGTTTTCTTTTATCGTGATTGTTGTTTACTTTTAGACACACATAACATTTATAATAGTGACTGTAAAATATTTATAGTGTCATGTTGTTTCGTAAACGGTGATCGTTGATCCCTTTTAGTCATACAAAATAAAATTAAGTGTGACCATAAAATACATATAGTCACATCCTTTGTCTTTAATCATTACAATTAATTACTTTTAGCTACATATAATAAAATAATACGTGACCACAAACTACTTGTGGTCACGGTTTGTTTTCTTTTATCGTGATTAATATTTAGTTTTTGACACATATAAGACATTTAACCATTACCATAAGATACTTATAATGACACGTTATTTTTTATCTATGACAATTGATAACTTTAACCATATAAAAGAATTTAAATAGTGACCATAAAAAATTTATAGCTACACTTTGCCTATTTTATTATGACAATGAATTAATTTTAGTCACATATTATAAAATAAGACGTGACCATAGACTTCTTCTACTCACGGTTGTTTTTTTTTCATCATAATTAATGGTTACTTTTTGACACACATAAAACATTTAACCATGACCACAAAATACTAATAATGATAAGTTTTTTCTTAAACTGTGACAATTAATAACCTTTAACCACACAAAACAAACTAAATCGTGATCATAAAATAGTTATAGCCACTTTTTGCTGCTTGTATTATGACAATTAATAACATTAAGCAACTGATAATAAAATAAGACGTGACCATAAACTACTTGTAGTCACGGTATTTTTTCTTTTATCATGATTAATGTTGAGTTTTTGACACACATAACACAATTAACCGTTACCACAAAATACTTATATTAACAAGTATTTTTTTAACTGTAACAATTGATAATCTTTAACCACACAAAACAAAATAAATTGTGACTATAAAATACTTATAGTTACGTTTTTGTTCTTTTATCATGGTTAATGTATGTTTATTTTGAGACACAATAATATACTAAACCGTGACGATAAAATACTTATAATCACATGTTGTTTTTTAAATTATGACCATTAATTATTTTTTGTTACACAAAATAAAATAAACTGTGACCTTAAAGCAGTTATGGTGACAATTTTTTTCTTTTTTTCATGACTAATTGTTGCTTTTAGCCATGGGTAATTAAATAACAAATACTAAGCTACTATTAAATATAAAATATATATCAAAAATGAAAATACACGATAAAATGTAATAAAAAGGGAAATGTTGTTAATAGGAATGTAAAATCCATACACTATTCAGAAAAGATGCAAAATCCATAGACATGTTGTTAATAGTAATATAAAATCCATTAACTCCTCAAAAAATGCAAAATCCATAGTTACCGAAAAACCAAAATCTATATTTTATCCTTAAGAGCAGTGCTTCTTGTTTGCTTTTTTAATCCCTCTACCGTTGTGTATTGTCTTTTCCTTTTCTTCGACTTTTGCATTTCTTTCTCTTGAGCTGCAGTTAGTGGTTTCTGTAACAACAAAATTAGGTAAACATCAAAACAAGTATGAATAATGTTATTTAATAAAACTTTTAAGAAAAAACAACCCGTTTAATGAAAACTAAATTACTTAAGCAACAATGATACCTTAAATGTTACAAGCTCCTTTGGCCAAGCCACGAAACTACCTAGCGCATTTTCGACTGTTTTCATCACGCCAGCTGGTATTGGTAAAAAGGCGGCTGGTTTTATCAATTCATCCACCGAAACTCTTACACAATTTGCTTTGAGTGGAACTCCATGTATTGTTTGTCTTCCTGAAGAAAAGTACACCGTACCGGATGCAACGATGCTTCTCAGATCCGGATATGACAGTTTGCAACTTTTTGTCTGCAAATGTACATGGCAATATTAATATTATAATATTAAAGTTATAATAATCATATATTAAATGTCAAAATACATACTGTTGGAAGTTGAGGATCTGGAACTTCAACATGCGTTACACTTTGTGAGCAACTATGAGATGGATTCACCATATTTGAAGTCGCAACATTTGGAGACTCGGGCGTAGGTTCAATAGATTTTTCACTGTCTTTCTCAGTTGCCTGAAATAGTGTAATTGAAGATTTTAAAGAAAAATAAAAAAATGCAAAACTAAAAATAATCTAATAACATACCACACTCTCTACTTGTTTACTCAAAGATCCAAACGACTTTGCAACATTTGAAGTCGCAACTTCTGGGGCTACTACTGTATGTGAAGATCGTTGGCTATTTGGTATTGATTCCTAAGACGAAGATTGTAATAGAAATCTTGAGAAAATAGTAAAAAAAAAGAGTAAAAAAAATTAAAATTAGCTATAAACTAAGGGTTAATAATAAATACATGTAACTGTTAAAAACATATAAATATTGCCTGAAATGCTAATAAGGGTAATGTATTGGTTAACCGTCAAAGTTACTTACTAATGATTGAGGCGTGTGATTTGATGTAGTCGAGAAATTTGGCATTGTCAATCCTTGAGAAGCAAGATGTTTCATTAATCCATGTACCGTCGTTGAAAATTGCTCATATTCTTCATCCTTTTTCTTATTTGCACGTATCTGATTATCTAGTTCAAGCTCAAGCTGAGTAATACGTTCTTTTGCTGAACTTTTGGTTCGAGGAACATTCCAATATTGGGTTGCGGTGACTCCTGTGCCAACACCTTTCATAAATCCACTATGGTCTTTGCCCAAGACAAGTGTGAGAGCATCTGTGGCTTGATCAAGGTTGATCGATCCTTCTTCAATCAGCTTTTCGTTTTCGATCTGTTTATAATTATCAAGCATGTGTACTAATCAAAATTTTGGCTATTATCACTACTTTATAAAATAACTATGGTTGTGTAAGAATTAAAAAAAAACATTCAAAGTACATACGAGAACAAATTGATCAACACATATAGTATGAATAATAATGAATAATAAAGCAGAAATGAAGAGTAATTGGACAATATGACAATAAAAGCTTAATAACCGACTAAAATGAAACACTGAAACCTTAAATTTAATTAAGGGAACAAGAAAGACATACTATAAGTTTCATGATACTTACTAATTTTTGTGCCACTTCCTTTAGATCACCCCTTTCGTATTCTCCCTTGTCATCTTCACGTGCTTTCCTCCACATGAAAGACCATGATGGAGCTTCATCTTCACCAAGTTCTTTATTTTTTATCTGGTAATCATAAAATAAATGAGATTTTTAAAGTTCTAATTATGAAAGTACAGTTTCAAAGCATTCACGTACTTTTAAAAAATTGATTGGTTAACATAATGTTATAAATTTCCAAACTATCAATTGACTTACTAATTTTTCTCTCAGTCTTGCATAACCTGATCGACCCATCTTATGCGGGTAAATAGACTTTGATCTTGCTAATTTCCCGGCTTCCGACATAACCTTCCAGCACAAAGAGGTTAAGTAAAATAATGAAAAGAAAATAATGACGAACATATATAATTAAAAATTAAATAGTTGTAACCTTGAATTCACTGGAATGCCGGGTTTCTATGAAATTATCCCAATGCTCTTGTTCAATAAATGTGCGATACTGTCTAGGAACCTTTTTCAGTTTCTTGGGTTTACCTATGTTGGGCAATATGAAGGTCTGGTACATCTTTCTTCTGAAATTACGCAGAAGCTCACCCATACGAGACAGTATAAACTTTCTCCTACATTGGTCAACTTTATAATATCGCTGCATTAATAATAAGTAGCATCTTAGTAAAGATGTGATAATATATATGAAAAGGGCCATAGAAATAACATTTGATCAGAATTTAAAAGTAATAAATGATACCAATATTTGATCCCACAGCATATCTTTCACTTCTTTAGTAACCTTCTTCCATGCTGTGTACCGAAGTCCAACATGTCGTCGTACCAAGTCGCCTAGAAAACTTGAAAACTCCGATTTATGCTTACCCGAAAATCTACCCAGGTCATCGAACTGAAGTATACGTTTTCTCCCACCAGAATTCTCAAATTCTTTACGCATATTTGATAATCTCGTTAAACCTCTACCTAATTTGCTTTTAGTTTTACTTCCTACACTGTGTCCATTGTTTACAATCATTGCGTGTTCAGGATTATCATTATTTGCAAGCATATCACCTATAGAAAGTTATATATAAATGTATGTGGTTCATAAAGTAAGAAACAGAATAAAAAAAACACACAATAGATTACACTGGTTCAGATTGTCATATTATAGGTATATATATACAACATTAAATACAAAATATAGATAACCTGTATGAGTATGATTGTCTTCACCATCCGAACTGCTTCTATCAAAATCACTTTGTTGCTCCGAATCAGTAGGCATCTCGTCACTGGAGGTGTACTCCCCAACATCAAGTTCGTTGTCATCCATAGTAACACTTCATAGAAGAAAGCAAGTTAGAAACTATATTAAGTATTGATATTTACATAACCATTGTATTTCTTAAACTTGAAAGCCATATCTGATGAAAGATTGATCGAGATACATACGACATGATCAAAACACCTCCTTGGATACACTTTGTAAGGCTTCATAGAATTGAGGAATTTTGAAATTCTTGAAATATTAGACACAGATATAATATAGACATAGATTTAATGATATATCGATCCATATCTGAAATGAGATTCTGATAAATAGGGACAGAGAGAGAGAGAGAGAGAGAGAGAGAGAGGAGAGAAATGTTTAAAAACTCAACCATCCTAAAATACCGACATATCTATGATAATAACACATAGATTTACCTAAGTATAAAGTTCTACCAAAAGATTTAAAGTTCAAAATTATGAGCATTGTAAATCAGGTTACATGAATGGCTAACCCTGTTTTATTTATAAAACAATAGGTATGCATGATTAATTTATTATCACCAACCACTTGTACAGCTTTCTTTCTGAGTAACTAACAACACAAAAAGCAAAGTGAACGAACATTATAATACTTTTTAAATAATTTAGACTTACTGGCATGTCTATATAAATACTTCTCCTCGTGGATACCCAAATACACTTCAGCATTTGCTTCTCTCAATTCTTCCTCCTTAAGTCTCTGGGTTCGTGTGCAATTCTTATTGGTTAAATTTTCTTTCTTAGCAACCAAGTATGTGGCCTGTAATTCTGTGCATTGCAGCTACGGTTGTGGTCACCCTTACATGATTTTAAGATATATTATATATAATCATATATATATATATATAAAATATGAGATTCTGATAAATAGGAAGAAATATATAATCATATATATATATATATAATATGAGATTCTGATAAATAGGAAGAAATATAGATGTAGATATAGATATAGGTATAAATATATCTTGGCATCCATCAACAGAAAAATTCTTGAAAATGATGGAGCAAATAAAAAGAGTAATAAATATATAGAACAAAATCGAGCAATGTATACATATACTGATATACATTACATATACTGATATACAGTACATGATGTATACATATACTAATATACATTACATATACTTATATACATTTCAGAACCACAAAATCGAGATATGTATACAATCATATTGGGATTTCTCAGATCTAGCAAGTCAACAGAGCATTCATTCAGAAACATAAAATCGAGAGGGAGAAGGAGAAAGAGACAGCGAGAGGGAGAGGGAGAAAGAGAGAAAATACCAGGGCGGCGGCGAGATCGCCGGTGGAAGGAGGCGGAGGCAGAACTGAAGTACACGAACTCTCAGTGCACATATGTTAACCTAGGTTTTCTTTATGTTTTGTATATATATGTTTTATTAGGAAAGATTAATATAGATCCTAATTAATATTTGGGTTAAATGCAAAAAAGAACAACCATCTTTCATTTTTTTTTAAAGATTATAGCAACAATCTTTTTTTTATTAACCTTTATAGCATTCTTCTTTCATTTTTTTAACGTTTATAACATTTTTGTTGTTCTATTATTATTGTTATTATTATTAATACTAGTTTATAACCCACATATTACGTGGATATTTTTAATTATATTTATTTATATAAAATGTATACGAGTAAAAATAAAAACATACAAAAATAATAATTGTTTTTATTTTCATTGTTTACAGATTAAAAAATAGAGTGTATTTATCCTTTTTAAAAATATTAAATTGTATTTATCTTTTATTTTTTATAAGTTGTAATTATGTTTTTTGTTTTGTGTCATTATAATACTAGTTTATTACCCGCGTATTACGCGGATATTTTTAATATATATAAAACATAATAAATTAAAAGATAAATGTATATATGTTATTTTTTAAACAAAAGTATATAAGGATTATATTATGATCTATTAATTACCTATTAATTATCTATTATGACCTATTAATTTTATATAAGTTTAATATTTAATTAAAATAAACAAACAAAATGTATTAAAAAAAATACACCCTAAGAGGATTTGAACCCATGATCTCCTGGTTAAAGATCATGGGCGTTACTGCTACGCTAAGTAACTCATTCAATAACAAATTGAATGTTACTAAATTTATACTAACATGCTCCAAATATTTTCCCCCAAATTATAACATTATCTTTTTTAAATTAAAACTCACGTTATACATGGGTATATAGACTAGTATGTAATAATATTAATTTTATTTGATTTGATTTGAATTCTAAAGTAGATTATATTAAATTTGGATAGATATAATTTAAATTTCTTTATTATTTTTAAAACCTATAAATGTCACGTGTCGATTCATGGTGATGACACGTGGCTTCACCAGAAATGAGTATAGTTACTCTTTTAATAGTTTAGATAGAAGATATATATTTACGTTCAATATTTAATAAAAATAAATAAATAATAAAATGTATTTATAGATGAATACTTTACTCGTATACCAAATCTATACTATATATAATAAGAAAACCACTTGGAGTTCCTGGACCATTGGATGGAAAGAAATCAATGGTCCAGATTAATGACAACTCATATTTATTTATGAAATGTCTCTTATACCCTTAATTAAAATCAATAATTATACATATGCCATTTTTTTAATTCATTTTCCAAATTTACTACATTACCTTAATTACATTAAAATTTGATTTTAATTTTTACATTAATGAATTAATATTTACCTAAAATAAATATGCGTCATTATTATTCTTAATAATCATAGTTATATTCAAATGTAAAAAATTAGAATTTAAATGTAGAAGTGTAGTAAATAAAGTTAAAAATTTTTGTTAATTATTTTGCTAACAAGATTTAAAATTCAATTGATAAAACTACTCCACTACTCTTGTTCACCACAAACAAGGGAATTCATTTCAATTCCATTTCTCAGTCTCCATTTCTCAGTACCAAACATGACCTAAATGATAAAAATTATAATCTTGACTACCTTTTTATGAGTTAAATAAACCGTGATTAATCATTGAGCATCTTGAGAAATTGTGTCTAAGGGTTATATTTTGTGCAGAGAATGGAGCTGATAATAAATTTTTTTATATTAATTGCCAAAGTCATTTTATTTTATTTTAATAGTTTATTAATACAATGTTTTGCCTAAGTATTTTTGGTATTGATTTTTCAACAGGTATACATGGCATGCCTCATGCATGGTCACAGGTAAGATTCTGTGGTGTACTAAATATCATTAGTTGGGAGTTTTATTGCAATGGTCTGGGTAGTCACACTATAGGGACGTAGTAGAGACTATTGTAGCACAAGCATTATCATATTTTATCAATTTGCTAGGAATATTGTGTTCCAACTGTTTAGACTAGCAATCTATATAAAAACTCGATATATGCACATCTTGAATATAATTGCACATAGAACCTAAATTCAAAAGTAATCCTATAGCCAAAGCCTACTTTTTCAATATATTATGTAGCGATTGAAATTGGAGTTGATTTATTACGAAATTGTTTTGTCAGAGTTGGAATTTCCTATTACGATACTCTTACATGTGAGCTCCATGTTCTGGAACTTTGGGAAGATGCTACCACAGAGTTCCCTTTAATTGATATGGGTAAAAGATGCTTGCACTTTTACACATTTTTTCTTAATCCAAGTTGCAGCTAATTTCGTTAGTTCATCAATAAGATTTGGATTTTCATTTCCAAGTATTGAGAGGATGTGGTTGCCTTTCCTCTTCTCAACGCTATGTTATTACTATTATTGGTTATTCTGTGTCAGCTTCTCAGTGTAAATCATTAGGCAGTTTAAGCCACTCTTGTAATTTTTCTTAATTTATCTTGTCTCAGTTAAGTATCAGGTTAAGCCATTGAGAATATACACAAGTACTAAAGTGAAGAATATCTGATAGACTCTTTCAAGTGTTCTTGCTGGTTCTCTTGTTTATGGTGTCCAAGTTGCAATTTCTACATCGAACACAGGTGGTGCATGGGAAAATGCCAAGAAGTGCATTGAGGTGATTATCAGTTTAAATGTTGCAAAATCAATTTTTATATAAAATGTGTCTCACTACTGAAAAATGCTAACTTCTCTTTAATGACATGCAAGGACCCTTGGACCGAAAGGATTGGAACCACACAAAGCTGCTATGATTGGTGACACCATTGGCGACCCCTTAAAAGACACGTCATGTTCATCTCTCAACATCCTCATCAAGCTCATGGTTGTAGAGTCGCTGGTCTTTGCACCCTTCTTTGCTGCTCATGGCGGTTTGCTTTTTAAGCTTTAAGTGCAAGGGTCATCTAAAACCCTTTTTGTAGCAGTACCTCTTAGATTCTCTTGCAGCATTACATCTATGTTGTAATATTACCATGTTGGCTGTATTTGAGTATGTGAGTTTGTTCAAACTAGGATGCATTGATGTAATTTTAATAGAATTTGAATAATGATAAATATAATTGATTTTTGAGATAATTGTGGTTAAACAGGTAAATAATTGAGATGGTGTAAAAGTAAATGAGTTATGTCAGTTTTTTTTTAAAATAGTAGTATAAACACTATATAATCTTTTACATAAGAAATATTAATTTTTATAAATGTATATTTTTAAAATTATTAGTTTGATGACAAATAGTAAAAATTGATAAATAAAAAAGATCAAACATTATTAAATTATTAACTTTAAGATAAATATAACAAATTACAAATTACTTTAAGATAAATATAACAAATTACAAATTACTTTCAGATAAATATACCAAATTACTTATAAATACTAATTTTCACATGTTTATTTTTCTTATATCGTGACAAAAGAATACTTATAAGTGATATGCTCTTTTAAACTATAATCAATAATTACTTTTAGCTACACAAAACAAATTATAACGTGACCATATGATGATTATAGTTACATTTTTTTCTTTGTGATAAATGTTGTTTACTTTTTGACATTCATAAGAAACTAAATTATTCTAGTCATAATGATTTTCTTTTACCATGACTACTGTTTATATTTAGAGATTTCAAAAAATTAATTTGTAACCATTGAATACTAGTAGTCATGTTCGCTTCTTTAAACCGTGACAACAAAACTACTTATAGTGACATGCTTTTTTAAAATTGTAACCATTTCTTACGTTTAGCCACACATAACAAAGTAAGTCGTAGGCATAAAATACTTATTGTCACATATTCTTTTTTTACCATGACTATTGTTTACCTTAGACACATAATAAATCTAGTCGTGATGTTTAATTGTTTAACTATTAATAGTCACTTGTTTGCTTTTTATAAACCGTGACAAAAACAACTTATAGGGACATTTTTTTCACTTAAACCATGACCACTGATTACTTGTTGTCACACAAACCAATTCTTCGTGTGATCATAATATACTTATAGTCACTGTTTTTTTCTTTTATCATGAAAACTGTTACTTTTACACATTAATGAAAAATTAACTAAACTATGATCATTAAAAAAATATAGTCGCAACATCTTTTTATCATGTCTATTGTTTACTTTTAGTTACATAAAAACAATAAACCGTCGTCTTTAAATATTAATAGTCACAAATTTGTTTAATCCGTGACAAAAAAACTCCTTATATTGAAATTTTTTTTTAATATGTGAGATTGATGGCTTTTTGATATGGTCATATTTATACATATATTTGGCATCATTTCCCTTGCAATTTGGTCGGTTTTTCTCTCGAAATACGTGAAATAGATATCCAATTCATTCATTTTTGTGATTCATAGGACAAAAGAGGTTTTATCGACGAATGAATGAACATCAAAGAAAAACCGACAAACTTTGAAGCCCCGACGAATTCTCGTGGATTTTCTAAAAAGAAAAGAAGCGAAATTGGTGAATTTTTGGAGCCTACGACCGTAGAAGGGGAAGCCTACGACCATAGGAGGTACAAGGAGCATTACCGTGGGCTAGGGCACAGGTTTGACCAAGTCAACATGGCCTACGACCGTGGAGCTTAAGGCCTACGGTCGTAGGCCATGTTGACTTGGTCAAACCTGTGCCCTAGCCCACGGTAATGCACCTTGTACCTCCTATGGTCGTAGGCTTCCCCTTCTACGGTCGTAGGCTCCAAAAATTCACCAATTTCGCTTCTTTTCTTCTAGAAAATCCACGAGAACTCGTCGGGGCTTCAAAGTTTGTCGGTTTTTCTTTGATGTTCATTCATTCGTCGATAAAACCTCTTTTGTCCTATGAATCACAAAAATGAATGAATTAGATATCTATTTCACGTATTTCGAGAGAAAAACCGACCAAATTGCAAGGGAAATGATGCCAAAAATATGTATAAATATGACCATATCACTTTTAGTCACAAAACAAATTAAATCGTGACTTCAATGTACTTATAATCATATCTTTCTTATTTTACTATTACTATTGTTTACATTTAGACACACATAAAAACTTAATCGGTCACCTTTAAATATTAATAGTCACATGCTTGTGTGTCTTAAACTGTGACCAAAACATAATTATGGTGATATGTTTTTTTTTCTTAAATCGTGATTATTAATTACTTTTATATACATAAAATAAATTAAATCGTGACAAAAAAAAAATACTTAGTCACATTTTTCTCTTTTATCATGAATATTGTATACTATTACATACACATAAGAAACTAAACCGTGACTGTAAAATACTTATAGTCACAGTAATTTACTAATTTCAAGACAACTGTTTACTTTTGGACACACTTAATGAACTAAATCATGATCATTAAACACTTATAGTCACAATGTTTTTTTTTTACCATACGTGGCTAATGAACTCCACCCTTTGGTCACACAAAGCAATTTCGTGACCATATAAGTTAGCCTTCTGTCACAGTTTATTCATGTGACTAATTCCACCATATAATTTAGACTCACACAATTAGACATCAGGGTGTCCCTTTGGTCACCGAAAGAGATTTCCGTGACCATATACATATTTATCATCACAGTTAATACCATCACAAAATTATTATAGACATCAAACAAATAACCGTGACAAACGATGACATTTGGTAACAATGTGGCAACCGTGACAAGTCTTTGTCACGATCCTTATGTTAAACTGTGGCTTAAAGTTTGAATGTGATTTGCAATGATCACGGTTATTGAGATAAACTGTGGCTATCATAATAATACAAGTTCATATCCCTTTAGTCACATCAATAACAAAAACTGTGGCTAGGCAGTTTGGACAAAACCGTGACCATAGGTCATTTTTGTACTAGTGTAACTTGATTAAACAAATCCCACAGATCCTCTGGTTGTGGGCCTCTTTTACAGTAAGGAGAAGATTTAGGACTCTCTAAAGCAGCCGGAGAAGGAGGAGGAACTGAGGTGTCCTGATCCTTAACTGCCTCCCCAACTTTGGGAGTTGGAAAATCTGCTTTTATTAGTTCCTTAAAAAAGACTTTCTTAGGAACCTCTTTCTTTGGATCCTCTTTTTCTTCATACACGACTTCGGTGTCGGTATCTTCTTCTGCCTCTTGCTCCTTAGGCATGTCAATCTTATTATCTGTTAGGCACAAAAAGGCCTCATTCAGACCTGTTCTACATCTTAAGGGGAGATTTTAATCAAACCTGTTTGATGCACTAGAAGGTATAATTTAAGGCCTATTAATGCCTTATTGAAACCTGAAAAGTTATTTACAATATCAGTCAAAGCTGTTTACCCTGTTGCATTTGTTGCAACTAAGGCAGATTGCCCAAGCTGTTCATTCTGTTGAACAGGCTGGACATAAACTGTCTACGCTGCTCTATGATACTGAGCAGCTTGGAGAAATACTAAGTGTTATGTTCTTTTTGAACAAAACCTGTTCTTTGTGAACAGGCTAAACACTTTATGGAATATTTTCCATGTCCTCATGTATTTTTTTGGACTACAAGATCAGTTACAAAGTCGAAGACAAAGTGGAAAAACAGAAGCTGCAAAATGTTCTGTTACATGAAGACAAAGTAGATATTTGAAATGGGTGATATACCATTTCTTATATCGAAATGGCCTTACCAGAATATGAAAGGTTCAAAGTTGACATCCCTCTTTTGGTTAAAGCCTTCTGCAACAGAGACAAAAAGAAAATGACAAAGATTCTGCCATGTAAAGACAAGTCTGCTTTATCAGAATGTGCAGAAAAGTTGTTTTGTCTTTTTGGAAAGACATCCCACTATCTCCTTGTCCAATGAAGAAGCTTCACTGAGATTCTTAGTGAGAGTATAAAAGGAAGCTTCTAAGGAATGTGAGATAACTAAGAGTGACAAATTTAGATCGCGCATAGAAGTGTGTTTTTCGTGCATGCAAGTCTGCTTGAATAAAACAGTAACGTGTGTCCAAACTGTTCTTATTCAAGATGTCCATCTGTGTCTTGTAAACAGTGAATTCATCTAAGTGAGTGTATTCATTGTACCTAGTCCGAGTGTGTCTTAGATTAGTTAAACATCTGTTGTATCCGTCATCTCAGCTTGAACCATTCCGCAGTTCAAGCTTGTTTGTAATTATCACTTGTTGATAATATACACAAACATTGAGAAAAGAGTGTTGAGTTTTAATTTGCTGTATTCAACGCCCCTCTACAGCTTAGAACAACACACTAGGGAAACCTTTTAAGACCAACAACTGGTATCAGAGCAGATAGAGCATGTGTTAACTCTAGATCTCTCATTCTCCCTATATCCCCATGGACAACAGTGCTGCCAGCTCTTCCTCCTACTATGACAATGGTTCAATGGCCAGACCCCCAAAGTTCAATCATCAAAACTTCTCTGGTTGGATCTTTTAAATATGTATGGGTCCTTACTAATTGATGAGCAGTCAAGGCAACTATAAAAAAAATGCCTTGGAGATGTCCAAAAGAGGTGTTGCCTTAGTGGCCAGGGTGAGACAACTTCCTTGTCAGATGTATGATGTATTCACACAAGCTGATCAACATGCTGATGATGAAATGGAAGAGGTGTCTGAGGAAGAAGACTGTGACGATCTTGCAGATTTAGATGATGAGCAAATGATTGCAATGCTTGTCAGAAAATTCAATAAGAAAAGGTTTGGTGGAAAAATGCTGCAAAAGAAGTCAGGTGCCATAAAAAAGAAGGCATTTGACAAAACTTAGGTTGAGTGCTTTAAATGTGGCAAAATAGGCCATATAGCTGCTGACTGTGTCTCTAAATCTTTTGGCTCATCATCCAAACCATACAAGACAAACAAGAGCGATGACTACAGGGTTAAGTACCTAATGGCCATGGCTAAGCTGAGAAAGTTGGAGGACTCTGTGGCTTTCAACAAGCATAATGGACTCATGGCTGAGACATGTGACTGGGAGGAATCTGATTCATCATCACATTAAGAAGATAACAATTGTCTGATGGCCGTCACTGATGTCCCGTCAACAAGCAGATCCAAACAAGACTTGGCTGAAGCTGAGGCTCTCAGCAGCTTGGAGAACTGGAACCCAACAATGATGTATAAGGTACAAAATTTTATGGATTACAGTTCTGATGAAAAAGTTAAAATGTTTGTATATTTGCTTGTTGATCTAAGACCTGCTATTGAGAAGCATAATGTTTTGTTGTCTGAAATCTCTAAGATAAAAACTGATCTTAAAATAAAATCTAGTAAACTGCACAACTTCCATAAGTTGGAAACTGAACTTGATGAATTAAAACACATCAATTCCATTTTACTAGAAGAAAAGAGAGAGACAGACACAAAGCATGCCAAGCTTCAAAATATTGTTTACTCTTGGTGCCAATCTACACTAAAAGTCAATTGTTGTATCTGTCAGTAGATCCCTGCTCAAATCCAAGCCTATCTTGGTGGGGATCTTGACAAAGTAGCTTCAATTGTTGAGATAAATAATCTCGAAAAAGACGTATCCACTCTTGGTGAGCTTCCAAGTACTTTAATTCAGAAAGTAAATGGTAAGCTAGTCTCAACAAATAGGTTTGTCAGGCCTCAAAACACTGATAGCTTGTGTGAAAAAGCTGATGATGGAATATGTTCTCCATCAAATCAGTCTGCAAAGTGCTTAGTTGGTTCACACAAGCAAAAAAAGGAAAAACAAGCTCGAGCTACAGCTTTGGACACTAAACCTGTTAACAAGACAGGTTCTGGATCTAAAGCTGATGGTAAGAGACCTGTTAATCCTTTTGATGCTGAACATTTTGAGAAAAAATTTTCAAAAGGTAAGCAGCCTGCTTTCAACAAGGGTAAGTCTCATGTTGAAAGTAAATCTGCTGTGATTTCAATTAACTTTTTAAATCATAATGGAAAAATGGTTATAAATGAAGGTAAGTCTTTCAAAACTAAAAGTGGTGATTATGTTGATAGGCAACATCCATCACATCTTAGTAAGGGCAAGGCAAAGCCATTGCTCAACCTGAGAAAGTTGGGAATAAGTTTCCCAAACCTGTAGAAGGTCAAAGGCCAATCAAACTTCCTATATTTGATATCTGTCCTCCTAAAAGGAGGAAAGAGGATTATGCCTTCTACTCAAACTGTTGATTCTTCTAAAAAATAAGAATAAGTTTGCTAAACCTGCTAAGAAGTTCAACAAAAATGTTCCAGAATGTGATTCTGGAAGTACTTCTTCCAAAAAGATTAAAAAGAGAAAATGTTATAAATGTGGGAAGAAGACACATATGGCCAAAGACTGTTCTGAAACTGAGGACATGAGGCCAGTTGACACTGCTAGTTCCAACATTGCAAAAACTAGCAGTGTTGGAAGTAACATGGTCAATGAGGATAGTATCCCAGCTGATACAATCCAAATAGGAAATATTAGTGTTGATCTTACTGTTCCATCGACAAATGTTGATGACGAAGGAGAATTCATCTCTATGATGAGTTCCCCTAAAAGTAACTAATATTTTCCCATCACACCCTGCAGGTCAAACAACCATCTCAGGTTTGGTACTTGGACAGCGGCTGCTCTAGCCATATGACAGGTTGCAAGGATCTGCTAAGTGAACTCAGGTCTAAAAATGGGCCAAAAGTCACCTTTGGTGACAATGTTCAGGGATCCACAAGGGGATATGGATCCCTTCAAGCTGGTGCTGCTATATTCAAAAGAGTAGCCTATGTGTCTGGGCTGAAACAGAATCTTGTAAGCGTAAGTCAACTGTGTGATGCTGCCTACAAGGTTAATTTTGATGAGCACCTGGGTTACATATTGGATTCCCAAGGCAAAGTTGTGTTGTGTGCACAAAGGAAGAAAGGGGTATATGTTGTGGACATGAAATCTGCTGATCCAACAACGAAAACCTGCTTTATATCTAGAAGCAATGCAGACCTGAACTGGTTATGGCACAAAAGGCTATCACACCTGAACTTCAAGAATATCAACAAACTTTGTAAGAAAGAGTTGGTAACAGGTTTTACTTCTATAACCTTTGTTAAGGACAAACTCTGCACAGCTTGTGCGAAAGGAAATCAGAGAAAAACATCTATTAAATTAATGCATAATTTCTCTATTAATATTCCTCTCTTCTTAATCCACATGGACTTGTTCGGACCAGTCAGTGTCCCAAGTCTAGGAGGTAGAAGATACACTCTAGTAATGGTTGATGAGTTCTCCAGGTTTACATGGGTGATCTTTCTGAAGAGCAAAGGAGATGCTGTTTGAGAAATTATTGGATAAATCAAAAAGATGGAGATGCGGAACTTTGCTCAAGTTAAGCAGCTTAGAGGTGATCATGGTACTGAATTCAGAAACAGTACTCTTGAGGACTTTTGTGAATAAAGAGGATCTCACAAAACTTTTTAGTTGTAAGAACTCCACAACAAAATGGAGTTGCTGAAAGAAGAAACAGAACTCTCATTGAAGCTGCCAGAACCATGCTGTGTGCATCAGGTTTGCTTTCATCATTTTGGGCTGAAGTTGTTAACACTGCCTTCTTAACTCAAAACAGATCCTTAGTGGTAAAGAGGTTCAACAAGACTCCCTATGATTTAATCAAAGGGAGAAGGCCAAATATTAGCTATTTCCATGTGTTTGGATGTCCATGCTTCATTCTGAATCAGAAGGACCAGCTGGCGAAATTTGAACCCAAAGCTAATGAAGGTGGGTTTGTTGGATACTCTACTATCTCTAAAGCCTACAGAGTATACAACTACAAAAGAAAGGTGATAGATGAATATATCAATGTCACCTTTAAGGAGTCTAGGAGTGCTTCCATCAAAGTTGTTCCTGAATCAGTTTTAGTAGAGTTCAGCTTTGATGATCTCGTGTGTGAAGACCATCCCTTACGGGGCAGTCGCCAGAGTCTAGGTCCCACATCATGCAACATGATATCAATCATAACTAAGATAGAGTAATTAAGTTGCGGTATTCAAAATTATAGTACAAACATTTTCGGATAAGTTTAATACAGTTTTTGGTACAAGTTATAGTTTCCAAATTAAACTTATAAAGAGCACAATTCTAATCTAATTCATGTCATCATACAATCAAGATAAATCTACCCAGACCACCACATTATCATCTTCCAATCAGTACCAAAAGGGGTTTGCTGAGTAGAGGTCTATGAAAACTTCTGTCTTGATCTTGTAAGACCTAAGAACTAGGTCCAGCAGGTGACTTTCCTTTATCTTTTCCTGCAAAAATTGTAAACAACATCTGTAAGCAAAGCTTAGTGAGAATATAGATTTTCAGATTACATGCATTATCAAGCGGATCATGGGTCTAGCGTGATATTCTTAACTGCCGCTACAGCCACTCATGATTGAGACATAGTAGTCATAGAATCGGATGATGTTCAAGCCACGCTCACGCTTAAATTGTGGGGATCAGCCACATACTGGGCTAGCTACTAGTAAATAAACATGGCGGAACATCGGAGTATCATTACCAAGTTCAATAGAACTCGTGAAATAGCATGGTCTAGAACAATAGACCGTCAACGCTAACCATTCTAAGCTGAATTGATAAGTCAAAAGTGCGAGCCATAGTGAAAGCATAAGTCATCAAGGTCATGATAGCAATAATCTCATAGCAATATCTGAAATGAACTGTAAATACAATGTCATGCGAAATGATAAATCAAATAGCTATCATGATCCACAGGGCATCACCGAACCATGGTGAGCACTGGTCATATATGAATGTCAAATTAATCTATCATCAACAGTATGTCTCAACCGGAAATCTCGCATGTAAAGCTGAATATCTATAACTCACTGGTCTGTTGTCTTTATCATGCAGATTTAAAATCCACCACCTGAGTTATCCCAGGATTTTATCTTTAATCTTTGTGTATCTGATATTTGTCAATTCTTTTCAATTCTGTGACCCGCTTTCAATATCTTTAAATCTTTAGATCTTTGTTCAAAATTTAACTGAACCTGTCCAAAATCATATCATATCAAGAGCATTTTAGGTTTAAATCTTTATCTGATCTGATTCTGATAACTGATAACTCATCAATCATTTTGTTCCTTTTCTTCAATTCTCAAAAGATATATATATATATATATATATATATATATGTCATATTGCTTCATTTATTAATCTTTCATCATAAATTCATGGGTATTGAAATTATAAAATATCATTTATTTGTGATTTTAAAGTATCAAAATAAAACATCCGGATCCCCCGAACTCGGACCATCCGGATTGGTTATCCGGATTCGGACCGAAATGTCTAATCCGAAATTGGGCCATCCGAAGTATGGATCCGAAATTGAACCATCCGAACTCGGGTAATCCGAGTTCGGACCACATTATTATCCGAGGTAGGAATTCGAATTGGGCAACCGACTTAGGGACCATCCGGAGTGCATCATCCGAAATTAGATCATCTGGATTGGGCATCACATCCGAATTCGGTCCTAACCGAATTCGGATTCATGACTTAGAAATTTTCTCAGAAATTGTTCTTGGTGTTCTATGTCATATTCATACGGATTTTCACTTAAAATTCAGTAAACCCATTTTTATTAACATGCAATGTAATATAATGTTGTATTATCATATTTGGGTTGTGTCTACATTATTTTCCCTATCATTAACACACTTATTTGATCAAAATTATAAAAAATATGCCACTTTTGTCAAGAACACATATTTTATAAAATTTCAGATTTGTTGCTTATTTTGGACGATCCAACCCACGAACTCTATTTCTGTTACATCTAATAACTTAAATTCATCATAATCTACTAAAAGTCCATACATGCAATACAAATTTCATATCTTAATCATAGATTTTGGTTTTTAATAAAACCAAACCAAAATTCACAAAATTTCGAATTTTAATCAAATATTACCTCAAATTCTTGCAGATTATTGTTGATTGGTGATATTTGTAACTCCTTCTTGAATTTATTCTTCAATTGATGAAAATTTATGGATTTTTCTTGGATAATTTGTGAAATTGCCGTGGATGTAGAGAGAGAAGAGAGAAAAAATTAAAAATCTTAATTGTGATTTATGAGCATTTAAATGTTCATTTTGGTTCTTTTTATATCAACTTAGCTTATTTGTGAAATTAACCCCCTATACTTTTGTATAATACATCTCTTTATTTTTTATCATTTAATAATTTATAACAATCATATAATTTAATTAAATAACTTCATTACTTAATTAAATTACAACCCAAATAATATAATAAAATTACATTATTAACTCAGATACAATAATTAAAGCTGGACCAAAAGTTAGGTTGTTACAGAATGGACTCCACCACGCACAAACTTCGTCCCCGAAGTTAGCTATGTTCGAACAGACTTGGATACATCGCTTTCATGACATCTCTAGATTCCCAAGACTGATGCGAACCTTTGTGGTGTTTCCACTGGACGAGCACGATCTGTATCTCTTTATTTCGAAGCTTTCTGGTCTTCGAGTCCAGAATACATTCCGGCTCTTCAACCACTCGAAGCTTTTCATCGATTTGCAGATTAACATGTGGTACTGTAATTCTCTTTCATCAGCTAAGCTATTTTGCAAATGACTGACATGGAATACATGATGTATTCCTGCTAAATCAGTTGGCAGTTCAAGACGATAGGATTGATTCCCTATCTTTTCAACGATCTTGAACGGGCCAATAAATCTTGGAGCTAGCTTGTTTCGCTTTATAAACCGGACCACATTTTTCAATAGGGATACTTTCAGCATCACCCAATCGTTAACTGCAAAACTTATCGATCTGTGCCGATTGTCGTAATATGACTTCTACCTGCTTTGAGCTTCATGTATATTCCTTCTGACAAGTTGAATCTTTTCATGAGTCAACTGTAGAAGGGCAGGATCCGCTAAAGACGATTCACCTGTTTCACGCCAACAGGTGGGAGTTCTGCATTTTTTTCCGTATAAAGCTTCAAAAGGAGCCATCTTGATCATAGAATGATAACTGTTGTTGAATGAGAATTCGACCAAAGGTAAATGGTCATCCCAGTTACCACCTAGATCAAGAACGCAGGCACGGAGCATATCTTCAAGAGTAAGAATAGTACGTTCACTTTGGCCATCTGCATTAGGGTGATAAGCAATACTCATGGAAATTTGAGTACTCATCCCCTCTTGCAGCGCTTTCCAGAATCTCGAAGTGAAACGACTGTCATGATCGGAGACGATAGTCTTTGGCACACCATGCCAAGAAATAATTTCAGTGATGTACATCTGTGCCAATCTATCAAGTGGAAATGTCTCTTTCATCGGTATGAAATGAGCTGACATTGTTAATCGATCCACGACTACCCAGATGGAGTCGTGCTGTCTCTTGGTCTTTAGCAGTTTCGTGACAAAATCCATGGTTATATGCTCCCACTTCCACTTAGGAACTGGTAGTGGTTGCATATAGGGTTTTTGATGTTCTGCCTTAACCATTTGACAGACTCTGCAGCTTTCAACATATTGACCGATGTCTTTTTCTTCATTCCTTGCCACCGGTAATCAGCTTTCAGATCAAAGTACATCTTTGAGCTGCCAGGATGAATAGATAACTTGGACTTGTGGGCTTTAGATAGAAGAGTGTTGTGAATAGAACCATACTTAGGAATCCAGATTCGGTTTCCCATGAGACATTGAAGTCCCAAATGATTCATAGACAGAAATTGCAATTGCCCCTTGAGATTTTCAGAACAGGGATTCTCTTCTTTCAGTGCTTCAACTTGGGCAGATTTGATGTCTTCGATAAAATCAGAAGAGAATACAATAGGAGTCAGGGCATGGCAACACTTTTCTGGATACGTCTTTCTACTCAAAGCATCAGCGACCACATTGGCTTTGCCAGGATGATATAGGATCTCACAATCATATTCCTTGATAAGCTCCAAGGACCGACGTTGTTTCATGTTCAGATCCTTCTGAGTAAATAAATGCTTGAGACTTTTATGGTCAGTATACAACTGACACTTAGTCCCATAAAGATAATGACGCCAGATTTTCAATGCAAAGGTAACGGCAACCAACTCAAGATCATGAGTTGGTGCACTTTTTGTAAGGTCTACCCCACACAGATCTATAGACGCGGAACCGTCAACGAGTGCGGAATCCTCGTTAACGGGTAGACGGAAACAACTCTCAATCAGAAACACGGAGACTATCAGAGGCTGAACGAATGACACACGAACGATCCTACGAACTGATTCTCTCCGAAACGGCACTAACACTGATGATAAACTCGAGATCGATTAATGCTTAATCACTCTCGAATTCTGCAAAAAGTCTGATTATATTTCGAGTCTATCCCTAATTATAGAGGCTAATTCGAGTCTGTTATGGGCCAAACTCGAATCTGGCCCAAGGCCCATTCGAGTTTGTCCTCATAGACACTCTCGAATCTGTCTAGCTTCGAATCTAGGTCTACATTCGAATCTATCACAGATTCGAATGTCAAACCTTTTTAAATTCGAATCCACTATTTCACATACTAAACTTAGTATTGAAACTTATGTTTTTACCTTATGATTGATTTTATCTTTGATCTTTATGTTTGAACTTCTTGTAATACGTTACATCAAGTTCAAACACACAAACAATAATAACTTTCAATCATATAAAAACATATATAACAAACATTTGCTAAACCACAATGTAGGATCACTTAGACTGCCATCGTCACACAGGGTGTACCAAACGACTCCCCCTTGACGATAGCTTCTAATAATTCACACATTTGATCAAGAACTTTGTTTATTATTTATTCAAACTACTTCCAGCATACAAGCCTTTTTCAACACATACTTTGACTACATTCTCATATTTCCTAGCCTCGCTATCCATATGAGCATCACTAGAAATCTTACAAGCATGCAAAATATGAAGATCATCTCTAGAAAGGTTTACCAGATGAAGAGGATCATAGACTCTAAGAATAACATTTTCTTCAAAATCTTCCATTACTGGTTCTCCAGTCTCACTCTCAGCATACCACCAATGCAGATTCTTCAAGACATTCTGTGGCATCGGCTTGAGCGGCACCTTCCTAAGACATCTTACTGGTTTGTAATGGATCTTCATCCAAGGTCGCCCAGTTAGAGGATCAATACGTGAAGGATCTTCTACTCTTTTTCCAACCCTTGGATTCAGTCGTTCAAACTTTCTTGATCTTCCCTCTTTTCTTATGATTCTTGCAATTACGTCTGCGTAGGGATCATTGCCTCAGGTACTGGAGCCCGTCTTTTCTCTTAATTATAAATAGCTGCAGTTCTCGATCAAAGAACCAGCTTAATATGCTTCCTGATAGCTTTCCAGTACCCGGCACCCTCATTTTCCTTTTAAGCTCTAACTCCTTCTGTTTAGCCCTGAACCATAACTTTCTTTTCTCTTCATTTGTTAGTTCTCTGGCAGGTTCCTCTATTGATGGCTGAACATTTAACGCATCATTCACTACTTCTACATTAACAATATCATTCCCATCTATCACGTATGTATCAGTGATAGGATTTTGCTGTACGACGATCTCATCAGCTTCATCGTCCTCATCAGCACATACCTCGTCATCTGATTTCCAGTCAACTATATCTTCTGGCACGAACTCACCCTCTTCCAGCTCTTCCATTTCATCTTCAAAATGGAAACCCACATCCATCGGATCGTCATCAAGATCCATGAGAGCATCTATCATCTCACTAATCTCAAAATCCGTAGGCTTAGATGAACTTGCCTCACCCATTCCAGCTTCTGCTTGACTAGGCTCCCCCTGAGATTGAGCAGTCCGAGCAGCAGAAAAAATCTACTGGCTCATCCTGTCTTTGAGAGTTGGGATCATTGCCTTGGTTGTCTTCATCATCATCATCTCTCGGACTCTGTACTTCCTGATCACGGCACGACGTCTCCCCCTGAGCCTGTAAATTTTTCATTAATTGCTCTATTAGGGAGCGCGTCGACCTTATCTCAGCTGCCTGATCGCAGACAAAGGATTTTAGCTCTGTGTTCTCTTCCTGAACTTTCTCCACAATCTTCTTTAAATCGGCATTCTCTTTGTCAAGATTTGCATTATGCGTCTGAATTTCTCTGATCGCCTTTGTTAGGCCTAAAATTTGGACATTCTGGAAGTCAACATGACCTTTAAGTTGCAGAAACTTTTGGTTGTCGGCATATGTGGTCGAGGTTGATGGAATGGACTTTATAGGTGTAGGAATGATTGGCGATGGAATATAGGGTTCATCGCGAGGTGGTGGTGGTGGAATGGTGGTTTGAGGCTCTTTAGGTTGAGGGTTTTGAGGTTGAGAGATTTCTAGTTGATCTGCGGAGGCTGAAGATGATCCTTGCATGAATCTGTGACGCTTGGCCCGTTGCCGTGTCACCAAAGGAGCAATTTCTTCCTCTTCAAAATCGGAGTCATCGGATTCTCTTGATGCGCGCCTCCTTGAAGTCTCTTCATTAATAACCATTAATCTGGATCCATAAGTCTCTATTCGTACTACTGGTTCAGTAGATACTGACTCTGGAGCTTCAACCTCGATCTCCTCCATCTCTTCTGATTCAGTGGCAGATGATGACTCATCATTACCAGTCTGCTCTGGCACATATTCGTCAACATCTCTCAACACATCTTCTTCTCCCTCTGGAGGCTCAAGTAATTCTCCCACCAATGCCGCAGCTATATCTTCATTTGCATGAGGACCTGCCTCCGAAATTTCATTAAGAGTTTGGCACAACTGATCAGCTTCATTTGGGACATTTGAAGGTCCCGCCTCTTGTACTTCCGGCTGCTGACTTGTAGAAGGCCTTGATGCCTGTGTTTGACTCGCAGTCGCTCTTTGTCTTCGCCGTTGTGGCTGTGCTCGCGGTTGTATTTGTTGTTGTGGTGGCTGCCTGGCTTGAACTTCAACTTCCCCTGCCCAGTTGGTAGTATCTGGGGCCTCAAAATTCCTATCCAAAATAGCTCCAAACAACGGAGGCTCAACTGGAAACAGCCAATCTTCCTCTGTTCGAGGAACAATCAGCAAAGATCCTCTTATCCATTACAGCTACGCTTTGAATCTCATTCGACTGAGGCAGATTCGGCAAGAAATGCCTGATAAGCATCATTATGAACCGTGGATACAGCAGGAATTGTTGATTTACTGGAGCGGTGATTTGATGAACAAATTCGGAGAAAAACATTTCCGAGAAACTGAACGGCCGATTATACACTAACGCGATCATCCCAGACTGGATCTTCGAGACTATATAGTCAAAACCGGCTTTCTTTGCTGCAAAGCAGACCATAAAGACATGAGCCAGAAATCTCCATTGGCCGATTAGCCCGCTCTTCATATAAGAGACCTTCGTCACATCTAGACTATAACCCATTCTCTGAAAGGCCGCTTGCCTAATAGTCAGAGGAAAGTCGATAGGCCCAGACTCCTCTTCCTGCGAACCCAGCTGCAACACCTGACGCAGCTTATCCGCAGAAAACACTAGCGGTTGTCCAGCTATTCGAGTTCTTAGCACTGTCGGGGTGACAAAGCAGTCTACCTGAAGATGATCATAAAATTGACGAACATATGGAATCACAATCTGAATATTGTGAGATAAAGCAAAAGCTATCCTAGATTCAACAAGAAAATCCATCATTTGACGAAATCCCTGCGCTTCAGGGATATGATGATCATAGGGAATGACCATATTATGCTTCGGAACGAATGCACGAACAGCCATATCTGCTCAATAAATAAACTATTAGAATTGTTAAAAATCAATAAACTTGCCTAAATTCAAATTTGTTTTATTTTGAACTTGTTTAAGTACAAAATCCAACACAATTAAATTTCTACAAGTTTAATAAAATTTAAATTAAATAATGCAAATAAAAGACAAATTCGAACAGACAGATTTGAATACACCCAATTTCGAATTTGATGATAGATTCGAATGTAATGGACTTCTCGAGTTTGTCAGTACACTCGAGGCAGTTCATTATCAGATTCGAAACCCCGTCGGCCCAAATTTTCATAATAACCCATGATTTTAACCATTTTGAACTTAGAAAATTACATACATTAGTCCAACTAGGTTCTAATCACAAATATGTGCAATTAATTTTGACTATTTATTGGTCCAAACTTGGTAATTTTGTAAAAACCCGATTTCGACCAACAAACCTTACAAAATTGGTGATTCTGACCTAAATGATGTATAAAACTACTCAAATCTTGTACAATCCAGTTGTTTGTACCTAGAAGTATCTGTAGAATCGAACACTAAGGCAAGAGACTCGACAAATTGTCGGTTTTTGTGAAAATCGGTAGATTCGAGGAATAGATTCGAAATCGCCAAATAGATTCGAGGAAGTAGATTCGAAAACAGATAGAAGTTATGACAAGAACTGTTACCTATTTATAACACCTACCTTCGAATCTATGGCCAGAGTCGAATCTACTGACAGATTCGAAACTTCTCAATTTCGAGTCTATCCTAAACTCGAATAAACCAAAACACTTAGAAAAATTTCAAAAATTTTGAAATAACTTCAACTTTTTCAACCTTTTTCTACGGTATTGTGTAACAAGATAAACTATGCCAAATCTTTTACCCTAAGCACAAGATATTTCACGCAATGTTTATTTTATCCAACTATGAATGCACCCTCAGTAATTTTTGACCTTTTACCTAAGTAAAAACTGAAATATAATAAAATAAAATAAACTAAGGTAAAATAAAATAAAAACTTTGACTAAAAAATTTAACTTAGACTTACGCTAAAGTAACAACCTATGCTAAACTCTAAACAAAATATTTTTGATGAGTATAGTCTAAGAAAGGTTCAATCAGATAGCGTTGTCGGATACTCACTATCAGTACTTAAACTTTCACACTTAGGAATTTTTGATTCCTTTGATTGTTTGTCGTGACATACCCATTTAGCCGATTGTTGGTATTTTACCCCTTTAAACATTTTACATTTCGGAATATCCCTTGGCATTTTTATTTATCATGAAATTATCTTACGTGACTCAGACATAGACATACTTTTATGATCAAGGCATACAGACTAAGATTCTAACTTGTTGGTATTTGCAAACTTTCTTTAAAAGACAAACATCGGACACAGGTCTGTATTATCATACAACAAAGTGTCTTAGTTTGACTTAAAGTTTATTCTTAAAGCTAGCAAGACAGCGGTGACAGGTCTGTACCGACGTACAACAAAGCGACATATCTTGCCAACCCGAATCTAAACAGAGGCAATAGGTCTGTACTTACGTACAACAGAGTTACATGTTTTCGACTCTCAATTTTGTAAGATTTTTCTATTCTTTCCATTTTAAGATGTATGTGATGTTGCCATACATCCCCAGAAAGTTTGCATACCTCATTTAGACTCAAAGTTTGTATGTCTTGTACATAAAAATTAAGACCGATTGTTCATACATCTAAGTTAGTGACACGCTTGACTTTTTCTAGAATATTTTATTAGCCTTGAGATTCCCTATATGTATTATGCCTACCAACACATCAAACTAAAATAAGGTATAACACTTAGAATTTAGTTGCATTATGTGTGAAAGCCTAAACACTTAGAGTTTGTAACGACTGTGCTAATTTTCGTCACTTTGAACCTATGCATCTAAGACTTAACTCATTTTCTGATATTCTCTTTTTTTTTTTGTATTTTTATGATTTTCTCTCTTTTTTTCTTTCGTTTTTCATAAGAAATAGTAATAAAATAAGATAACCTACTAACTTACTAAAAATAGAAACTTACTAAAAATAGAAACTTACTAAAAATAGAAACTTCCCTAAATTAGCAGACTACTATAAAGAAAGAAATACTATAACTATAAAAGAAAATAAACTACTACTACTAAGGTCAAATTACTATGGGTTGCGTATTCCATTTAGTTGAATTAAATACTCAAACCGTGACTTATCAAATGCTTTGGTAAATAAATCTGCATTATTATCATCTGTTGCCACTTTTACCAATTTGATTAAGTTCTTTTCAGCACAATCACGAATAAAATGATGCCTAGTGTCTATGTGCTTTCTTTTGTTGTGTTTAACTGGATTATTCGTTATAGCAATAGTAGACTGATTATCTATCCTAATAGGAGTTTGAGTGTAAGCCAAACCGTAATCCCGCAATTGTTGTTGTATCCACAGAACCTGTGAGCAGCAACTACCAGCAGCAACATACTCGGCCTCGCACGTTGACACGGCTACCGATGTTTGTTTCTTGCATTGCCAGGATACCAATCTCCCTCCTAGGAACTGACAACCTCCAGTTGTTGATTTGCGCGTCAAGCTGCATCCTCCGTAGTCAGAATCCGTGAACGCCTCCAACTCTAGATCTCCCTCCGCGTGATACCAAAGTCCCAGGTTCGGTTTCGACTTGAGGTATCGTAGAATCCGCTTCACAGCTTTCATGTGCATCTCCTTCGGATTAGCTTGAAACCTAGCACAAATACACACAGCAAACATAATGTCAGGTCTTGAAGCAGTTAAATACATAAGTGATCCAATCATGGCCCGATATAACGTCAGATCCACATCGGTATCACTTTCAGTACCCGGTCCGAGATTGTGATTCACTTGAATCGGCGTGCTGAAGTGGGCAGTCAATTTTGTTCCTTCCATCCCGAAACGCTCCAATATGTCATAGACATACTTAGTCTGATGGATAAACATCCCTTCCTTCTTCTGGTCAACTTGTAACCCCAAAAAGAAATTTAACTCTCCCATAGCACTCATCTCGAACTTAGGCTTCATCACCTTCTCGAAATCTTTGCACATCTGTTCGTCTGATGATCCAAAAATGATATCATCGACGTACACTTGTACCAAGATAAAATGTTCTCCCTTCCTCTTAACAAACAGAGTACTATCTATCCTACCCCTTTCAAATCTGTTCTCTAATAAATGGTAGGATAGAGTCTCATACCACGCCCTTGGTGCATGATGCAATCCATATAGAGCCTTATCTAAGCGATATACTCTATCAGGATATTTTGGATCTGTAAATCCGGGCGGTTGTTCTACATACACCAACTCCTTCACTTTTCCATATAGGAAAGCACTCTTAACATCTAATTGATATACCTTAAATCCCTTGAAGGAGGCAAAAGCCAGAAACAACCTAATGACTTCTAGCCTTGCTACTGGTGTAAAAACCTCGTTGTAATCGATTCCCTCCTCTTGGTTGAAACCCTTTACAACTAACCTAGCCTTGTTGCACGTGACTATACCCCGATCGTCTCTTTTGCACTTAAAAACCCATTTGATTCCTATGGCAACTTCCCCTCGAGGTAATGGAACTAACTCCCACACTTCTAGTTTCCTAAATTGCGAAAGTTCTTCCTGCATCGCTTCAACCCAGGAGTTATCCTTAAGTTCCATTTGCACATTCTTAGGCTCTACTTGCGATATGAAACAAGAATATAGACATGTGTGATATGCCTCGGAGTCGTTTATCATCGACAACAACACAGTGTTGTTATTTACACTACTCCTAGTCTTCACACCCTCATTAGGATTTCCTATGATGATTTCTATAAGATGGTTCTTGTTGATCCTAGAGGTCTCTATCTCATCAACCCTTAGATTATCTCCTAAGTTAGATCCTATTTCACCTAATGGGGGAACAGGCTCAGTTTCTACATTTTCCTCCTCATGGACATTTTCCTCAGAGTTGGAACTTGTTGCATGAGTCTGATTCTTAGTGGTAGGTTCTTCTGGATCAGCAACTTCTGGAGACCCATCTACAGTCGCAGTAGGCTCGGATGTGGATTCAAACGTAGTCCTCGGAAAGGTATGACCATCGTCATTCAGATGCAACGTCGCCATGTCCTTTTCGATTGTACCTGTATCATCATCCAAAGGAATGTTAAATGACTCAAATAATTTATCATAGTCAAATATCCATTCCGGACCAGTTTGGGGTTCATGTGTATAACTAGTGACTTCAATGTTATACACAATCTCTACCGTACCATTTGTTTTATTAAAAATCCGTTTGTTTGGTGAGTTCGGCACATAACCTAGGAAGTATCCTTCGTCAGCCTTTTCACCAAACTTAGGTTGATGTTTTGTTCGCAAAAAAGTGCATGGTACCCCAAATGGTTCGAAGCCAGTTAAATTAGGTGGTCGTTTATTAAAAATTTCATAACAGGTTTTGTTTAAAGATTTGACAGTTAGGACTCGGTTTAATGTCCTGTTTTTACGTTCGGCCACCCCATTTTGTTGAGTATCATATGGTGCACTGAATTGATGCACTATGCCCTTTGATAGGCAATATACACCAATTACAGTGTTTTTGAACTCAGTTCCATTATCACTACGAATCCGTTTAACTCTTGTTCCGTAGGAATTCTCCACTTGGTCTAAGAACCCGATGAGCTTGGAAGTCGTCTCGTCCTTTGTACCTAAAAAGAAAACCCAAGAAAAACGTGAGTAATCGTCAGTGATAACCAAACAGTACCAACTACCTCCGATACTCCTTTTGTTGATTGGGCCGAAAAGGTCCATATGCAACAAATCGAATGTTGAGGTTATGGAGTTCTGCGTCTTGGACTTGTGTGTCTTCTTATGTTGCTTGCCCTTCATGCACGGTAGACACTTGTGCTCGAACTAAAAGCTCTTCAGAGGCACACCTTACACCAATCCATGTTTCGTTATGTAGTTCATCTTTCTTAGGTGCAGGTGAGCCATGCGTCTGTGCCACAGTACCGATTCCGTCTTTGAAGCTTTGGATAACAGACAGATTGGTCTCATCGAAGTCTCCGGCTTGTTCATATCCAGCATGTACAAGTCATTCTTCCTTGGTGCCCGCATCAATACCCATTCTTCAGGAATCTTGAATCCCGGTTTTAGCACTAACGCCTCAGTGTCAGTGAACAACACTGAGTTCTTCTTATCACAGATTTGAGATACACTAATGAGGTTGTGAACCAGTTTATCAACGTGATAAACTTGGTCCAACTTGATCGTCCCATTAGTGACCACTCCGGTACCCGTGATGTTTCCTCCTTTGTTACCGGCGAATGATACAAACCCCCGATTCCCACCCTTGAAGTCTGTAAGTAGACCTCTTTCCCCTGTCATGTGCTTGGAGCATCCACTGTCGACGAACCACTTGTTGTTTGGACCTGTGGTAATCTCTTGCACATGAAAGAAAATAGGTTAGTTATCACGGGGAACCCAAGCCATAACTGACTTGGTTATACCATTCTCGTCCACATACTTGAACTCTTTCAAATACCCATCTCGCCTTTCAGGTGACTTGGGTCGTTGAACTTGAGTTTGTTGTGGTGCCGAGTGATTTAAGTTCACTCTTTGCCTTGGAGTAGGCATTTGTTGTGGAGCTCTTGAATAATTTCTATTATATGGCATTTCAGACTGTGATCCCTGAGCTCTTACCGGTGCGTATTGTCTAACTGGAGTATGAGACCTAACTGGAGTGTGTGCCCTGCTAGGTGTGGTGCTCCTATAGACTTGTTGAGGTGCTGACCTAGATTGATTAATGACACGATTCGGTGAATTTGTCCTAATCACTTCCTTTGGTCCAACCCTTACCAGTGTGTGTTTCACAACTTGTTTTGGTGCGGCCTGCACAGTTTTCTCGGTACTTTGAGAACTACTGGTGCTCGCCACACTGGTTGAGGGCTTAACAGGTGTTGGGTTCACTGTCTTAGGTGTAACATCGGCTTTCCTAAGCGGACAGTGAGACGCAACATGCCCCTTCTCGTGACATCTGAAGCAAGACATCTTATCTATGGACTTTTTGTGTGTTCCCTTAGACTTGGGTGTCTCACTAGTGTCCTGGTCCTTTTGTGCATCTATGGCGACTGGCTCATCGTCCTGATCAGCCCAATCAATTTTATGTTTTCCTGCAGGTGTTTCACTGGAGGAAGACACAAATTTGACCATTTTAAACTTGACGGTAGTGTCAGTCACCTTAGGTGCATTATCTTTTATAGGCTCTGGTGTCGGTGTAGGTAGGTCCTCTAAGTCTACTGATTTATCAGTTTTCTCCTGAGGCTGAGGCACATAGTTTGCATTAAAAGGTGGAGGAATTTCGTGAAATCCTAGACCTACAGGCTTTTTAGACTGGCGTTGGGCGTCTAAAACTTTCCCTAGGTTCAGGCTTGAATTCTTAAACTTCTCTAACTTGCTATTCGCCTCGGCTACCTTTACCTTTGTTTCAGCTAGCTCTATGTCCTTGTCCTTAAGACTTTTGGTCAAGGCCTCTACGTGCTCATACATAAGCTCTAACCTAACACACTGCTCACTCAGTTTGTCTTTCAGAACTATTACGTCTTGAGCATCAGCCTTAAGCTTTTCCTTAAGGTCTTGCTTAATGTCGTTTAAGCTAGCGTTATCAGCTTTTAAATTCTCATTTTGCGCATGTTATGGTTTTATGTGATTTTAAGGCTAGATTTAACCTATCGTTAGAATTAACACACAACGCACATAATTCACGAAAAAGAGAGTAAGTCAAACTAACCTTTGAGTTATCAGATTCCACGTTGGCCATCTGAGCAGCAAACTCCAGAACTGTCTGATCATTCGCCTTCTCCACCCACAACTGACTGCTGTCCCGTGTGGTCTGCTCTTCCCCTTCACACCCAGTTTCTGTCACTTCAGCCATGAAGGCTCTAGCATTCGACTCAGGATGTGAACTCCAATCATACGTCCCATCAAGCTGTCTGTCAGATGATACATTTGTTAACAGACCAGCTAGTTTGGCTTGCCCGGCAGATGAACTTGGAAGGTATCGTTGGTGAGACTGATTCTGAACTGTCCCTGATGCTGACTCTGCCTTTGGTATGTATCCACCTTCGGTCTCTGACACTCTCTGGCGAAGTGTCCCAGTCCTTGACAGTTGTAGCACTTTACTTTGGACTTGTCAAATCCAATCCCCTTGTTGTTCATTGTCAGATTCCTCCCAGTTCTTTTGATGAATCTCTTAACCCGTTGGGTTACCATGGCCAGTTGCCATTTTAGATCCATTTCCTCAAGATCATCAGGGTCGACCTGATCATAGTCCTCATCCCAGAGAGCAGGATCGTTAATCTTTCCCTGAACGCAGTTCCCGTAAGCGGCCACAAATGAAGCAAGCAGATACAAATGTTCTTCCGCGGATTTTGCACTCATTGGCATCTTCGAATAGCTCTGAGATGTTGATGCCTGAGTTGCTTGAGGTTGAGGTTCTTCTGATCTTCCTAATCCTAAGAACGCTCTGTTCAGCGTGTCATCAGACTCTGCTGGTGACGACGTTTCTCCGGTGAAAAACGCTGTAGCAGTCTTCAGATCGGCGGTCGCTGAAGGTTTTGTTGATTTACCAAAATACATTGCTGGATTCTGTACTTGGTCGTAATCCGTTTCGGCCTTCAGTAGCTCGAAATGATATGCCCGCAACGTTCCCACTATATCCTCCAGAGATTGGGTATAGTACTGATCCTCATTAAGCTTGATCATTGCCACATACATAGCCCATTTGGCTGGTAGGGCATCAAGAAGCTTATTGTTCTTGTCGGTGTCAGTGTACTCAATCCCGTGACTCTCAAGCTCCGTCAATAGATGATAGAACCGAGTGATGGTATCATCCAGTTGTTCATCCTTTAACGCCTTGAAAATTGCAAACTGTTGTTTCAATAGTTCCGTGCGCTTCCTTCTTACCCTTGGATTACCCTCACACCTTTTCTCCAGTGACTCCCAAAGTTCTTTAGACGTCTTTTGAGTCCGAAATGTATGCAGAATATCCTGAGGCAACGCCATACGAATTATTGAAAACGCTTTGTTCTCAGCTTCATAGAGTTTCTTATCATCTTCTTTCATCATCTGATAAGACAGAACTCTCTGACGGCCTTCAACTTCCGAAATTGGTGGAATGTACCCTTCGTCAATGCACACCCACATGCGCATGTCATTAAATCGCACAAAATCGGTAAACCGATCTTTCCACCAGTAATAATCCTCGAGTTTCATCAGCTTAGGCGGAGTGTTTGGCTTCCCGACCTCGTGGTCCATTTCCAGGAATTTTTGAAGATTTGACATCTTTTCGAAGGTAATTGAAACGAACTTAATTAATTTGATTCGAAACTAATGTGAATTAATTCATTCGAATCTAGATAGATTCGAATATAATTAGATTCCAATTTATTTAGGATTAAATTCGATTAAGTGTGGTAAGTCAATTAAATTCGAAATTATGTCAGATTCGAAAAGTCCTCAGATTCGAAAGTCAGTGCAAACTCGAAGACACAGTAGACTCGAAGGCCTATTCGATTCTAGACTAAACTCGAATTAAACTCGAATGTAATTAGACTCGAGACCCTATTCGAATGAAGCACAAACTCGAATTAGATTCGAAAACCCTCTGTATCAGACTCGAAAGGAGCGGATTTGGTTAGACTCGAGACTAAGTGTAACCGTAATTACCCCTAATAGATTCGAGCGCCGCAAACACGAAAAACGGCTAATACTTTGATTTCTTTACGTTTTGCAGATTAAACCAATATTTTTCCAACGAAAAATAATGATTTCGATCAAAAACGTGAAAAACCACAAAGTATTTCCCGAATAAGAATCTGCTAAGCTTGAAAACACACGAAAAACACAATTTTTGAGAGAAAAACCGTCCAATAGCGTCAAGAAACCTAGAATGTATCTAGATGAACACGAAGAACACCAAGAACACTCCGTAGGCTCTGATACCACTTATAAGGTCTACCCCACACAGATCTATCTAGACGCGGAACCGTCAACGAGTGCGGAATCCTCGTTAACGGGTAGACGGAAACAACTCTCAATCAGAAACACGGAGACTATCAAAGGCTGAACGAACGACACACGAACGATCCTACGAACTGATTCTCTCCGAAACGGCACTAACACTGATGATAAACTCGAGATCGCTTAATGCTTAATCACTCTCGAATTCTGCAAAAAGTCTGATTATATTTCGAGTCTATCCCTAATTATAGAGGCTAATTCGAGTCTGTTATGGGCCAAACTCGAATCTGGCCCAAGGCCCATTCGAGTTTGTCCTCATAGACACTCTCGAATCTGTCTAGCTTCGAATCTAGGTCTACATTCGAATCTATCACAGATTCGAATGTCAAACATTTTTTAATTCGAATCCACTATTTCACATACTCAACTTAGTATTGAAACTTATGTTTTTACCTTATGATTGATTTTATCTTTGATCTTTATGTTTGAACTTCTTGTAATACGTTACATCATGTTCAAACACACAAACAATAATAACTTTCAATCATATAAAAACATATATAACAAACATTTGCTAAACCACAATGTAGGATCACTTAGACTGCTATCGTCACACAGGGTGTACCAACACTTTTCTCGTAATCTTTCAATTGCCTTGAAGCATAGGCAATGACTTTTCCCCTTTGCATGAGAAAACAACCTAAACCTGTACTAGATGCATCGCTATAGACAACGAAATCATCATTGCCCTTTGGTAAGGCTAGGATCGGTGCTTGAACTAATTTCTGCTTCAGAGTTTCAAATCTTCTTGCTGTTTATCAAACCATACGAAAGGTGTGTTCTTTCGTGTTAGCATCGTGAGTGGCACAGCAATCTTAGAGAGGTCCTTAATGAATCGCCGATAGTAACTAGCCAATCCAAGGAAACTTCGGATTTCGGAGGCATTGCGAGGTGTTTGCAATTTCTGAACAGCCTCGACTTTGGACGGATCAACTGAGATACCTTCGCCAGATACAACATGGCCAAGGAATTGGATCTATAAAATAACAAGGGAGAATTTCAAGTGTTTATTCAATCAAAGAACGCTTAGGAAATAGCTCGATACAATATAAGATTGTACCTGTCTGAGCCAGAATTCACACTTGGAAAATTTTGCATAGAGTATTTCTTTTCTCAGTAACTCTAGCAATTGCGGAAAATGAACAACATGATCAACCTCCGTTTTGGAGTAAATCAGAATATCGTCTATGAATACGATAACTGACTTATCCAGCATTGGCCTGCACACGCGATTCATGAGATCCATGAACGTTGCTGGCGCATTCGTTAAACCGAAAGGCATTACGAGAAATTCGTAATGACCGTATCTTGTTCGGAAGGGCTGTCTTTGGAATATCCTCATCTTTTACTTTGAGCTGATGATACCCAGAACGAAGATCGATTTTGGAGAAGTAACTGGCTCCTTGTAACTGATCAAATAAATCATCGATTCTAGGCAGATGATATTTGTTTTTGATGGTGACTTTGTTCAACTCCCGATAGTCGATGTACATTCGGAGAGTTCCGTCTTTCTTTTTAACAAACAAGACAGGTGCACCCGACGGAGGTGAACTCGATTGGATAAATCCCTTCTCTAACAGATATTACAACTGTTTTGACATTTCCTGCATTTCTGCAGGCGCAAGTCTGTAGGGAGCTTTAGCAATTGGAGCCGCACCAGGAACTAAGTCAATGCTGAATTCGACTTGACGTTCTGGTGGCACTCCAAATATGTCATCGGGAAATACGTCTGGAAACTCACAGACTATTGGAATGTCAGACACAGATTTCTTGTTAGCTTCAGAGGCGGATTTAGCCGAGATATAACACAAGTAAGATTCGTGACCCTTGGACAGATATTTACGTGCTTTCTCAATAGAAACGAAGCCGTGAGCACCTTTTCGCTTGTTGCCTTTGATTTCTAACACTCAGCCGTCTTAAGACTTGATCCTGATGATTCGGCGGTTGCAGACGATTGTAGCTTCATTGTTCATTAACCAGTCCATGCCGATAATGACATCAAACTCTTTCAACGGAATCGGAATGAGATCGAGGTTGAACACGATGTTATTAACGAGCAGAGTCCAATTTTGGTAAATAGAATCTGCCATAACGTAATTGTTACTGGCCATCTCAATATCAAGTATAACAGAAAGCTTCGATGGAGATTTAGACAGTCTTCGAGCAAAAGTAGTCGATATAAAGGAACGACTAGCACCGGAATCGAATAATACACGAGAAGGTATCGAATTTAACCGGAACGTACCGGTAACTACGTCAGGAGTTTCCTTTGCTTCCTCGGCTGTTATATGAAATGTACGATTCCTTGCAGTTGGAGTTGCAGCTGAGCTTTTCATTGTAGAACCTCCAGCTGATGATTGCGATTGGCCTCGTTGTCCACTACGACACTGATACATGAAGTGTCCGCGCTTTCTACACTTTGCACATCCAAGTCCTCTCTGGGGGCATTCTTCACTGTTGTGGCCGATTCTGCTACATGCATAACAAGTTACATCATCGAGATTGCACATTCCCGTGTGTGATTTTCTGTATCTTTTCCAGAATCGTGGTTCATTCGTTAACGAATATGCTTGTGCTTTCTGTGGTGAACTATATTGTTGAGATTGCTGGGGTTGCGATTTGTTGGACTTAAAGAATCTGCCGAACCTCTGTTTCTTTGGGGGATATGGACATGTCGGGTTCGTTGATGGAGCATAGAGTTGATCGCCATACTCTAGATATCCCATCTCGATCTGTCTTGCCGCTTCAACCATTTCTAGGTAACTCTTATACTTTATCGCGCTCGATATCTCGGGTTAAGCCCTCCACGGAATCGATTCATCTTTCTTTCTTCACTAACTACTAGATACGAGGAATAGCCACAAAGCCACGAGAATTCATGCTCGTACTCATCTACAGTCTTGGTACCCTGAGTTAGCTGCATCAGTTGAACCTCCATCTTGTCTTGCTGATCAATTCGACAATATTTCAAGTTAAACATTTCAAGGAACTGGTCCCATTCTAGAGTCTGAATAACCTCTTCTCCATATATACTCCTCTGAGTCTTCCACCAAGCACGGGCAGCACCGACGAAAAGAGCAGATGCATAACTCACCTTCTTTGATTCTAAGCAGTCAGAATACTGAAAATTTCTTCGGTATGGCTTATCCAATCCATTCCTGAATTGGGTTGATTGTACCCTCAAAGTTAAGGGCACCCCTGCCTTTGAAATCTTTAAACTTACAGCCTTTCGGCTGCTCAATTTGGGTTTCAAGGTCTGAGTTATCAGAATTAGATTCATTATTCTGGACTTGTTTATCTTTTCTCTTATTCTTTTTGTCAGCACGTCTTTTTTGCTTCGGCCTCATCTCTAGCCTGAAGCTGTTCTTGCATATTCTTGTTTTGTTGTTCTAAGTGTTGGGCTAAAAGTTGTTGTACCATTTCAAACATCTGTTGGGGAGTCATGTTGTTGGGAATGTCACCTGATCCTGACATCTTTACTGAAAATTAAAATCATTTAACTATCAGTTTATAGAATTAGATCTATATACCGTTTTTCCCATCCTAACAGTCTGTACATCCTATCTCAGTTCAAACCACCTAAATGATAGATACATATGTATTGCTTCATTTTGAGACCAAGTATTACTCACTTAATACTTGATTCACTCAAACTATGGGCTCTGATAGCATCCTGTGAAGACCATCCCTTACGGGACAGTCGTCAGAGTCTAGGTCCCACATCATGCAACACGATATCAATCATAACTAAGATAGAGTAATTAAGTTGCGGAATTTAAAATTACAGTACAAACATTTTAGGATAAGTTTAATACAATTTTTAGTACAAGTTATAGTTTCCAAATTAAACTTATAAAGGGCACAATTCTAATCTAATTCATGTCATCATACAATCAAGATAAATCTACCCAGACCACCACATTATCATCTTCCAATCAATACCAAAAGGGGTTTGCTGAGTAGAGGTCTATGAAAACTTCTGTCTTGAACTAGGTCCAGCAGGTGACTTTCCTTTATCTTTTCCTGCAAAAATTGTAAGCAACATCTGTAAGCAAAGCTTAGTGAGAATATAGATTTTCAGATTACATGCATTATCAAGCGATCATGAGTCTAGCGTGATATATCTTAGCTGCCGCTACAGCCACTCATGATTGAGACATAGTAGTCATAGAATCGGATGATGTTCAAGCCACGCTCACGCTTAAATTGTGGGGATCAGCCACATACTGGGCTAGCTACCAATAAATCAACATGGCGGAACATCGGAGTATCATTACCAAGTTCAATAGAACTGGTGAAATAGCATGGTCTAGAACAATAGACCGTCAACGCTAATCATTCAAAGCTAAATCGATAAGGCAAAAGTGCGAGCAATAGTGAAAGCATAAGTCATCAAGGTCATGATAGCAATAATCTCATAGCAATATCTGAAATGAACTGTAAATACAATGTCATACGAAATGATAAATCAAATAGCTATCATGATCCACAGGGCATCACCGAACCATGGTGAGCACCTGTCACAGTCTAGCTGATCACATATGAATGTCAAATTAATCTATCATCAACAATATGTCTCAACCGAAAATCTCGCATGTAAAGCTGAATATCTATAACTCACTGGTCTGTTGTCTTTATCAAGCAGATTTAAAATCCACCACCTGATTTATCCGAGGATTTTATCTTTAATCTTTGTGTATCTGATCACTGTCAATTCTTTTCAATTCTGTGACCCGTTTTCAATATCTTTAAATCTTTAGATCTTTGTTCAGAATTTAACTGAACCTGTCCAAAATCATATCATAGCAAGAACATTTTAGGTTTAAATATATATATATATATATATATATATATATATATATATATATATATATATATATATATATATATATATATATATATATATATATATATATGTCATATTGCTTCATTTATTAATCTTTCATCTTAAATTCATGGGTATTGAAATTATAAAATATCATTTATTTGTGATTTTAAAGTATTAAAATAAAACATCCGGATCCGGATCCCCCGAATTCGGACCATCCGGATTGGTCATCCGGATTCGGACCGAAATGTCTAATCCGAAATTGGGCCATCCGAAGTATGGATCCGAAATTGAACCATCCGAACTCGGGTAATCCGAGTTCGGACCACTTTATTAACCGAAGTAGGCATTCGAATTGGGCAACCGACTTTGGGACCATCCGGAGTGCATCATCCGAAACTAGATCATCCGGATTGGGCTTCACATCCGAATTCGGTCCTAACCGAATTCGGATTCATGACTTAGAAATTTTCCCAGAAATTATTCTTGGTGTTCTATGTCATATTCATACGGTTGTTTCTACATTATTTTCCCTATCATTAACACACTTATTTGATCAAAATTATCCAAAATATGCCACTTTTGTCAAGAACACATATTTTATAAAATTTCAGATTTGCTGCTTATTTTGGACGATCCAACCCACGAATTCTATATCTGTTACATCTAATAACTTAATTTCATCATAATCTACTAAAAATCCATACGTGCAGTACAAATTTCATATTTTAATCATAGGTTTCGGTTTTTAATAAAACCGAACCAAAATTCACAAAATTTTGAATTTTAATCAAATATTACCTCAAATTCTTGCAGATTATTGTTGATTGTTGATATTTGTAACTCCTTCTTGAATTTATTCTTCAATTGATGGAAATTTATGGATTTTTCTTGGATAATTTGTGAAGTTGCCGTGGATGTAAAGAGAGAGATGAGAGAAAAAATTAAAAATCTTAATTGTGATTTATGAGCATTTAAATGTTCATTTTGGTTCTTTTTATATCAACTTAGCTTATTTGTGATATTAACCCCCTATACTTTTGTATAATACATCTCTTTATTTTTTATCATTTAATAATTTATAACAATCATATAATTTAATTAAATAACTTCATTACTTAATTAAATTACAACCCAAATAATGTAATAAAATTACATTATTAACTCGGATACAACAATTAAAGATGGACCAAAAGTTAGGTTGTTACATCGTGCATTCCATCAATGAAGAAAAGGACACAAAAGCTTCCACTACACCCAAAGTGGAACCTGTTATCCAAAATGGACATGATGATGACTATGTTGATATACCCTGTGTGAATAAATGTACGGACATAATCAATACCCCATGTCCTGAAACTCTCACTGCTAATTTCCCGGATCTTCTATTGATGTGTTCTAGAATGAAGAATTATGTTCAACAGGTGAACAGGCTCAAGATAACAGTGTGTCTGAAAATCTTGAAAGCTGTTCAACAGGACCTGTCAGAAATGAAAATGATGCAGGAGAATCATCATTGAGGCATGACCCTAAGTGGATCAGATGTCAACCCAATGATCAAATAATTGGTGACATCAACAAAGGGGTACAAACGAGATGGGACAGCTTAGGAAACTTCTGTATGTTTTCTAGCTTTGTGTCCCTAATGGAGCCTAAGAAAGTGGATGAAGCACTAAAAGATGCCAATTGGATCACTGCCATGCAAGAAGACCTCAATCAGTTTGAGAGAAACAAAGTATGGAAGCTGGTCCCTGCTCCCAAAGGTAAAACAATAATTGGCACCAAATGGGTTTTTAGGAACAAAATGGATGAGCAGGGTCATGTTATTAGAAATAAGGCAAGATTAGTTGCTCAAGGCTATAGACAGGAAGAAGGCATTAATTATGATGAAACATTTGCTCCAGTGACCAGGATAGAAGCAATTCGTTTGTTTCTAGCCTATGCTGCACACAAGAGCATGAAGGTATTTCAAATGGATGTGAAGAGTGCATTTTTGAATGGGAAGCTGCATGATGAAGTATATGTCAAGCAGCCTCCAGGTTTTGAAAATGAACATCTCCAGGTTTTGTCTATAAGTTGGACAAAGCCCTATATGGTCTAAAACAAGCCCTAGAGCCTGGTATGACACTCTAACTGATTTTCTTATGAGCAATGGTTATTCCAGAGGCAAAGTGGATACCACATTGTTCATAAAGAAGGTAAAGTCTGATATTATGTTTGTCCAAATCTATGTGGATGACATAATATTTGGTTCTACTAATGAGTAGCTGTGCAACAATTTTTCACTACCCATGAATCAAAATATGAAATGAGTATGATGGGTGAACTTACTTTCTTTCTAGGATTACACGTTAAATAAACCTCTAAAGGAATTTTTATTAATCAAAGAAAGTACACTGTGGATCTTTTGAAAAATTTTAAATTTGATCAAAGTTCTCCCATCAAAACCCCAATGGCAACCAATGTAAAATTGGATGCTGATGCCAGTGGCAAAGCTGTTTCTGTAACAGCTTACAGAGGCATGATTGGCAGCTTGCGGTACTTAACTGCAAGTAGACCAGATATTATGTTTGCTACGTGTTTATGTGCTAGGTTTCAAGCTGATCCTAAAAAATCACATCTAGCTGCTGTAAAAAGAATCTTCAGATACCTTAAGGGTACACCAGGTTTGGGTCTTTGGTATCCCAAAGACTCAAGTCTTGAACTAACAGGTTATTCAGATTCTGATTTTATAGGCTGCATGTTAGATAGGAAAAGCACAACAGGTGGATGTCAACTCCTTGGTGGTACTTTGATCAGTTGGTGTAGCAAGAAGCAGAACTCAGTTTCTACTTCTATTGCAGAAGCTGAGTATATAGCTGCTGGAAGCTGCTGTGGGCAGATTCTACGGATGCAACATCAGCTTGAAGACTATGGACTTGTATATAGGAAAACTCCTATTCTGTGTGATAATACAAGTTCCATAACTATCTCCAACAATCTAGTGTTTCATTCCAGAACAAAGCATATAGAAGTCAGACACCACTTTATCAGAGATCACATTCAGAAAGGTAATGTGGAGGTAAGTTTTATTTCCACCAATGAACAGCTTGCAGACATTTTCACCAAGCCTCTTGATGAAAACAGGTTTAATTACCTTGTAAGAAAGCTAGGCATGTTAAATAAAAGTGACTAAGTGTCATTGATGCTCTAAGCAATTATATGCCTCAAACTGCTCAAGATTTTCAGAACAAGTTAGATAGAACAGGCTCTGCATGATCTATACTTCGCCAATTTTGAAAACTTGAATAGCTTGGACATATAACAGGTTTGACAAAATCAGTTTTAACTTCAAACCGGTTCTGTTGAACAAAACTCCAACCTGCTCACTCTCTCAATCTGTCATACAAGACTTTCTCTTGTAACCTGATCATCTATTGAATCGAACCTGTTCTCAAGAAGCTGCACAGGTTGAATGAACAGCTTGTGTTGAAACCTGCTCATCACAGGCTTGAACAACAGCTTAGAACATCACTTTCAATTACCTTTCTTCATAATTAAGTTACATAATTTCTATATTTATTTAACTTAATTACCCGCGGATAATGTTTGTTAACGTGTGTTAGTAGCTAAAACGGTTCAAGTGGTCTGACATCCGTTCTGACATGGCAAACCGTTCCGTTTTTCGTTAAAGAACATTTCAATTCAACCGCCCAAACCCTTCTCTCTCCTACACACTCTCAGTCGAATCCTATAAATACCTCCTCAACTGTTTCATTTTCTTCTTCTTCTCTACTGCTTCTATAACTTCCTGAAAAACCCTAAATCGGCTAAGTGTCAAGTATCCTTCAATCCACTACTCTCAAATGGCTCACCGAAACAACCCCCTACTTCCAGTATTCGTTGGTAATGATGTTGAAAAACATCCCTCAGTCACCATGATGCTCACTTTGAAACCCACTAACTATATTGCCAAGCTAACCATTCCCAAAAACTACATGGGGAAAGGTTATAACAACATGGTGGAGATTCTGAAGGTTCACCCCCTACACTATGCTATGACTGCATCTCCTGGTGTCCTATACTAGGTGATGGTGTATGAGTTTTGGTATACCTGTGCCAATGACCCATCCACCGAAATCATTAGGGGAACCATTCCTAATGGGACTCAGACCATTGAGATAACCACTGCTCTTCTCAGGGAAGTTCTTCATCTTCCTGTTGCTGAAACATATGACAAGCCACCGCCTGAGAATGTCAGATGGGCAATCTGCTATACTTTTGTGGTGTAGTAGAACCCAAAGTTGGAGCCACTCTGTTCAGAAGGGATTTATCACCCACATACAGCTTCCTCTTTGCCTCAGTGGTGATGTGCTTTAGCAACAAGGTTGGTTCATTTGACCAGCTTAGTAGGGAAAAAATCCCCATAGTCCAACAGCTTGTGGATAGGACTACACTGAACATGGCTCGTTGGATTTTCGTGAATCTGAGGAACTTGGTACAGTAGGAAACTCGCTCAGCTGCTATAAGATATCCACGGTTTTTGAGCCTCATATTCAGACATGTTTGTGGTGAGCAAGTCTACAACTCTAAGCCCCTGTTACTTACTGCTGTATTCCCTGTCACTGGGAATAGAGTTTTCTACACTCCAGTTCTTCCAAATGAACCTCCTCTCTCTACACCAATGAGGAGTTTTCTTGGTTTATGGAAGGACCCTCTGCTATGAGGGTGGATCCAGTAGTTAGAAAATCCAAATCCAGGCCTAAGGGTGTTAAAAGAGGCCTCGAATCGACTGAAGTTGAGCCTGTCCTCAAGAAGGCGAAAACAATTAGGTCAAAGTCTGACCCTTCAGCCTCAGTGGCTAAGGGGGAGCAGACTTCTCACCCTAGTTCATCTGTTGAGCCTGAAGCCTTTGTGGCTGGTGCCTTTGGGGAACCTGAGACCATGGAATAGGTTAACCCCCCTGTTTCTGAGCCAGTCTCACCACCAGTCCAAACACAACACCCTGCTACTTCTCCTCAATCCCCCACAATGTATCAATATTCAAGGAGAAAATCTTTAGCTTGGAAGAAACCATCATCCCAAACTAGCCCCTCTGACCCCTCTCAACAGGAGTCAGTTGAAAAAGAAGCAACCCATGATGCCTATCCTATTTTGGGAGAAGGTTCAGCACATTTGAAGCAGGCTTCACTCCAACATGAGTCAACCAAGAGTCAGCCTAGACCCTCTGGTTCCTCCCAACAGGAAGCAGTTCTACACATGGAGACTACCACATCCACTATCCCAGCCTCCCAACAGGCTGAGGATATTGAAAGACAGGAGTTCACTCCACTCCATACTGAGTCCACACAGTCTCTACCTCATACTTCTGTTACACCTACGGAGTCTGCACGAGGTGCCAAAGCTGCTGGAACAAACCATCCAGCAGATCAGCCTCAAACTTCTCCTCCTGATGATGCAGCTGCTGTACACCCAACAACTGTTGAAGGACCCTGATAACTCTATAATTTATATGGTTTCTGAGTCATATTATGATCATTTTAAGCACCGATACTTCGCAAAATCCATATTATTACACCAAGTTTGTATTTCAGGGCCAAGATGAAAAAAAGAAGCAATCCGAGAGATTTCAGAGCAAACCGGGCTAAGGGGGGCGCAGGCCTGCGCCACCCTGCACTCCACATAGCGCCCAAACTGTCCAGATATGTTCCTGCACACGCCAGCAAAACCCTAGCCGCATCCGGGCGTCGGGGGGAGGGGGGGTGCAGGCCTGCGCCTGGCCTGCACTAGTGCGGCGCCAAAACTCGTTTTTCAATCCAGGAAACCCTAATCTCGACTTCCCTATAAATATGAGTGAATGGGCAGCTTTGGAGAAGAGTCCCGACGTCTGTGCAAGTGTGCCGAAGCCCTGCCGGAGTGGATCTACGATACGAGAACGAAGACGGTGGTTCGCAAGCTACCTAATGGCTCAGATCTGTGATTGTGACAAGCATACGATGAGCGGCTAATCCCATTAGCCATTTGTGGAGGATCTATGACTAAGTTTACTCTTCTTTAATTTCTTTGTTTTGATGTATTTGTATTAAGCGAGATCTATTATGTGTATGCAAATGATAAACATTTGGCTATGATTATGATTATGTGTTGGGATTGGTAAAAGCAACATAGTTTATAGTGGTGTTCTTATTCGTGCCGAGTCCATTTGTTTCCGGGATGGAGAAACCATCCCAACTTTCGATGGAAAAATGACCAACCTACCAATCATCAATCCAAACCAAGATATGAACCACCAAAGAGAGAATATCAATATTGTTCAACTTCGGCCGCGAAGGATGAGCGATATTATAAGTCAAATCATCGTGATCAACCACAATTCCAAGTAGTATCAAATACGACTTCTTCACAATTTGCAAAGTTTGCCGAATTTATGAAATAGCAATCAGCTATTAGTACTAAGACCATGGAGATGTTAACTTGCCAGATGGGTCTGATAGCTGAGTCGCTTACTAGGCGTGAGGAGGGAAAGCTTCCTAGCAATACTGTTCCCAATCCTTCACATGCCCATCATTATAACAAAGATAAGAAACATGAGATTACGGAACTTAATAAAGTAGCTAAGATAACCATATTAAGGAGTGGAAGAGAGGTAGACAATAAAATAGAGATGCCTAAAGAGAAAGATGCAAAAGAAGATACCGACACTGAAGTCGTGTATGAGGAGAAAGAGGAACCAAAGAAGAAAGAGGTTCCTAAGAAGGTTTATTTTAAAGAGCCAATTAAAGCAGATATTCCAACGCCCAAAGTTGGGGAGGCGGATATGTGTCAGGATATTTCAATTCCTCCTCCTTATCATGCTGCTTTAGAAAATCCAAAATCTTCTCCATACGGCAAAAGAGGCCCACAACCAGAGCATCTTTGGGACTTCTTTAATCTAGTTAAGATCAATATTCCTCTGATAAAGGCCATTGAACATAATCCATCTAATGCCAAATTTTTAAACGACCTCTGTACTCAGAAGAGAAAGTATAAGGTCTTGCTCCCAAAGCAGGTCAATCTAACTAAACAGTTGAGTGCAGTAGTTTCTAGTTCTCTACCTCCTAAACTGAAAGATCCTGGATCACCATTGATTCCAGTGACAATAGGCAATGTGCAAATTAAGAAGGCATTGCTTGATCTTGGAGCTAGTGTTAATATTTTACCTGGAAACTTGTTTGATAAACATGATCTAGGTCAGTTACAGACAACTGATATTATCTTACAACTGGCGGATCGGTCAACTAAGTACCCAAGAGGTATTTTATTAGATGTCATAGTAAAAGTTGAAGATTTTTACTATCCAGTTGAATTCCTAGTATTGGACACTGAAAGTTCAATGGGGGATAATCAACCAGCTATTATCCTAGGCAGACCTTTCTTAGCCACAATTAATGCACGAGTTAATTGTAGGACATGCGCAGTGGATATTGCCTTTGGTAATAGGAAATTAAGACTGAATGTGTTTAATGCTTCAAGTGTCTCTGCTATAGATTCAGAATGTTATCTTATAGACATGGTGGACGAACTTGCGCAACAGCATAGTTCGTTAATCAACACCAAAGATGCTACTGAGTTATTCTTTGCTGAGAATGAATTAGCCAAGTTAAATCATACTGAGTGTGATGAGTTAGAAGTAGTCATGGAATCCATACTAGAGTCAAAACAACCACGGTGGACCCATAGGACTGAAAAATTACCTAGTAATTTACCTAAGTCAGCCAAACCTTCAATAGAGCAACCACTTGTTCTACAATTGAAGGAGCTGCCATCTCATTTGAAATATGCTTTTCTAGGTCAGAGTGACACGTTGCCTGTCATAGTTTCATCAGATCTGACTGAAGAGCAAGAGAAAGCTCTACTGCAAGTGCTAGTCAAATATAAAGAAGCAGTAGGGTGGATGATTGCTGATTTAAAAGGAGTCAGTCCCACTTTGTGTATGCACCGAATCATTACTAATCCAGAAGCTAAACCAGCTCGGGATGCACAGAGGAGGTTGAATTCTAATTTGGGAGAGGTAGTTCAGAAGGAAGTATTAAAATGGTGGGACGCTAGAATTATATATCCTATATCTGATTGTAAGTGGGTAAGTCCAACCCAAACTGTTCCCAAGAAATCAAGAATTACAGTAATTGATACTGAAGAAGGAAAGAAGATAACTACTCGCCCTGTTACTGGGTGGAGAGTTTGTATAGATTACAGAAAACTCAATGCTGCTACTTCAAAAGATCATTTTCCACTACCATATATAGATCAAATAATGAAAAAATTACCAGGACAGAAGTTTTACTGTTTCCTTGATGGATATTCTGGTTACAATCAAATCCCAATACATCCATAAGATCAAGAGAAAAGTACATTTACTTGTCCCTATGGCACTTTTGCCTACCGAAGGATGCCATTTGGACTCCGTAATGCACCCGCCACATTTCAGCGATGTATGCTGGCTATTTTTTCAGATATGGTGGGTGGTTCTCTTGAAAAATTTATGGACGATTTCTCCATATTTGATAAAACATTTGAAGATTGTCTGGGACATTTAGAAAAGATATTAAAGAGATGCACTGAAACCAACTTAGTGTTAAGTTGGGAGAAATGCCATTTTATGGTAAAGGAAGGGGTAGTGCTAGGTCACATTGTGTCTGAAAGAGGAATGGAGGTAGATAAAGCAAAAGTTCAATTAATTTTCTCACTTCCACCCCCTACCAACGTTAATGGAATAAGATCATTCTTAGGCCACGCTGGTTTTTATCATGGATTTATTAAAGATTTTAGTGAGATCTCAAGACCGTTATGTAATCTTCTATCAAAAGATTTCGAGTTTAATTTTGATAATGCTTGTGGAAAGCATTTGAGAAGCTTAAATCAAAATTAACTGAGGCACCAATTTTGCAATCTCCAGATTGGTCTCAACCATATGAGAACATGTGCGATGCAAGTGATTATGCAGTTGGTGCTGTTTTAGGACAAAGATTTGAGAAAAGGCCAGTGGTCATTTACTACGCAAGTAAAAACCTTTAATGAGGCACTAATCAATTACACCACTACGGAAAAAGAATTATTAGCTGTAGTGTTTGACCTAGATAAATTCAGATCATATATTTGGGGGGCAAAAGTAATTGTGTACTCTGACCACAGTGCTTTAAGACATTTATTGGCAAATAAGGATGCCAAGCCTAGATTGATTCGGTGGATCCTTCTATTGCAAGAGTTTGACGTAGAAATTAAAGATAAGAAAGACACAGAAAATGTTGTTGCTGATCATTTATCAAGGCTTCAATTAATCCCAACAAATTCAACGGATCAAATCAGGGACTCCTTCCCTGATGAACAATTATTATATGTATCTAAAATTCTCTGGTTTGCGAATCTAGTTAACTATTTCGTAACAGGATGATTTCCAGACCACTGGAACTCACAACAAAGAAAATGTTTCTATGATCAAGCAAGGCAATACATTTGGGATGAGCCTGATCTATTTAATATAAGAGCAGATCCAATTATAAGACGATGTGTCCCTAACTCGGAACACGAATATATTTCTAAACACTGCCATGCATATGCATGCGGTGGCCATCTCAGCGCGAAGAAAACTGGCCATCGGATATTGCAGTGTGGGTTTTTTCTGGCCCATGATATTTAAGGATGCTTACGAGTTTGATAAGGGATGCACAAGATGCCAGCAAACTGGTGGCATCGCTAAAAGAGATGAAATCCCTATGACCCTGATATTAATTGTCAAAATATTTGATGTATGGGGCATTGATTTTATGTCACACCCCGTTACCCCGGTTGGCAACGAAGCGTGACGTCGCGGAAGCGTAACCATAATCATAATGAACGACCACTATATGGACGTTTTCAAAAATACATCGGTTTAACTTTGAAAGATATAAATGTTTTATATGACCCGAAAATGATAAAAGTAGTTCGCAAGATACAGAGATTTAAATACATAATTAAATTATCCAAAATAATGCAAGTAAATCTCCGACGGTTTGAAACTGAGTGCAACTCCTTAAATGCGGAAGCTTGAAAATACTACCGAGGTGTAGGACTTGCCTTAATTTCGTGAAAATACACGCTAAAATACGTCAACAAAAATTGTTGGTGAGCTCATAGGTTTACACATAAATCTGACTTGTATGGACAACAATAATAGAGATTGAATTTATAAAATCATAAATTCCATGTTATGTATTACATATAAACCATCATGCAAACGAAGCTTAATGAAAATGAGTTTGCCCTGTGCAGTATTCCCATACATTATAACGTGTGTTAAATATATATCCACTCGCTGTTAGCCGACCCGAACTAACCCGAATGGGGGACATGACTCCCGATAGATCTATCCACAATATATTCGCGCTTACAAATAAATGCAATTAACGGTTCATGATATAAGGGCTGATGGAACCACATGTGTAATACATAATAGAAATGAAGATATTTTTGTGTCCATATAAAAAAAAGCATGTATTTCATCCCCAAAACATAATATTGTGAAAATAGGGGCTATGAGGACTCACCGAGATTGCGATGGCAAAACGAGCGTAAAAAGCTTTTTAGCGTAAATAGATGGATGATGCGTCGAGTGAGTTTAATCGAGTCCTAAATGATAATAAGGACTTAATATCTCTAATATATGATGATATATATATTTATAGATTTTTATGTCTTATATCACCCAACATTACAAGTTTATAAATAAAAACCGCTTAAAACGTCAAGTTTATATATATATATATAATTTTCCAGCTTTTTCGGAGGTTTTTCGGCCTACTTTGAGGCTATTTTTGACCAAGCTCCAAAATGTTTTAGACTTTGGTTTTCTAGTACGTTAAACTACTATACACAAAGGATTTTTAGAATCAAGAACGGCCATTTTTCGAGATGTTTAGGTTGGTGAAAAAGCTCGTTAAAAACCCTATGTTGGCCATTTTTGAGCTGTCAAACTTTCGGTTTCCCAAATAATTTCTGGAGGTCTTAAACTCCAAAATAAATTATGAAAAATTCCAGATCTATAGTTAAGATATAGATCTAACTTTTGAGACAAGAATCAACTCATTTCGTTGAGTTATGAATTAGTTATGATTTTTCAAAGTCGATATAAATTTTCTGCCGAAAATCCGTAGTTTATAAACTTGAAATAACGTATGATTCTTGTTGTTTATTCAAAGACTACTTGTATAAAAGTTATAAAACACATATATATCACTTGTTTTCATAATATTAACACTTTTATGATGTGTTTATATATTCATAAACAATTTAAAGGAACAACTTAAAAACAAAAACTAGAAATTTTTAAACTTGAGTTTTTTTATGAAACTTGTTGTTGTTGGTGATTATATATATTATGCAAGACTTATATAAACATAAATGTATGATGAAATAAGCTAGTATTTACTTACTTTGAAGTATTTAGAGTATGAAATTGAGAATAAGTTGGAACTCTTGCAAGATTTGGACCAAGAACACTTGAACTTCACCAAGAACACTTGAATTTCACCAAGAACACTTGAATGAAAATGTTTGTAGTGTGTGTATGTGTGGGATCCGGTTTTTAGAGAGAAAAAGAAGGGTTTTGGTGTGAATAGGGAAGCTCTCTATTTATAGGCAAAAGATGAAGGTTGAATTGATGGTGATAAGAGGGGTGGAGTGTAAGATCTTCTTTGAATTGAAAGGAGGATGGTGTAGAGGGATTTGATGTAGATATGTTGAGTAAAAAGATATTTATCAAGTCCTTTATGTACCTCATATGGGCAGAATTTTCAAGATATTATCTTGTATTTTCATTTTTTTATTTTTGTATAAATGTATTTAGAAAGTATTCTTGTATTTCCCTTTTCTTGTAAATTTATAAATACTTTTGAATGCATTGTTTTAATGAATTGTTTTAGTCTTGCATAATTAATGTTAAGTAATTGTATTAGTGTATGATTAGTGTCACTAATCATAATTTTATTATGTACTTAGTTGAATTAATCCTTCATATCGTAAATTGATCGGATTAATTGATTTCCCGATTCATCGCACCGATGAATTTGATTCTAATTGAGTTGAATTTCTAATAAACCTTGTTAATCACTTGGTTAATTTCTAATGACCACTGATTAGGCTATAATTGACTATTAAATACATATTGGGTCATCGTTGCTAACCTGGTTTAGTGCCGGATGTTACAGCCTGTTAAGGGAATTTCGTCCCGAAATTAGCTCGTGTTCTCCACTTCTTGAGTATTTGAGAACAGATGGGGGTATTTTTCACGGAACTGATCTTCGCGTTCCCACGTAACTCAGGACCTCGCTTAGAGTTCCATCTGACTTTTATTATCGGGATCTGGCTGTGCTTTAGTTTCTTGACTTCTCGGTCCATTATTTCTATAGGTTGCTCAATGAAATTCAGCTTACCATCTAACTCTAGCTCGTCCATGGGTATAACGAGTGTTTCATCGGCCAGGCATTTCTTAAGATTGGACACGTGGAAGGTACTATGAACGTTACTAAGCTCTGGGGGCAGATCGAGTCAGTAAGCTACCGGACCAATTCTTTTGGTGATCTTGAATGGTCCGATATAACGAGGATTGAGTTTTCCTCGTTTCCCAAAACGGATTACACCCTTCCAAGGCGAGACTTTTAACATTACTTGATCTCCCTCTTGAAATTCCAAATCCTTCCGTCGAACATCCGCATAACTTTTCTGTCGATCCAGCGCGATCTTTAATCGGTTACGAATCTGGGCTATCTTTTCTGTAGTCTCCTCGATGATCTCGTGTCCAGTAATCTGACTATCTCCTACTTCAGCCCAACAAAGTGGTGATCGAAACTTTCGTCCGTAGAGTGCCTCGAATGGGGCGGTCTTAATACTTGAGTGATACTTGTTGTTATAGGAATACTCCACTAATGGCAGGTGTCTGTCCCAACTTTTGCCAAAGTCGATAACACATGCCCTTAGCATGTCTTCCAAAGTCTGAATCGTCCTTTCACTTTTACCATCCGTTTGCGGGTGATAGGCTGTGCTCATATCTAGACGTGTACCCAGTGCTTCTTGCAATGACTGCCAAAATCTTGATGTGAACCGGCTGTCCCTGTCTGATATAATTGATACTGGCACTCCATGCCTTGAGACGACTTCTTTAAGATAGATTTGTGTTAACTTATCCATCTTATCAGTCTCCTTGATTGGCAGGAAATGTGCGGTTTTGGTAAGTCGATCCACAATCACCCAAATAGTGTCATAACCTCTAGAAGTCTTCGGCAACTTGGTGATGAAATCCATGGTGATGTTTTCGCACTTCCACTGGGGTATTTCTGGTTGAACTAGCAACCCTGATGGTTTCTGGTGCTCAGCTTTAACCTTCAAACATGTTAAGCACTTGCTAACATAGGTAGCAATGTCAGCCTTCATGTTTCGCCACCAATACATTCCTTTCAAGTCGTGGTACGTCTTATCTGACCCTGGATGAATAGCATATCTTGTTTTATGCCCTTCATCCATGACCAGCTTCCTTACTCCTCCAAATTTTGGTAACCAAATTCTGCTCATGAAGTACCGACATCCATCTGGCTTGATTTCAGACTGCTTATCCATACCTCTCAAGGCTTCATCCAGTAGATTACCCTCCTTGACTGCTTCTTCTTGTGCCTCACGGACTTGAGAGTTTAGGTTTGACTGTATAGTCATGACCAAAGCTCGGACTCTCAATGGTTTAACCCGTTCCTTTCGGCTCAGGGCATCAGCTACGACATTCGCCTTCCCCGGGTGGTAACGAATTTCGCAGTCATAGTCGCTAAGCAGCTCAACCCAACGACGTTGCCTCATATTTAACTCTTTCTGATTCAGAATATGCTGAAGGCTTTTATGGTCTGTGAACACCGTGCACTTAGTTCCGTACAGGTAGTGCCTCCATATTTTGAGAGCAAACACCACTGCTCCAAGCTCCAAGTCGTGAGTCGTATAGTTCACCTCGTGAATTTTGAGCTGCCGTGATGCGTAAGCAATGACTTTATCCCTTTGCATGAGCACACAACCTAATCCATTGTGTGAGGCATCACAGTAGACCATAAAATTTTCAGTCCCGTCAGGTAATGACAGAATTGGTGCACTACACAATCTTTGATTTAACTGCTGAAACGCCTTTTCTTGCTCTTCACCCCAGATATATTTTACATCCTTCCGAGTCAACTCTGTTAGGGAACCTGCTATCTTTGAGAAGTTTTCAATAAATCGCGTATAATAACCAGCAAGTCCAAGAAATTGGTGGATTTCCGTGGATGTTCTAGGAGTCGCCCAGTTCTTTATGGCCTCGATTTTTGATGGATCAACTTGGATTCCCTGGCTGTTGATCACGTGTCCAAGGAATTTAACTTCTCGCAACCAAAATTCACATTTTGAAAAATTGGCGTACAACTGTTCCTTCTCTAACAGCTCTAAGGTCTGCTTGAGATGTTGTTGGTGCTCCTCCTTATTTCTGGAATAGATGAGGATATCGTCTATGAACACTATTACAAATTTGTCCAAATACGGTTTACACACTCGATTCATGAGGTCCATGAATACGGCTGGTGCGTTGGTCAAACCGAATGGCATCACCTGGAATTCGTAATGTCCATAACGAGTTCTGAATGCTGTCTTGGGAATGTCTTCTTCGCGAACCTCTACTTGATGATAACCGGATCGCAGATCAATCTTAGAGTAGAAACTAGATCCCTGTAGTTGGTCAAACAGGTCGTCAATTCTGGGAAGGGGGTAGCGGTTCTTTACTGTCAACTTGTTTAGCTCTCGGTAGTCTATGCACATTCTGAAGGATCCGTCTTTCTTTTTAACGAACAAGACCGGAGCTCCCCAAGGTGAGGAACTTGGTCCAATGAATCCTTTATCCATTAACTCTTGTAATTGATTGGATAGCTCTTGCATTTCAGAAGGAGCGAGTCTATATGGGGCTCTTGCGACCGGTGCAGCTCCCGGCACCAATTCGATTTGAAACTCCACTTGCCTAGTTGGCGGAAGCCCAGGCAAATCTTCCGGGAAGACCTTTGGATAGTCACAAACCACTGGAATATCCTCGAGTCGTTTCTTCTCCGACTCTTTTTCTACGATTTGTACTAATTCCGCATGGCACCCTTTTCTAAGGCACTTTAATGTTCTTAGGCCGGATATGGCATTTAGTTAATGGTTCTTCCTTTCCCCTTGGACTGTTAGGACCCTTTTCTTGTGGAGTGGTATCCGTACCACTTTCTTACCGCACAAAATCTCGGCCTGGTTGTGTGACAACCAATCCATACCAATTACTACATCAAAACTTCCGAGTTCTATAGGCATCAAGTCTATCTTAAAGGGATGATCTGCCAGCTTCAGTGTGCATTCCTTAATAATACTACTTGCCTCTATTATTTTGCTGTCAGCCAGTTCTATAGTATAAGAGTTGTCTAAGGGAAAAGAAGTGACATTCAATTGCTTACTAAACTTATCAGATATAAAGCTCCTATCAGCCCCAGTATCAAAGAGTACGTAAGCGTAAATGTCATTTAAAAGAAACGTACCTGATACCACATGGGGATCTTGACGAGCGTCACCTGCTCCTAACACAAAAGCTCTCCCCTGAGCTCCTCCACCATTTCTCAACTTCAGACACTCACTCTTGAGGTTCCCAGTAGGTCCACATTCATAGCAGCCTCTCTGATTGCCGCCATTGACACCCGGGGTTCCAAATTTACAGTCTTTGGCTACATGGCCAATACGTTTACATTTTCCACAAGGGGTTGGGCAGGGACCCTTGTTGTGATGAAAGGTGCATTGGGTGCAGAAAGGCTTGGTACCCGTGTAGCCTTTCCTTGACTCGGCTCCTGCTACATAAGCCTTGATGGTCTTGGGCTTCTTGGATTGCGAACCCGTATTCCTCCCGGACTTGTCCTCCCACTTCCTCTTGTTTTCCCCGGCTTTGGCATCATTTCTCCGGGACACTTGATCCATTAGATTGTTGGCCATCCTGATGGCATCCTGTATGGTGGATGGGTTGGAGGCAGTGACATTACCTTGAATTTGAGGAGCGAGTCCCCAAATGTAACACTCGATTTTCTTGTACTCAGGGGTCACCATCTGAGGGCACAGAATACTCAGTTCGTGGAATCGATTGGTGTACCCAGCTACATCCGTTCCCTTCATAGCCAGATTCCAAAATTCTGACTCCATTTTCTGTAGCTCATTCCTCGGGCAATACTCATCGGTCATCATCTGCTTCAACTCGGTCCAGGCGAGTTGGTAAGCTGCATCAATCCCCACAGACTGGGTATACGAGTTCCACCATGACAAGGCACTGTCTTGCAGAGTGTGGGTGGCGAACTTTTCTTTGTCTCCTTCAATGCATCCGCTAACACGGAAGACAGATTCCAACTTTTCGAACCATCGTACTAATCCGACGGCTCCTTCGGTCCCATTGAAGTATCGGGGCTTGCAGCTCAAAAACCCCTTAATTCCGCAACCCTTAGGGTGGGTTTCAGTTCCTCCCGTGGTGCGGCTAGCACCACCATCTCCATTAGCCGAACTGTTTCTGTTGGTCTCGTAAGTGGCTATAGCAGCAGCCACTCTTTGTGCAACCAGTTCCTCAATTTCTACGGCGCTCATAACTCGTCTCAGCGGCATTATCTTAAAGTTTAAAGAAAATAGCATAGTGTAAGAAGTTGAATCTTAAAGATGTAAATTTTTCTTAAGGCACAACACTATAATCATCAAACACAATTTCATAAATAACTTGCAATTTTCATTAATCATTCATAATTTTCTTACATTGGGGCGGGTTATTACCCGAAAATTTTAGTCCTACACTATTACATAATAATTTCCTAATATTATAAAGATAGAGGAGGGGGGTACTAGGTGCGGGAGTGATCAGGGGTCTCTCCCTTTTCTAAAGCATTGAGGCGCTGTGCCAGCTCCTCATTGCGGGCCTCGCTCTCGGCTAATCGTTGCCGGAGCTCGTTCAGTCCGTCCTGCTGAATGGCGAGGGCGTGCTGGTTGGCCCAGTATATGTTAGAGTTTTGTAACTCCTCCCGCTCTAAAGGAGCGGTCATTTCTCCGATGTCTTGGTTAAGTAACCGAAGTTGGAGATCATGCCTTGAAGACCGTGCTATCAAGAGTGGTATGGTCTGTTCGGCGGGTTCTTGGGTAAGTGACGGAATAGGTGCGGAGGATGGTCCTCCGATCTCAAAGTGGGAAGGGATTCCTTCCTCTTGCCTCCATTCACGGAGGGTTTCAGGTATCCAGCCCCATCGTCGGGCGTCTACACGTAGGTGTGGTGGTGGGGGATTGGGTTGGGGAGTCGGGATAGGAATAGACTCCCGTCTTGGCGTGATCACCCGCTTTCGGGGTGTATACAACATTTTAGGGCCATTTGGGTAAGGCCGATATGCCTTAAATGACGGCTCTGCCGGGTGGTATGGAATGCAAGCGGGGACTGTTGGGGGCGGTGGATCCTCTCCAGCGTCATCTTCTTCCATTGGTTCCTCTTCTGACTCCTCCATTGGGTCTTCAGAGAGGTCTTCTTCCTCAGATGTTTCCCCTTCAGTGAAAACTTCAGTGACTGCGGGGCTCGTAGGGGTGTACTCATCCTCTGAATCAGACAAGATGATGGTCTCCGGGTGGGACATGCTTTCTGCTATCAAGGTCCATTCATAGTCTTTTAGTTAGTTAGAAAACATTTTTAAAACCAGTAAAACTTAAGTGCAGTTATAGTCTAGGGTACTAATGCAACCTAGTTCACTATAACTATGGCTTTGATACAAATCTGTCACACCCCGTTACCCCGGTTGGCAACGAAGCGTGACGTCGCGGAAGCGTAACCATAATCATAATGAACGACCACTATATGGGTGTTTTCAAAAATACATCGGTTTAACTTTGAAAGATATAAATGTTTTACATAACCCGAAAATGATAAAAGTAGTTCGCAAGATACAGAGATTTAAATACATAATTAAATTATCCAAAATAATGCAAGTAAATCTCCGACGGTTTGAAACTGAGTGCGACTCCTTAAATGCGGAAGCTTGAAAATACTACCGAGGTGTACGACTTGCCTTAATTTCCTGAAAAAATACACGCTAAAATACGTCAACAAAAATTGTTGGTGAGCTCATAGATTTACACGTAAATCTGACTTGTATGGACAACAATAATAGAGATTGAATTTATAAAATCATAAATTCCATGTTATGTATTACATATAAACCATCATGCAACCGAAGCTTAATGAAAATGAGTTTGCCCTGTGCAGTATTCCCATACGTAATACCGTGTGTTAAATATATATGCACTCGCTGTTAGCCGACCCGAACTAACCCGAATGGGGGACATGACTCCCGATAGATCTATCCACAATATATTCGCGCTTACAAATAAATGCAATTAACGGATCATGATATAAGTGCTGATGGAACCACATCTGTAATTCATAATAGAAATGAAGATATTTTTGTGTCCATATAAAAAAAAGCATGTATTTCATCCCCAAAACATAACATTGTGAAAATAGGGGCTATGAGGACTCACCGAGATTGCGATGGCAAAACGAGGGTAAAAAGCTTTTTAGCGGAAATAGATGGATGATGCGTCGAGTGAGTTTAATCGAGTCCTAAATGATAATAAGGACTCAATATCTCTAATATATGATGATATATATATTTATAGATTTTTATGTCTTAAATCACCCAACATTACAAGTTTATAAATTAAAACCGCTTAAAACGTCATATATATATATATATATATATATATATATATATATATATATATATATATATATATATATATATATATATATATATATATATATATATATATATATATATATATATATAATTATATATATATAATTTTCCAGCTTTTTCGGAGGTTTTTCGGCCTACTTGGAGGCTATTTTTGACCAAGCTCCAAAATGTTTTAGACTTTGGTTTTCTAGGACATTAAACTACTATATACAAATGATTTTTAGAATCAAGAACGACCATTTTTCGAGATGTTTAGGTTGGTGAAAAAGCTCGTTAAAAACCCTATGTTGGCCATTTTTGAGCTGTCAAACTTTCGGTTTCCCAAATAATTTCTGGAGGTCTTAAACTCCAAAATAAATTATCAAAAAATGCAGATCTATAGTATTAGATTATGACTTCTATGACTTAAGCTTTCACTATTGATCAGACACTTGATATGATTTTATGATGTAATGTATTAGATTAGATGGTACCCTTTATAAGTTTAATTTGAAAATTGTAATCTATATTAAACTTAATTCTAATATGTTTGTATTTGTAATTTATAATTCCGCAATTAATTACCCTATCTTAGTATGATTGATATCGTATTGCATGAATTGGGACTTAGACTAGTGATAACTGCCCCGTAAGGGGTGGTCTTCACAGGATGGTATCAGAGAATAAAGTCAAAAGTCAAAGTCAAGTCTCCGCTTAAAATTGTAATCTATATTAAACTTAATTCTAATATGTTTGTATTTGTAATTTATAATTCCGCAATTAATTACTCTATCTTAGTATGATTGATATCGTATTTCATGGTTTCGGTACTGTTTTTATGGGGAGGGTGATCATTCTATTCATTTACTGGTTTCAGACCCAGCAATCTCAACAATCCCAACCGAAAGCGCAAGCCTACTCATTGACAAACGAGCCACGATTCGGCAAGCGATGCAGAAAGTCACACATGGGGCTGTGTAACCCAGATGATGTTACTTGTTTTGCGTGTAACCGAATTGGTCATAGCAGTGAAGAGTGCCCACAGCAAGGACGTGGATGTGCTAAATGCGGAAAAAGAGGACATTTCATGTATCAGTGTCGCAGCGGGCAACGATATCAGTCGCAATCATCAGCGGGAGGTTCTACAGTGAAAAGTTCTGCTGCTACTCCGACCGCAAGGACTCGAGCTTTTCAAATAACAGCTGAGGAAGCAAAAGCAACACCTGATGTAGTTACCGGTACGTTCATGCTTAACTCAATTCCTGCTCGTGTATTATTTGATTCCGGTGCTAGTCCTTCCTTCATATCAACAACTTTCGCTCAAAGATTATATAAATCTCCCTCGAAGCTTCTCGTGATACTTGATATTGAGACAGCCAGTAACAACTATGTTATGGCTGATTCTGTTTATCGAAACTGCACTCTGCTTGTTGACAATATCGTGTTCAACCTTGACCTTATCCCTATTCCGTTGAAAGAGTTCGACGTCATCATCGGCATGGACTGGCTAATGAATAACGAGGCTACGATCGTCTGCAATAGGCGAATCATCAGAATTAGGTCTTCAGACGACCGAGTATTGGAGATCAAGGGCGAGAAGCGTAAAGGTGCTCACTGTTTTATTTCAATAGAGAAAGCTCATAAATATGTATCTAAGGGTCGCGAATCCTATCTGTGCTATGATCTATCTGAATCCGACTCTGAAAAGAAATCTCTGTCTGATATTCCGATTGTCTGCGAGTTCCCAGACGTTTTTCCTGATGACATTCCCGGAGTGCCACCGGAACGTCAAGTCGAGTTCTGTATTGACTTGGTTCCTGGTGCGGCTCCTATTGGAAAATCTCCTTACAGACTTGCACCTGCAGAAATGCAGGAAATGTCAAAGCAATTGCAAGAGCTGTTAGAAAAGGGGTTTATTCGACCTAGTTCATCTCCGTGGGGTGCACCTGTCTTATTTGTCAAAAACAAAGACGGAACTTTCCGTATGTGCATCGACTACCGCGAGTTGAACAAAGTTACTATAAAGAATAAATATCCTCTGCCCAAGATCGATGATCTGTTGGATCAACTACAAGGAGCCAGCTATTTCTCGAAAATAGATCTTCGTTCTGGGTATCATCAATTAAAAGTCAGAGATGAGGATATTCCAAAGACAGCCTTCCGAACAAGATACGGTCATTACGAATTTCTCGTGATGCCGTTTGGCTTGAAAAATGCACCAGCGGCGTTCATGGATCTCATGAATCGTGTGTGCAGACCTATGTTGGATAAGTCAGTTATCGTATTCATAGACGATATCCTGATTTACTCCAAAACGGAGGCTGATCATTCTATTCATCTACGACAATTGCTAGAGTTATTGAGAAAGGAAAGACTCTACGCAAAATTTTCTAAGTGCGAGTTCTAGCTCAGACAGGAATGACTTTACATTGTCTTGAGTTAATTCTTAAGCGTTCTTTGATAGAACAAAAAACTTGAAACTCTACTTTGTTGCTTTTATAGATTCAATTCCTTGGCCATGTTGTTTCTGGCGAAGGTATTTCCGTTGATCCGTCTAAAGTCGAGGCTGTTCAAAAATGGCAAACGCCTCGCAATGCTTCTGAAATTCGAAGTTTCCTTGGATTGGCCGGATACTATCGGCGATTCATTAAGGACTTCTCAAAGATTGTTGTACCACTCACGATGCTAACACGAAAGAATACTCCTTTCGTATGGACCGATAAACAGCAAGAGGCATTCGAAATTCTGAAACAAAAGCTTATTCAAGCGCCAATCCTAGCCTTACCAGAAGGCAATGATGATTTCGTTGTCTATAGCGATGCATCTGGTACTGGCTTAGGATGCGTTCTGATGCAAAGGGGAAAAGTAATTGCCTACGCTTCAAGGCAATTGAAAGACTACGAGAAAAGTGCACCAACTCATGATCTTGAGTTGGCTGCCGTTACCTTTGCACTGAAAATCTGGCGACATTATCTCTATGGGACACGGTGTCAGCTTTACACCGATCACAAAAGTCTCAAACATCTTTTTACTCAGAAGGATCTGAATATGAAACAGCGTCGGTCCTTGGAGCTTATCAAGGACTATGATTGCGGGATCCTATATCATCCCGGCAAAGCTAATGTTGTCGCGGATGCTTTGAGTAGAAAATTTTATCGAGAAAAGTGCTGCTATGCCCTAACTCCATTTATATTCTCTTCTGATCTTATTGAAGACATCCGAGTTGCTCAAGCTGAAGCACTGAAAGAAGAGAATATCAGTTCTGAAAATCTTAAAGGGCAATTACAATTTCTAACTCTGATACCATCCTGTGAAGACCACTCCTTACGGGGCAGTTCTCACTAGTCTAGGTCCCACATCATGCAATACGATATCAATCATACTAGGATAGGGTAATTAAGTTGTGGAATTATAAATTACAAATACAAACATATTAGAATTAAGTTTAATATAGATTACCATTTTCAAATTAAAGTTATAAAGGGTACCATCTAATCTAATACATTACATCATAAAATCATATCAAGTCTACCCAAAACCACCACAATTGTCATCTTCCAATCAGTACCGAAGGGTTCGTTGAGTAGTGGTCTATGAAAGCTTCAAAACTTGGATCTTGAATGACCTAAGTACTAGGTCCAGCAGGTGACTTTCCTTTGTCTCTTCCTGTAAAAATTGTAAAGTAGCAACTGTAAGCAATGCTTAGTGAGTATATAGATTTTCAAATCAACATGCTTAGTCAAGCGGTTCATCAGTCTAGCGTGATATGTCTTGGCTGCCGCTACAGCCCTCATGATTGAGATATAGAATTCATAGAATCGGATGATGTTCAGGCCACACTCACGCTTAAATCGTGGGGATCAACCACATACTGGGCTAGCTACCAGTAAGTCAATATGGCGGAACATCGGAGGTCATTACCAAGTCCATAAGAACTGGTGAAATAGCCAGGTCTAGAACAATAGACCATCAAGGCTAATCAAGCTGAATAAATCTATCAAGTGTCTGATCAATAGTGAAAGCTTAAGTCATAGAAGTCATGATAGCAATGAATCATAAAGCAATATTTGAAGAAGTCTTAAATGCAATATGAAATGATAATCAAATAGCTATCATGATCCACTGGGCAACACCGAACCATGGTGTGCACAGGTCTCAATCCAGCTGATACAATGAATGTCAATAAATCTAACATCAACAATATATCTCAACCGGAAAGTCAACATGTTAAATCTGAATATCTAATACTCACTGATCTGGGGTCTTTATCAAGCAGATTTATAATCCACCACCTGAGTTATCTCAGGATTTTATCTTTAATCAGAACTCTGGCTTTTCTTTTCAAGTCTTTGACCCCCTGTCAATCCCTTTAATTCTTTAAATCTATGTTCAGAATTTAACTGAACCTGTCCAACATTTTATCATTTCGCAAGAACGTTAGCTTTTATATTTTAATTGATCTGATTCTGATAACTCATAAACTTTACAAATCACAATTGTGTTTAGACATCAAATTATATACATTTTGTATGATACAAAAAGGGTTGTGTATACAAATATACATAAAATTATATATATATATATATATATATATATATATATATATATATATATATATATATATATATATATATATATATATATTTTTATATATAGAATATGTCGTGTGTGTGTGTGTGTATATATATATATATTGCTCATGCACTCACAATTCCTTTCACACACACAGATATATTGTTAGGCACAAAAAGGCCTCAGTCAAACCTGTTCTACATCTGAGGGGGAGATTTTATAATCAAACCCGTTGATACATTTGAAGGTTGAATTTAAGGCCTATTATATGCCTTATTGAAACCTGAAAATGATTTGCAATATCAGTCTAAAGCTGTTCTATATGTTGCATGTGTTGCAACCAAGACAGTTTGTCCAAGCTGCTCAGTCTGCTGATCAGGCTGGACATAAACTGTCTACGCTGCTCTACACTGTTGAGCAGCTTGGGCATTTTTAAAGTGTTCTGTTCTTTGTGAACAGAACCTGTTCTTTGTGAACAGGCTAAACACCTTATGGAATTTGTTTCCAAGTCATCATGTATTGTTTTTGACTACAAGATCAGTTTACAAGTCGAAGACAAAGTGGAAAGCAGAACCGCTCAGCCTGCCCAAGCTGTTCTGTCACATGAAGAGAAAAGGTTATTTGAAAAAGGGTGACAGACCTTTTTCTTATATCAAAATAGGCCTTTACAAGGAAGAAAGACGCAAAGTTGACATTCCTAAATTAGTTAAAGGCAATGCAACAGTAGACAAAGTAAAAAGACAAAAGTTCTGCACGTCTGCTTTTCAGAAAAGTGCAGAAAAGTTATATTGTCTTTTCAAACAAGACTTCTCCTTTTTCATTCCGTCCAATGAAGATGTTTCTATTAGATCCTCTAAGTGAGTATAAAAGGAAGCTTCCAAGGTCAGAAAGAATGTGAAGAAAGCTAAGTGCTTAAACCAAGAGTGAACGTGCAAGTGTGATATTCATGCATGCAAATCTTCTGTAAACCAGCATCTGTGTGTTAAAGCTGTTTTACCTAAGCTGTTCCTTAAAAGTCTTGTAAACACATTGAGTGCATCTTAGTGAGTGTATTCAGTGTATACTAGTTTGAGTCTGTCTTAGACTAGTAAAACATACTGTTGTATTCTGTCATCTCAGTTTGAACTATTCCGCATTCAAGCTTGTTTGTAATTAACAATTGTTGATAATACATACAAACATTGAGAAAAAGAGTGTGTAGCTTTTAAATTGCTGTATTCACCCCCCCTCTACAGCTTATAACTATATACTTTGGGAACCTCTCGGGACCTACAACTGGTATCAGAGCAGTTTAGAGTGTGTGTCATTCTAGATCTCTCATTCTCCCAAGTTTCCATGGACAACAGTGCTGCAAATTCTTCTTACTATGACAATGGCTCTATGGGCAAACCTCCCAAATTTAATCATCAAAACTTCTCTGGTTGGAAGTGTAGAATGATGCTCTATTTAGAGAATCTGGATGTACAACTGCCAGAGATAGTGATGGAGGGTCCCTATGTGCCAACCTCTGTTACTACCATAACTCCAGCGGTTGAAGGAGCTGCTCCTGAAATCAGGACCTTTGAGAAAGCTAAAGCTCAATGGTCTGATGAAGACAAGAGATTGGTGGCTCTGGATGCAAAGGCCAGAAACAACCTGGTCATTTCTCTCCCTGATGATGTGTTCAAGCAGGTTGAGAAAATGAAGACAGCAAAGGAGATGTGGGATACTTTGTGTACCGTCTATGATGGACCCACAATCACACTGGACAACAGGATTAACAATCTTGTTAGACAGTATGAACTCTTCTTTGCCAAACCAAAGGAGTCTATCACAGAAACCTACACCAGGTTCACTGCTCTGGTGAATGATCTCAAAGCTGTTGGGATCACCAAGGACAGTCTTACTTTGGTGACCAAGTTTCTGGACATTTTACCTGAGGAGTGGAACTATTTCTCAACCATCCTAAGAAACTCAGGTACTATCAGAAGTATGGATCTGGTCAATCTGTATGGATCCTTACTGAATGATGAACAATCAAGGCAACAAAAGAGGAATGCCTTGGAAATGTCCAGAAGAGGTACAGCCTTTGTGGCTAATGTGAGACAGTCTGTTAATCAGGTGAGTGATGTGTTCATTCAACCTGATCAACAGGATGATGAAAAGGAGGAGGTGTAAGACGAAGAAGATGTTGCAGATCTTGCTGAACAAGATGATGAGCAAATGATAGCCATGCTTGTCAAAAGGTTCAACAAGAAAAGGTTTGGAAGAAACATGCTGCAAGGAGGTTCAAGTGCTGGCAAAAAGAAGGCATTTGACAAATCCAAAGCTGAGTGCTTCAAGTGTGGCAAAACTGGCCATATAGCTGCTGACTGTGTGTCAAAAGCTGTTGGTCAGTCATCCAAACCTAACAAGACTAACAAGGATGATGGCTATAGGGTTAAGTACCTTATGGCCATGGCTAAGCTGAGGAAATTGGAAAACTCTGTGTCTTCCAATCGCCAAAAGGGACTCATGGCTGAGACATGTGACTGGGAGGAATCTGATTCATCATCTGATGAAGAAGATAATCAGTGTCTGATGGCCAACTCTGATGTCCCCTCAACAAGCAGTTTCAAACAGGACATGGCTGAAGCTGAAGCCTTCAGCAGCTTGGAGAACTGGAATCCTACAATGATGTAT
>JAANYP010004050.1:114305-174518 GCA_020465985.1 Centrapalus pauciflorus
TGATTTGTAAATCACCCTGTGTGAATAAATGTACGGACTTAATTTACAACTGCATGTCCAGAACCTTCAATGCTGATTTTGCCTCCCCAGTTCCCTGCTGATATTTCACAGTGGGTCAGAAATCTTGAGAGCTGTTCAACAGGACCTGCTGAAGATGTTCACAACTCAGGTAAATCATCATTGAAAAATGATCCTAAGTGGATCAGGTGTCACCCCAATGATCAAATAATTGGTGACATCAATAAAGGGATACAAACTCGGTGGGACAGCTTAGGGAACTTTTGTATGTTCTCTAGCTTTGTTTCACTGATGGAGCCAAAGAAGGTGGATGAAGCATTAAAAGATGCCAATTGGATCACTGCCATGCAAGAAGAGCTCAATCAGTTTGAGAGAAACAATGTATGGAAGCTGGTCCCTGCTCCTAAAGGTAAAACTATAATTGGCACTAAATGGGTCTTCCGGAATAAAATGGATGAGCAAGGTCATGTCATTAGAAATAAGGCAAGACTGGTTGCTCAGGGCTACAGACAGGAGGAAGGAATTGACTATGATGAAACATTTGCTCCTGTGGCCAGGCTAGAAGCAATTCGTTTGTATCTAGCCTACGCTGCTCATAAGAGCATTAAGGTATTTCAAATGGATGTAAAGAGTGCATTTTTAAATGGGAAGCTGCAAGAAGAAGTTTATGTCAAGCAGCCTCCAGGTTTTGAAAATGAACAACATCCAGGTTTTGTCTATAAGTTGGACAAAGCTCTCTATGGTCTCAAACAAGCCCCTAGAGCCTGGTATGAAACTCTTACTGAGTTCCTTATGAGCAATGGGTATTCCAGAGGTAAAGTGGATACTACACTGTTCATAAAGAAAGTGAAATCTGACATTATGCTTGTTCAAATTTATGTGGATGACATAATATTTGGTTCTACTAATGAGCAGTTATGCAAGAATTTTTCACTACTCATGAAATCTAAGTATGAAATGAGTATGATGGGAGAACTAACTTTCTTTTTAGGATTACAGGTTAAACAAACCTCAACTGAAATTTTTATAAATCAAAGAAAGTACACTTTAGATATATTGAAAAAAGTTCCAAATTTGATCCAAGTTCTCCTATTAAACCCCCATGGCAACAATGTAAAAATTGGATGCTGATTGCCAGGGCAAAGGTGTTTCACTACAGCTTTACAGAGGCATGATTGGGAGCTTGCTATACTTAACTGCTAGTAGACCTGATATTTATTGTGCCCACCTGTCTGTGTTGCTAGTAAATCATAAACTTCCAAAGCTGATCCAAAGGAATCTCATCTAGCGACTGTTAAAAGGAATCTTCGATCCCGAAGGGTACACCAGGTTTAGGTCTTTGGTATCCAAAGACTCAAGCCTTGAACTACAGGCTATTCTGATTCTGATTTTAGGCTGCCGGTTAGATAGGACAAAGCACAACAGGTGGATGTAACTCCTTGGTGGACAGTTGATCAGCCTGGAGTAGCAAGGACGCAAGAACTCAGTGTCATTCTCCTGCTGCAGCTGAGTACATGCTGCTGGGAAGCTGCTGTGGCAGCTTCGTGGATCGTAGCCTCAGCTTGTAGGACTCTGGCTTGTGTAAGCGAAAAACTCCTATTCTGTGTGATACACCAAGTCTCCAACAATCCAGTATTTCATTCAAGAACAAAGCATATTGAAGTCAGACATCACTTCATCAGGGATCACATTTAGAAAGGTAATGTGGAGGTAAGTTTTATTTCCACAAATGAACAGCTTGCAGACATTTTCACCAAACCTCTGGATGAAACAAGGTTTAATTACCTTGTCAGCAAGCTGGGCATGTTAAATAAGAGTGACTAAGTGTTCTCTCAGGTCTATGAAGTTATATGTCTCACACTGCTCAAGTCTCTCAGAACAGCTTAGACAGAACATGCTATGCATGTTCTATACTTAGTCATTTTTCTGAAAAACTTGAACAGCTTGAGCACAGAGCAGGCTGAACAACAAACAGGTTGTAAGTCCAGCCTGCTCTGATGGTTCAATCCTCAACCTGTTCATTCCTTCACACTGCCTCACAAGCCTTTGTCTTGTAACCTGTTCAAATATTGAACCCAACCTGTTCTCACAACTGAGAACAGGCTGAAGGCACAGTTTGAAGGGAGAACAGCTTGAAGAGTGAATAACATGTGTTGACTCTGCTCATCACAAGGTTGACCAACAGCTTAGACCAAATATTTTAATTACCTTTCTTCACAATTAAGTTACTTAATTAATGTTTTATTTAACTTAATTACTGCGGATAATGTGGATTACGTGTGTAAGTGATTAAAAAGAAATCGAGTGGTCTGACAAACGGCCTGACATGGACAACCGTTCCGTTTTCCGTTAATGACTTTTTCAAATCAAACCGCCCAAAATCTTCTCTCTCATACACACTCACATTCAAATCCTATAAATACCTAAATACAGTTTCATCTTCGTCTTCCTCATCACTTCCAGAAATCCTCAAGAACCCTAAAATCGACTAAGTGTCTTTTGCTTCTTCAACCTCAAAAAAAAAAAAAAATATATAAAAAAAATTCCCAAATGGCTTACAGACCTAATCCCTTTCTTCCAGTGTTCGTTGGTGAGGATGTTGTCAAACACTCATCAATCACCACAATGCTGACCATTAAGCCCACCAACTACATTGCCAACCTCACAATCCCCAAAAACTATGTGGGGAAGGGCTATGACCAAATGGTGGAGTTTCTGAAAGTTCATCCGTTGAACTACGCCATGACTGCATCTCCTGGTGTCCTGTACCAGGAGATGGTGTATGAATTCTGGTACACATGCTCCTACAATCCCAACACTAAGGTCATCAAAGGAACTATTCTTAATGGAACTCAATCCATTGAGATAGCAGTTGATCTTCTGAGGGAGGCTCTTCATCTGCTTGTTGCTGAGTCTTATGATCTGCCCCAGCCTGAGAACGAGCAAATGGGAAATCTGCTACGCTTCTGTGGTGTAGCAGAACCCAAAATTGGAGCAACATTGTACAGGAAGGAGTTGTCACCCACTTACAGCTTCTTATTCGCCTCTATGGTGATGTGTTTCAGCAGCAAGGTTGGTTCCTTCGACCAACTCAGTAGAGATGAAGTTCCAATAGTCCTACAGCTAGTGGATGGGACTACTCTTGACATGGCTAAGTGGATCTTTTCGAACATGAGAAACCTGGTGCAGCAAGAGCCAAGACCAGCTGCTGTCCGTTATCCCAGGTTTCTGAGTCTCATTTTCAGCCATGTTTGTGGTGAGCAACTTTACAACTCTCAGCCCCTACTTAAGTCTGCTGCATTCCCTGTCATAGGGAATAGAATTTTTCATACTCCTGTACTGCAAAATGAGCCTCCTCTATCCACACCAATGAGGAGGCTGTTAGGTTTGGTGGAAGGACCCTCTGATGTGAGGGTGGATCCAGAAGCTGCTGCTCCCGTAACAAAATCCAAAGCCAGGTCCAAGCTTGTTAAAAGGACCCTGGCAACTGAAGCTGGGCCTGTGAAAAAGAAGGCCAAAACAGCTCAGTCTGAGTCTGTTCCTTTAGCCTCTGTGGCTGAGGAGGAGCAGGCTCCTCACCCTGGTTCATTTGTTGAGCCTGAAGCCTTTGTGGCTGGTGCCTCTGTGGCACAAGAGACTATGGAACAGGCCAGCCCCACTGTTCCTGACCCAGTCTCACACCCTGTCCAAACAGATCCTCTCCCCTCTCCACAATCACCCACTCCATCCATTCTCTATCACAGAAAATCAATTTCCAAAAAGAAATCAGCCCACAAAACCACCTCCTCTGTTCCCTCTCAACAGGGTTCAGTTGAAAAAGAAGCAACCCCAGCTGCCTCTCCTATTTTGGGAGCAGGTTCAGCTCATTTGGAGCCTGCTTCACTCCAATCTGAGTCTACCCAGAGTCAGCCTAGACCCTCTGGTTCCTCCCAACAGGAACCAGTTGTACAAACGGAGATACCCACATCAACTATCCCAGCCTCCCAACAGGCTGAGGATATTGAAAGAGAGGAGTCCTCTCCACTCCATACTGTGTCCACACTGTCCCCCACTCATATCTCCTCACACCCTGAGTCTGCACGAGGTGTCCACGCTGCTGATATAGACCAATCAGCAGCTCAGCCTCAAACTTCTGCTCCCCATGATCCAGCTGTTTTGCACCAAACAGCTGCTGAGGGACCAACATCCCAAGCTGATGAACCTCAGGGATCACACCATCCCTTTGGGTGAGGCTGCTCCCTTCATGCAAATTCTATCAGCAGGTTTCACCACTGCTGATGTTGAAATGCATATCCCATCTCCCAATGATGAGGTGCCTTTAAACCAAGGCACTGCAGAGGGAACCACCATTGGTCTTCATGAGGGTGTTGCAACACAAGCAGCATCTGAAAGGCCCCAAACATCATCCCCTTCTCCTAGTGATGCAGCTACAGCCGCTGCTGAAGGACCCCTTGATCCCTCCAACCTAGGTCATCTTACTTTTGCCCAGGCTATAGAGCTTCTGTCCAAAGTCCCTCTTCCCTCTCCATCACATCCTCAAACACCAGCTTCATCATCATCTTCTCCATCTACCCACTCAAAACAATCTACACATACACCTCCATCTCCCAAAGACCTGCCTTTGAAGGATCAGCTTTCTTTGCTGACCAACAAAGTTGGTTCTTTGGAAAACACCATGCACTCTCTACCCTCCATCATATCAGACTCTGTGTCTGCACAACTTCAGGGGTTCTTTGATTCGTTCAAGGCCTCTTTCCCTACCACTCCACAGCCTGATCAATCTCCACAGCTGTTAGCACTCACTGCTCAGCTGCAAACTGTGTCCACCTCCCTTTCCTCTATTCTTTCCATTCAGCAGGACTCTGTGTCCTCAATGACAGCTATTTCCCAACAGCTGTCATCACTTCTCACTTCTTGCAACTCTACTCTTCCAGCCACTCTGGCTAGCTTACAAACTCTAATTGGCTCCCTATCAAACTCTGTGTCATCAGATCTTGCTGATGTGCAAGATTCTCTAGAACTTCATCTTGCACAGCTGCAAACTCTGCTGTTCACAGCGTCTGACAGGGAAAATATTGTTAAGCTTACATCCCTTGCTGATTCCCACTTCTCTTCTCTTCAGACCTGTCTTTCCCAGCTTACAGAGGTGAAGGATAACTTGGCTTACTTAGTGACTAGCCTTGTTGGTCCTAAACCTTCTGCTAAACCTGCTGGCAAGCCTGCTGACTTTGTGTCTTCAGGCAGACCAGGTGTTGAAGTCCCTGCTCCATCTCCTTCAAAGGGGGAGAAGTCATCTGCCTCGAAGACTAAGTCTAAGGGGGAGAAAACTTCTTCTCCTAAGGAGATACCAGTGTCTGCAACTCACACTGGTCAGCCAGCAGATGTCTTTGAAACAGGTACAGCTGAAGGCGCCTCTCAAGCTGCTATGCCTACTCAGGCTGTCTCTCCAAACCCTGCTCAGTCTAAGGGGGAGGAAGTCATTCCTGAGGACAGGCCTAGCAGTAAAAGGAGGCACTTAATTCTAACTGAAGAAGAAGAAGAAGAAGAGGAAATTCCTGAGGCTGATGTCACTACAGCAGCAGCTAAAGGAAAAGAAAAGGCAGCTGATGATCCCATACAGCAGAAATAGGCAGAAATTCAATTTCACAAGGCCAGGGCTAAAGAGATGGGTCTTCCTATGCACAAGTACTTTGAGTTTAGAGAAGAACAGCTTCAAGCTCTGGAGGAATTGAGAAAAGAAGAAGAATCTGCTAAAGCTGCTAAATCCTTTTCACTCCAAGAAGCAAAGAAAATTAAAATGTCTACCTTGAAGGTGCAAAAGAAAATAATGGAAGTTGCCAGACAATCAGCAGGGGAGAAAGAGAAGGAAGTAGAGAAAGGTACTCAGGACTCTGTGACCAAATCAACAGTACCCCATGCAAGAGCTCAATACCACTTTGACAACTTGGCTAAGAAAAAGTTTCATGATGTTGCTGAAAGAAGGCTAGCCAAGGAAGCAATTGTCAAAGCTGTCCCTGTATCAAGGAAAGGCAGTCAGTGGAAGCTTAAAATAACAAGGATGGGTGCAACAGGCCCAGAATTGGAAACTTATGACCACACTGATGTAGCTCAGATGGGATACAGGGAGTGGATTGAGCTGGCAGTTGCCCTGAGTGAATCAAAGTCTGAAACTGCTAAACAGATCAGGGCATATGTCAAGAAGTTGATGGAAAGAGTAAAAGATCTTGGCCTGATATCTAAGGAAATTAGTGAAGGTGTCTTTGTGACACATCCAAAAATAAAGGCCATGAGAACAAAGAAGGACACAGAGATGGAGCTACTCCTTACACTGATCGAACAGGGCGACTATGCCATTGAAATGAAGGGAGTTGATCATAGCCTGCCAAGTGGAATAGAGTTTGAGGATGGCAAAATTATTGAAGAACCTGAGCTGGGGGCATTTTTTGTAGATCCCCTAACTCAGAAGAAGTGCTTCCAAAGAGCCTCAGAGCTGTACAAAGTTGATCTGAGACAACTTGCCGCCTTCAGACTTGCAGTTTCATTTAGGCAGTCTAGCAAATGGAGAGCAGCCGTCTGGGATCAGCTCAGAGACTTCTATGAAAGAGGAGAGCTCAATGATCCCAAGTTCATGGTCATCAGAAGTGAAGTTGAGGAACTTGAGGATACAAGAGAAGAACTGGAAAAGATGTTCCAGGATCCCCCTCCAATGGAGTAAAGTCCATCTACCATCTGGGTAGGTGAAGAATGGAAGCTGTCCATCAGTTGGACAGGCTTACCGTTTTCTGCTCCCAACAAAAACAGTCCAATGTACATTAGTTGTACTCTATGTTACATATGTTGTAATTCTCTTTTACATTAGTTGTAAAATACATTAGTGCATTAGTTGTACTCTTGTAAAAACATGTGTTGTTGTATGTAATCAAGAATCAGTGTATATAAAAACTGATCTTTTACTTTACTGTAATGTTGTAATTTTATTTCAGCAAATGTACTGTAAAAATATATAGTGATTTTTGATAAGACCAGCTTAGACTGGTTATTGCAAATAAGGGGAGATTGTTAGGCACAAAAAGGCCTCAGTCAAACCTGTTCTACATCTGAGGGGGAGATTTATAATCAAACCTGTTGATGCATTTGAAGGTTATATTTAAGGCCTGTTATATGCCTTATTAAAGCCTAAAGATGATTTGCAATATTAGTCTAAAGCTGTTCTATGTGTCGCATGTGTTGCAACTAAGACAGTTTGTCCAAGCTGCTCTGTCTGCTGAACAGGCTGGACATAAACTGTCTACGCTGCTCTACACTGGTGAGCAGCTTGGGCACTTTTAAAGTGTTCTGTTCTTTGTGAACAGAACCTGTTCTTTGTGAACAGGCTAAACACTTTATGGAATACGTTTCCAAGTCATCATGTATTGTTTTTGACTGCTAGATCAGTTTACAAAGTCGAAGACAAAGTGGAAAACAGAACTGCTCAGTCTGCCCAAGCTGTTCTGTAACGTGAAGACAAAAGGTTATTTGAAAAAGGGTGACAGACCTTTTTCTTATATCAAAATAGGCCTTTACAAGGAAGAAAGACGCAAAGTTGACATTCCTAAATTAGTTAAAGGCAATGCAACAGTAGACAAAGTAAAAAGACAAAAGTTCTGCACATATGAAGTCAAGTCTGCTTTTCAGAAAAGTGCAGAAAAGGTTATGTTGTCTTTTCAACAAGACTTCTCCTTTTTCATTCCGTCCAATGAAGATGTTTCTCTTAGATCCTCTGAGTGAGTATAAAAGGAAGCTTCTAAGGACAGAAAGAAGTGTGAAAAAAAAGCTAAGTGCTGAAACCAAGAGTGAACGTGCAAGTGTGATTTTCATGCATGCAAGCCTTCTGTGTAAATCAGTATCTGTGTGTCTAAGCTGTTCCCTTAAGTCTTGTAAACACAGTGAGTGCTTCTTAGTGAGTGTATTCATTGTATTCTAGTTTGAGTTTGTCTTAGACTAGTAAACATACTGTTGTATCTGTCATCTCAGCTTGAACTATTCCGCATTCAAGCTTGTTTGTAATTAACAAATTGTTGATAATACATACAAACATTGAGAAAACAATGTATAGTTTTTAAATAGCTGTATTTACCCCCCCCCCCTCTACAGCTTAAAGCAATATACTTTGGGAACCTCTCAGGACCTACAAATATATTCACATATCTAACATCGAAGTAATATTATATATTGTACATGCAACACTGCATATACATTCAATATTAAATTAGTCAAAAATTTGATCAAACTTATTAGTCAAAGTTGGTGGATTCAATGAATACGGTCATGATATTTTTTTTCGTAAAAAATTTACGTGTTTATTTTTCGTAATTTTTTTTTACCCAGACGAGCATGCAATATATTATATCGAGATCATTCAATGTCGAATTACAGTTTATATCACATATTCAACGTCGAAGTAATACTATACCTCATATATGCAACACTGCATGTACATACGATAATAAATGAGTCAAATGGGCAAAGTGGGCATTCAAACTTAGTGGGCTAGCATGGCTTGAAGTTTCAAAGTCCTTCCTGATCTTGATTGGGACTCTAAAGCATAGCAGGACAATTCCGCTCTCTCATAGCTTGCTTGCTCCCTTCTCGTTTTGAAGAGCTAGGCTCAATATTGGTCTCAGTATGTATATATATATATATATATATATATATATATATATATATATATATATATATATATATATATACTTCTCTTATAAAAAGAATTTGAAATTTACTGTAGCTCTCCCAAAAGAATACACGTGTACATCAAATTTACTGTAGCTTTCATAAAAGAATACACGTGTACATGCTCTTAAATTGGTGACACCTAGCATCCTTTTCCAAAACATTCTCCTTAACCTGGTACCCTCATTTCTCACGTTTCCAAGCATTGCTTCCAAAAATTTTCACCGTCACCAACAATTGTCACTCTCAAGCATTGCTTCCAAAAGTAAGTGATTATTTTTAAGCTTCTTCCTCCTTGATCTATTGTTGCAGATTAAACAAATCTTTGTCTTCAATTTTAGGGTTTTCAACATTTTCAGTAGGAATTTTGTTTTGTTCTTTCTTTCAACGTTCTCTACAATTTTTGGGTAATTTCTTCCTCTGTTGTTATTTAAGATCTTTCTTTATTTTTGGTTTACGCTTTGTATTATGTGCTTTTTATATGCTTTAGTTTCAAACTCTTTTTAAGATAAATTCACAATTGAAAGAAAGTAGTTTAAAAACATTCGATCAATTATTTTGGGGTAAAGTAATCATTGTTTTCTTCATGTATCTAAAATGCCAATCTTGCATCATTTTGGGCACAATCTAATTAAAACTCCTAATTGTAGCAAAGAAGCAATTCTGGAACAACTGTGTTCACGTATTCAGTCTATGGCTTCATTCTCACATGTCCACATATTCAGTCTTCTTCTTCGTTGAGTTCTTTAAATGCATATGTAATGAAAATTTATTGGCCAATTTGGTATTTGTTTTTTGCATGTGTGTTGTTTTGGGTCCTTGAAGTAAATGATTTTGGTATCTGACATGAACGAATGGTTTTAAAATGTTTTACATTTATATTATTGCACCCCAAGCGTTTGATAAAATGTCACATTGATATATTGTTCTTAGACGTGTGGAATTTGTGTATCTTTTTTATGACCTAAAATGTCAACCAATTTTCTTTCGTTGTTTCTTTCAACCTTGTATTCAATTTTGGGGGTATTTGTCATTATAGTGATTATTGATCATATAGATACAACAATTGCCTTTAATCCTTCTCTTTTGCTGTTGTTATATGTCTCAAAACAGAGAAAATATAGTGCAGAGTTTTTTTAATATATAGCTGTGTATTTGTACTTGTGTTTCTGGGTTATTCGCTTTTGGCCAAGGTTTCATGAACATTTTATATGGTGTGTTGATCATTTAGATGCAACATTCACCCCTTAAACCATCAATATGCTGCTGGAAATTAAAATAATAACAGAATGAAAAGTGCAGTCTTGTGATGGGTGTTTGTTGCTGTTTTGGATCCGTAAATAAGACCAAGAAGGCCAAATGGCTTTCGGCCAAGACTTATGTTCATATGCGTGTCTTTATGCATCAAATAGAAACGTGAAACAACCATTTAACCTCCTTGGTTTATTGATGTGAATGAAAGAAAAACAGAAAAGTTTGGTGCTGTGATTGTGCAGTGTGTTTGTATAGTATTTGTGTGTTTGTTCTGCTCCGAGACTCACATTTGTGAAGTCTCGGATGTAAGTGTCCAAAACAGCAGCCCTCTTCATCCTTTTAAAGTTCCTGAAACTTTTATCAATGATCACTTTAAAACTTCTAAATTTTAAAATTGCCTACAAGGATATAATAGAAATTTACACCAAATCTTGGCACAAAAAAGTGAAACTAACACAAAATTGATAGGCCTCTTTTGGCATTTTAAACTTTGGTGGCCTTTTTGAATCCTTCTGCTCGATCGGGTGCCCCTTTAAACATTATTCCTATATTAGAATTAGATTACAGCACAAGAGTGTTTTTCAACAAGTTAAGATAAAAAGAAAATCATCAATCACACAATTACAGGAAGCCACCAACTAGAAATAAATAGTGCCAATGAGTAGACAGATATTATAAGGCACGGTAGAAAGTAAGGAAACCTGCACCATGTAATTATCGACAAAAAATGAGAAAAAAAATACTCAACTGATACATCAAAACTTGCATGGTCATAAATTACAAAGATCATGTGATTTGTGAAGTACCTTCCAAACAAAGAGTTCTCAGTAAAGAAGTGTGGATATTTCTCAGCAGGCTAATGAGAATGCAAAGGAAACACTGTTAGAATCTTAAAATATATGAATATCCAGAAATAACATCAAATAGATGGTGTGGGAAGGATGAAAAGAAAAGGAAAATTATAAAAAAAACTATAGAGAGAATACCAATAAGATATGAACACTTCTCAAAATTTTACAAAAAAGTATTAAGTGTGTGGTGTTGTGTGGGATCCGAGACTCACAAAGGCAAGTCTCGGATGTGTATAGAAAACAAATAACAGCAGCCTTATTCCTTATAACCAATATACATACGTATATATTTCGGATGTGCAGACCAGAAACAACCCCAATATACATTGATACATCTCGGATGTGTGTAGCTCTTGGCAACCAAAATAAGACCAAAAACCAAGTCTCTTATGTGTGTAGCAGCAACCTCTTCCCTTTCCTTTCTATGAACTAAGTACATGAAAGTCTATCATGTGTCAAGTGTGTGTATAACTTGCATAAGATCAGAGACTCACAGCACATGTGAGTCTCAGATGTATTAAACATAAAGCAGCAGTATATATATATATATATATATATATATATATATATATATATATATATATATATATATATATATATATATATATATATATATATATATAGACACACACACTCTCACTCTCTCTATGTTAAAATGAGTTTCTGATGTGTGTGTTTGTGTAAAAAAGTAACAGCAGCCTTGTTCACTGTTTCTTTCTAAATCTCGGATGTATTAAGCTCAGCAAACAGCACCCAACATATATCTATATAAGTGAAAAAGTGTGTGAATGTGTTCTGTGATATGTGGACAACAACAATATATGTCATTATAATATGAATCAAGTTGTGTGTGTGATGTGTCCTTGAAGCAATTGATTTTGGTATCTGGATATATCATGAACGAATGGTTTTGAAAGTTTTACATTTATATTATTGCAGACTAAATATTTGATAAAATGTCACATTGATATATTGTTTATAGTATGGAATTTGTGTTTCTTTTTTATGAGCTAAAATGTCAATACAATCTTCTTAAATTCCAACTTGAATTCGACGGGAGTCGAACCCGTGACCTCCCACTTATATCACACCTCTCTGAACTGCCGAAATTTTCAACTAAAAAAATAAAAAAAATGAAATGATTTTTCATTATTTGTTGAGGGGCTGCTGTGATTCTTTATAAACACAAACACAATATGTATATATATCTATCAAGGGCTGCTGTTTTCCAGCACACAAAACACACAAGAGTTGGTTTTATTTTGTTGTTGGGGCTGCTACTGCTGCTTTTACTTTCGGTTTTCCAGACACACATTACTATCACGCTCACACGATACTTAATTTCTGTTTTAATTTGCTACTCTGATTCTTTCTGTTTTCTGTTTCGATGTTGGTCTTCATTCTGCTTTCAGCCTTAAACTCTACCACATAATTCAATTCAATTAGCTACTTAGTATATATATTTACTACTTTATTTGTTGTAAAGATTAAAAGTTCCAGAGTTTCGGAATTCACACCAACACAATCACATATGTTCTGTTTTGGGCAGCAGATTAAGAGAACCAATTTAACTAAAGGATTTGCGTATCTTAATTATATCACTTTTGTTCTTCATTTTTTCTTTTTTAGATTTCCAGTAACTTTGCATTCTTGTGTGGGTTTTGAAAAGTTTTACATTTATATTATTGCACACCAAGTGTTTGATTGCATTTCCTTGTTTTAGGTTCTTGAAGTAATTGATTTTGGTATCTAGATATGTCATTTCAGCCATATTAGAAGGACATAAATTTTCTTCAGCTTGTATATGCATGAATTCCGTTTCCTGCATCTGTAACAGGACAGACACTTATTGAACATGTCGTAATTTGCACACTCGTTTCATGTTCTCAGGCCAATAATCATCAGTACCTAACAATTCCCCTTGATTTCCATGTAGATCCTTTGACTGTTTAACTTCTTTCAGATCATGATCATACTTGTCTGGTAATGTGTGCATTGTTCTCTTGGAATGATGACCTTCTTACACTTGTGAGCTTCAAATCGTAGGGTAATGTTACTGTACATTTAATTATTTGTTTAATGATTCAACTGAGAAATGGAGTGCATTGAGAAAGGCACTAGGCCATGAGCAATGAGCAAGGCTAAAGACTATTACACTAATCAAATTTTCTCCTCATATAAAAAGGCACCGTGGACACTGGACAGAACACAAGATAAAATTTTTTTAATGAACAAGGCATTTTTTGGGGCATAATCTAATATTTTTGGGCCTGCAGATCCATGTGGATGTGTTACAAAGTATTGTCAAACTATTACAGTTATTGATTACTCGAATAGATATTCTTGGGTGCTGTTGTTGGGGCTAATTTTACCAATATACTCTTTCTCTGCTGAATCTGTGTTAGTATAATTCTTTATTATATCAATGCTGAATAACAAGCTATGATGTTAAAATTGTTAATGTAGTTTTAATGATTATGATATATGTTATCATTTGTACTTGCCAGGACTCCAAAATCTTTGTGTTTTTTTTTTTGTGAGCTAAAATGTCAAACAATTTTCTTTCAATTCGTTGTTTCTTTCAACACTGTCTTCAATTTTAGGGGTAATTTATTCCTCTCTTGTTGCTAATTAAGATCTTTCTTTCTTTTGGTTTAGGCTTTGTGTTATCTGCTTTTTATATGCTTTAATTTCAAACCCAGATTTAACCATCTAATGCTCTTTTAAGGATAAATTAACAATTGAAAGAAAGTAATTTAAACCTTTGATCAGTTAATTTGGGGTAAAGTAATTATTGTGTTCTTCATCTATCTAAATTACCTTTTTTCCTTTCAATTTATCAAGTGCAGTTTATTAGGTTCATGATTTAGACATTCTTTATAAAGCACAAATCCCATTTTGTCAAGTCATGATCTATTTACGTATTATAATGTTTTCCTTTGGTTTTGATCAATTGCATCTCTAAAGTGCTTGTGGTATTATTATAATAATAATGTATAAACAAAGTACGTACAAGGATAGGAAAACCTTGTAATGTGTGTTTTTTAGTTTCTTCATAGCTATATGTGAAGACCTCCCCTTCCGGGGCAGTCCTGAGAGTCTAGGTCCCACATTATGCAGTACGATATCAACCATACTAAGATAGGGTAATTAAATTGCGGAAAAATAAAATTACATGTACATTACAGATTAGGATTTAAGTTTACATATTTCAAAATAAAGTTATAAAAGGGTAACATCTAATCTAGTCATAACATCATAAATCGCATTAAGTCTACCCAAAACCACCACATTTGCTGTCTTCCAATCAGTACCAGAAGGTTGTTGAGTAGTGGTCTAAGAAAGCTTCAAAACTTGGATCTTGAATGACCTAAGTACTAGGTCCTGCAGGTGATTTTCCTTTGGCTTTTCCTGTAAAATATTAACGCAACATCTGTAAGCAAAGCTTAGTGAGTTTATAGATTTTCAATATCAACATGCGTGTCAAGCGGAGTCATTAGTCTTAGCGTGATATGTCTTGGCTGCCGCTACAGCCCTCATGATTGAGATATAGTATCATAAGATCGGATGATGTTCAAGCCACACTCACGCTTAAATCGTGGGGATCAGCCACATACTAGGCTAGCTACTGGTAAGTCAATATGGCGGAACATCGGAGGTCATTACCAATTCATAAGAACTGGTGAAATAGCCGGGTCTAGAACAATAGACCATAAGGGCTAGTCAAGCTGAATCAATCTATCAAATGTCTGATCAATGATGGAAGCATATGTCTTAGAAGTCATGATAGTAATGAATCATAAAGCAAAGTCTGAAGTAATATTAAATGCAATATGAAAAGATAATCAAATAGCTATCATGATCCACTGGGCAACACCCATCCATGGTGTGCACAGGTTTCATTCCAGCTGATAAATGAATGTCAATAAATCTAATAGCAGCAATATATCTCAACCGGATCTTATGCATGTTCAATCTGAATATCTATAACTCACTGGTCGGGGTCTTTATCAAACAGATATAAAAATCTGCCACCTGAGTTATCTCAGGATTTTATCTTTGTCAATCTGTAATCTGTCAATCAATTCTCTGACCCGCTTTTAAGTCTTTAAGTCTTTAAATCTTTGTTCAGATATTAACTGAACCTGTCCAGAATTATTCATATAAATCTCATGTCAATATCATCATCATTATCATGGAGTTTTCATCATCTTTTGGTCATAAATTCTGGTATTTTATCTGAGTCTGATATCTGATAACTTGTCTTATCAAGGCCGTCATCTTTTGTCTTTTAATCTTTATAATCTTAAATTTCATCTGATTCTGATAACTTATTTATTCTCAAATCATTCTAATACATAAAATTGGGTTTCGGGTCATCAACTTCGGATCCATCCGGATAGGGGATCCGAATTCGGATCATCCGGATCAGGACCAATCCGAATTGAAATGGCCGGTCTGAATTGATCATCATCCGAATTGAGGATGACTTGGGATCCGAATTAGGATCTTTTAATACATAAGATCCGAAATTAGCATCTTACCCGAATTAGGATAAAAGCAAGGTCCGAATTAGCATGGATCCGAATTAGGACCCAAAGCAAGATCCGAAGTGTTTGATCCGAATTCAAGATAGGATCCGAATTGAGCACCTCATCCGAATTCGGGTATATCCGAATTCGGATCCTGTACTTAGTATTTTCCCAGAATTTGTTCTTGATGTTCTTCATTATATTCATACGGGTTTTTCACAAAATTTCACAAAACTTGATTTTATTAACATGCAATTACATTTATAGTTGTATTAACATTATTTGAGTAATTTTATATAATTATATTGATCAAAAACATCATAAATATAACAAGATCATCCAAAAATGTTCATTTTTTTGTCAAGAACACAAGTTTTCTTCAAAAGTTCCGATTTTAATTTAATTTGAATGATCCAACCCATGAATTTTGTTTCTATTGCATCTAATAGCATAAATTCATCAAAATCTTCAAATTTCTTAAACATGCAACAAGAAATTTCATAGTTTAATCCATTGGTTTCGGTATTACACAAAACCGAACCAAACATACCAATATATCGAAAATTAAAGGAAATTTTACCTTGAATTCTTTGTAACTTCTTGTTGTTTAATGCTTGTAACTCCTCCTTAGCTTAAATTCCGAATTTTTATTGCAAACTTGTGGATTCTTGGTTAAATTCTTGAGATATCCGAGAGTTTAGAGAGAGAGTAGAGAGAGAGAGAGTAAAACTCTTAAATGATGATTAAATTGCCATTAATATGGTTTATATATATATTTTAGTTATATTTGTAATTTAACCCACTAATCTTTTGTATTTTATATCTCTTTTATTTTACTCATTTTATTTATATCATAAATGTAATTTAAAATTATATTTACTTAATAAATTTTTATTCGTAATCAATATTTGCAAATACAAATAATATAACAAAAATTATATTATTATCTCAAAATAGTCATTACATAACTGATCAAAAGTTAGGTTGTTACAGAATGGGCACCACCACGCACAAACTTCGTCCCCGAAGTTAGCTATGTTCGAACAGACTGAGATAAGTTGCTTTCATTACATTTCTCGATTCCCAAGACTGATGCGAACCTTTGTGGTGTTTCCACTGGACGAGCACCATCTGTATTTCTTTGTTTCGTAGCTTCTTAGTCTTCGAGTCCAGAATACACTCCAGCTCTTCAACTACTCGAAGCTTCTCATCAATTTGCAAGTTAACGTGTGGTATCTGAACTTCCCTTTCATCGGCTAAACTCTTTCTCAAGTGACTGACATGGAATACAGGATGTATTCCAGCTAAGTCAGCTCGTAGTTCAAGACGATAAGATTGATTTCCAATCTTTTCCACAATTTTGAACGGACCAATAAATCTCGGAGCTAGCTTGTTTCGTTTAATAAAACGCACCACATTCTTCATTGGGGATACTTTCAGCATCACCCAGTCGTTAACCGCAAAGCTGATAGATCTGTGCCGGTTATCATACTATGACTTCTGCCTGCTTTGAGCTTCAAGAATATTTTTTCTAACAAGTTGAATCTTCTCGTGAGTCAACTGTAGAAGGGCAGGTCCTGCTATTGGCGATTCACCTGTTTCGCGCCAACAGGTAGGAGTTCTGCATTTTCTTCCGTACAAAGCTTCAAAAGGAGCCATCTTGATCGTAGAATGATAACTGTTATTATACGAGAATTCGACCAACGGCAAGTGGTCATCCCAGTTACCACCTAGATCAAGAATACAGGCACGAAGCATATCTTCCAGAGTTAGGATAGTACACTCACTCCGGCCATCTGCATTTGGATGATAAGCAGTACTCATAGAAATCTGAGTACCCATCCCGTTTTGTAGAGCTTGCCAGAATCTGGATGTGAAACGACTATCACGATCTGATACGATAGATTTTGGCACACCGTGACGAGAAATTATTTCAGTGATGTACATCTGTGCCAATCTATCGAGAGAGTAAGTTTCTTTTATCGGTATGAAATGCGCTGATTTCGTTAATCGATCCACGACTACCCAGATGGAGTCGTGCTGTCTTTTGGTTTTCGGCAACTTCGTAATGAAGTCCATTGTTATATGCTCCCACTTCCACTCGGGAACTGGTAGTGGTTGCATATCCCCGAAGGGTTTCTGATGTTCTGCCTTTACCATCTGACACACTCTGCAGCTTTCAACACACTTACCGATATCTTTCTTCATTCCTGGCCACCAGTAGTCAGCTTTCAGATCAAAGTACATCTTTGAGCTGCCAGGATGAACAGATAACTTGGACTGATGAGCTTCGGACAAAAGAGTGCTGCGAATTGAACCATACTTAGGAACCCAGATTCGGTTTCCCTTGAGACAGTGAAGTCCCAAATGATTCAGAGTTAGAAATTGTAGTTGCCCTTTTAGATTTTCGGAATCAATATTCTCTTCTTTCAATGCTTTAGCTTGAGCAACTCGGATGTCTTCAATAAGATCCGAAGAGAATATTACAGGAGTCAGGGCATAGCAGCACTTTTCCGGATAAACTTTCCTACTCAAAGCATCCGCGACAACATTAGCTTTGCCGGGATGATAAAGGATCTCGCAATCATAGTCCTTGATAAGCTCCAAGGACCGTCGTTGTTTCATATTCAAATCTTTTTGAGTGAAAAGATGTTTGAGACTCTTGTGATCGGTGTAGAGCTGACACCGAGTCCCATATAGATAGTGACGCCAGATCTTTAAAGCAAAGGTAACGGCAGCCAACTCAAGATCATGAGTTGGTGCACTTTTCTCGTAATCTTTTAATTGCCTTGAAGCGTAGGCAATTACTTTTCCCCTTTGCATCAGAACACATCCTAAGCCAGTACCAGAGGCATCGCTATAGACAATGAAATCATCATTTCCTTCTGGCAAGGCTAGGATCGGCGCTTGAATCAACTTTTGCTTCAGAATATCGAATGCCTCTTGCTGTTTATCGGTCCAAACGTAAGGAGTATTCTTTCGTGTTAGCATTGTAAGCGGCACAACAATCTTTGAGAAGTCCTTTATGAATCGCCGATAATAACCGGCCAATCCAAGGAAACTTCTTATTTCAGAGGCATTGCGAGGCGTTTGCCATTTCTGAACAGCCTCGATTAAAGACGGATCGACAGAGATACTTTCGCCAGAAACAACATGGCCAAGGAATTGAATCTATAAGATAATCAAAATAGAAATTCAAGTTCTGATGTGAATCATAGAATAGTTAAGGAAACAGCTCAAGACATATATAATAGAGATTATACCTGTCTGAGCCAGAATTCGCACTTAGAAAACTTTGCGTAGAGTCTTTCTTTTCTTAATAACTCTAGCAATTGCCGCAGATGAATAGAATGATCAGCCTCCGTTTTGGAGTAAATCAGAATATCGTCTATGAACACAATAACTGATTTATCCAACATTGGTCTGCACACGCGATTCATGAGATCCATGAATGCCGCTGGTGCATTTGTCAGTCCGAAAGGCATTACGAGAAATTCGTAATGACCGTATCTTGTACGGAAAGCTGTCTTCGGAATATCCTCATCTCTAACTTTCAGCTGATGATACCCAGAACGGAGATCTATCTTTGAGAAATAGCTGGCTCCTTGCAGCTGATCAAACAGATCATCGATCCTGGGCAAAGGATATTTATTCTTTATGGTGACTTTGTTCAACTCGCGGTAGTCGATGCACATACGGAAGGTTCAGTCTTTCTTTTTAACAAATAGAACTGGTTCACCCCACGGAGAAGAACTCGGTCGGATAAACCCCTTCTCTAACAGCTCTTGCAGTTGCTTAGACATTTCTTGCATTTCTGCAGGTGCAAGTCTGTATGGAGCTTTTGCGATAGGAGCCGCACCAGGAACCAAGTCAATACTAAACTCGACTTGACGTTCCGGTGGTACTCCGGAAATGTCATCAGGAAATACTTCTGGGAACTCACAGACGATAGGAATATCATACAAAGATTTCTTTTCAAAGCTGGACTCAGATAGAGCATAACAAAGATAGGAGTCGTGACCTCTAGACAAGTATTTATGAGCCTTTTCTATAGATATGAAACAATGTGCACCTTTCCTCTTCTCGCCCTTGATCTCCAATACTCGGCCGTCTGAAGACTTGATTCTAATGGCTCGCCGGTTGCAGATAATTGTAGCCTCGTTATTCATTAGCCAATCCATGCCGATGATGACGTCAAACTCTTTCAACGGAATCGGGATGAGGTCGAGATTGAATACGATATTATCAACAAGTAGTGTGCAATTACGATAAACGGAATCAGCCATAACAAAATTGTTACTAGCTGTCTCAATGTCTAATATTACAGAGAGTTTTGATGGAGCTTTATGTAATCTTTGTGCAAAAGATGTTGATATGAAAGAACGACTCGCGCCGGAATCAAATAGTACTCGGGCAGGAATAGAGTTAAGCAAGAACATACCGGTAACTACGTCAGGTGTTTCTTTTGCTTCCTCGACTGTTATTTGAAAAGCTCGAGTCTTTGCAGTCGGCGTAGCAGCAGAACTCTTAACTGTAGACCCTCCAGCTGATGACTGTGACTGATAACGCGATCCACTACGACACTGGTACATAAAATGTCCTCTTTTCCCGCACTTTGCACACCCACGTCCCTGCTGTGGACATTCTTCACTACTGTGACCGATCATGTTGCACGCAAAGCAAGTAACATCTTCTGGATTGCACAATCCCATGTGTGATCTTCTGCATCGCTTGCAGAATCGTGGTTCGTTCGTGAGGGAGTAGACTTGTGCTTTCTGCTGTGAACTATGCTGATAGGATTGCGGAGATTGCGACTTATTTGGCTTGAAAAATCTACCAAATCTTTGCTTCTTCGGAGGAGACGGATTCATTGGGTTAGTCGTTGTAGCGTATAGCTGATCACCGTATTCTAGATATCCTCTCTCAATCTGTCTGGCTGCTTCTACCATTTCCAAATAACTCTTGTATTTGATCGCGCTCATCGGATGCCTGTATCTTGGATTAAGTCCTACACGAAATCTATTCATCTTTCTTTCCTCGGTAGCTACTTGGTATGAGGAATAACCGCATAGTCGTGAAAACTCGTGTTCATATTCGTCAACTGTCTTCGTTCCCTGAGTCAGCTGCATTAACTGTACCTCCATCTTATCTCGCTGATCGACTGGACAGTACTTTGCGTTGAACATGTCGAGAAATTGGTTCCATTCTAGAGTCTGAATTATTTCTTCGCCGTAGATACTTCTCTGAGTTTTCCACCAGGCACGTGCAGCACCGACAAATAACGCGGACGCATAACTTACTTTCTTGGAGTCTAAGCAATCATAAATCCGGAAAATTTCTTCAGTGTGGCTAATCCAATCCATTGCCTGAATCGGATTAACTGTTCCTTCAAAATTCAAAGCACCGCTAGCTTTGAAATCTTTAAACTTGCAGCCTTTTGGCTGAGCTATTTGAGTTTCGGGATTTGAATTATCAGAATCAGATTCATTGGTCTGGACTTGCTTTTCTTTTCTTTTATTCTTTTTATCTTCTCGTCTTTTAGCTTCGGCCTCATCTCTGGCCTGAAACTGTTCTTGCATTATTTTGTTCTGTTGTTCTGAGTGTTGGGCTAGAAGTTGTTGCATCATTTCAAACATTTGTTGTGGATTCATGTTGCTGGGAATATCACCTGATCCTGATCCTGACATCTTCTACTGAAAATTTAAAAGCATGTAACTATCAGTTTATAGACTTAGATCTATGTACCCTTTTTCCCATCCTAACAGTCTGTACATCCTATCTCAGTTCAAACCACCTAAATGATCGATACATATGTATTGCTTCAGTTTGAGATCAAATATACTCACGTAATACTTGATTCACTCAAACTAGGGCTCTGATACCATCCTGTGAAGACCTCCCCTTCCGGGGCAGTCCTCAGAGTCTAGGTCCCACATTATGCAATACGATATCAACCATACTAAGATAGGGTAATTAAACTGCGGAAAAATAAAATTACATGTACATTACAGATTAGGATTTAAGTTTACATATTTCAAAATAAAGTTATAAAAGGGTAACATCTAATCTAGTCATAACATCATAAATCGCATTAAGTCTACCCAAAACCACCACATTTGCTGTCTTCCAATCAGTACCAGAAGGTTGTTGAGTAGTGGTCTAAGAAAGCTTCAAAACTTGGATCTTGAATGACCTAAGTACTAGGTCCTGCAGGTGATTTTCCTTTGGCTTTTCCTGTAAAATATTAACGCAACATCTGTAAGCAAAGCTTAGTGAGTTTATAGATTTTCAATATCAACATGCGTGTCAAGCGGAGTCATTAGTCTTAGCGTGATATGTCTTGGCTGCCGCTACAGCCCTCATGATTGAGATATAGTATCATAAGATCGGATGATGTTCAAGCCACACTCACGCTTAAATCGTGGGGATCAGCCACATACTGGGCTAGCTACCAGTAAGTCAATATGGCGGAACATCGGAGGTCATTACCAATTCATAAGAACTGGTGAAATAGCCGGGTCTAGAACAATAGACCATAAGGGCTAGTCAAGCTGAATCAATCTATCAAATGTCTGATCAATGATGGAAGCATATGTCTTAGAAGTCATGATAGCAATGAATCATAAAGCAAAGTCTGAAGCAATATTAAATGCAATATGAAAAGATAATCAAATAGCTATCATGATCCACTGGGCAACACCCATCCATGGTGTGCACAGGTTTCATTCCAGCTGATAAATGAATGTCAATAAATCTAACAGCAGCAATATATCTCAACCGGATCTTATGCATGTTCAATCTGAATATCTATAACTCACTGGTCGGGGTCTTTATCAAACAGATATAAAAATCTGCCACCTGAGTTATCTCAGGATTTTATCTTTGTCAATCTGTAATCTGTCAATCAATTCTCTGACCCGCTTTTAAGTCTTTAAGTCTTTAAATCTTTGTTCAGATATTAACTGAACCTGTCCAGAATTATTCATATAAATCTCATGTCAATATCATCATCATTATCATGGAGTTTTCATCATCTTTCGATCATAAATTCTGGTATTTTTTTTTGAGTCTGATATCTGATAACTTGTCTTATCAAGGCCGTCATCTTTTGTCTTTTAATCTTTATAATCTTAAATTTCATCTGATTCTGATAACTTATTTATTCTCAAATCATTCTAATACATAAAATTGGGTTTCGGGTCATCAACTTCGGATCCATCCGGATAGGGGATCCGAATTCGGATCATCCGGATCAGGACCAATCCGAATTGAAATGGCCGGTCCGAATTGATCATCATCCGAATTGAGGATGACTTGGGATCCGAATTAGGATCTTTTAATACATAAGATCCGAAATTAGCATCTTACCCGAATTAGGATAAAAGCAAGGTCCGAATTAGCATGGATCCGAATTAGGACCCAAAGCAAGATCCGAAGTGTTTGATCCGAATTCAAGATAGGATCCGAATTGAGCACCTCATCCGAATTCGGGTATATCCGAATTCGGATCCTGTACTTAGTATTTTCCCAGAATTTGTTCTTGATGTTCTTCATTATATTCATACGGGTTTTTCACAAAATTTCACAAAACTTGATTTTATTAACATGCAATTACATTTATAGTTGTATTAACATTATTTGAGTAATTTTATATAATTATATTGATCAAAAACATCATAAATATAACAAGATCATCTAAAAATGTTCATTTTTTTGTCAAGAACACAAGTTTTCTTCAAAAGTTCCGATTTTAATTTGAATGATCCAACCCATGAATTTTGTTTCTATTGCATCTAATAGCATAAATTCATCAAAATCTTCAAATTTCTTAAACATGCAACAAGAAATTTCATAGTTTAATCCATTGGTTTCGGTATTACACAAAACCGAACCAAACATACCAATATATCGAAAATTAAATGAAATTTTACCTTGAATTCTTTGTAACTTCTTGTTGTTTAATGCTTGTAACTCCTCCTTAGCTTAAATTCCGAATTTTTATTGCAAACTTGTGGATTCTTGGTTAAATTCTTGAGATATCCGAGAGTTTAGAGAGAGAGTAGAGAGAGAGAGAGTAAAACTCTTAAATGATGATTAAATTGCCATTAATATGGTTTATATATATATATTTTAGTTATATTTGTAATTTAACCCACTAATCTTTTGTATTTTATATCTCTTTTATTTTACTCATTTTAATTATATCATAAATATAATTTAAAATTATATTTACTTAATAAATTTTTATTCGTAATCAATATTTGCAAATACAAATAATATAACAAAAATTATATTATTATCTCAAAATAGTCATTACATAACTGATCAAAAGTTAGGTTGTTACACTATACATAATGACGAGTAATTTCAATACAGATGCTATAATCACTCACAAATAGCTTCAATGCATCTCTAATAATTAACGAAAGGCTTTGAGTATCTTAATTATATCACTTTTGTTTTAGTATTTGTTTTTGACATTTGATGATGTAAAATCGTTTTCTTAAACGGTTCATATAAGCTAGTGAATTTGGTGATGTAGTGCAGATGGAAGGCTCTGGGCTTTGCAGGCTCCAAGACTGAAAACGCTGAAAAACTATCCTTGCAATATTCTCTTGAAACTGTAAGTACTTACCCACATTCTACATCATTATCATTTGCTGCGAAAACTTGATGTTACATATATATAATTTCAAATAGATTAAATTCTTCTGTTATCTTAGTATTATTTATCAACAACTTTAGTTGGAAAAGATATGGACGGATCACTACCACATAAGTAATAGACTAATAATCATGAATCAATAAGATCCTTGGCAACATAATAGTACACAAATTTACTTGGCTACATATTAGTACATGAGGACATCAGATCCATGAAAGAACATAAGAACGACTTGCCTTGAATATAGTTATGACCTTCTGTGGAAGTCTCTAAAGATAACTTTACAGTTAGCTTCAAGTGATTAATCTTAAGAACTCCATCATTCTTTGCTTTGTTAAACACAAGCATACCCACACACATACTGATTGTGAAGAAAAAGAGGAACCCAAACACCATTTATAACAATAAAATCCTTATTCAGATTTGTCCTAAGTTTACCAAAAGATTAAAAAAAATTTAGTTTCAAGTTTCAATTCCGACTCATGGCTTATTCACAATCACTCAAATGCAAATAAAAAACTCACTATGAAAGCAAGGCGGCTAAAAGATGTCATAGTTAATGAATGAAAATAACATACCATGAACATGTTAGATGTCTCTTTTTCATCATATTTGTATGTTATCATGGTATAATATGTTACACATTGCCTATCAAGCAATATGGCATTTGTGTTGTAATGTTGTTAGATGTATTTTACTTCTTTGATGTTAATTGTAAAACTACTATCAACAAGATGAAATCCAATTTATTTCTCATATTTTGAGAAATCTAGGTAAACGCTCCAATACAACGTGGTAACAAAGTTGATCAATTTTACCATCAATATCATAATTACACAAGTGAAGAAATCTCTAGGAAATGTAATGAGCTTCCATCCTTAAACAATTGTTCACATCAAAATAACTCCAACTTGAAGCCTGAAGAACCCACTTTAGACACTCACATGAGTCATGGATTCCATACGTCTCCTGTGAGTAATGAGATTGATATGATCATGAAGAGAAACTACAGGAGGGAATCCATTATAAGATGGAAAAAGAAAAGATGCAATATCAAAATTCGCGTCTCATCTAAAGACAAAAACCCAAGGATGTCACAAATTACGAACTATCTAGAACCTGCTGAGTCTTCCAATCGCTCGTCATTCGTGTCAAATGAACCAACGGGTAAGGAATAAAAATATTTAGCTTAAAACTTTGCTGCAAATTTAAGTCTGATTAGATGATATTTATAACCGTCAGATACTAAAAAAAATCAAAAACATACTCAGAGACAAAAAAAGGTCAAAAGCTTGCATACAAGGTTTGCTTGAACTTTCACTTCAACTATGATTTCCTCTAAATTAAATAGTTTTTAAGGTCATATCACTTCATATGTGACATTGTTCTACAACAGGAAAAGAGCTGTTACGGTTCATTCCTTTCATGGCTGAGACACTACCTCGCATGAAAGATTGTCCTCATTGTGGTACCACTAAATTCTATTCCGAAACAACAAACTTTTGTTGCTTAGATGGTTGTGTTGTTTTAACTCACAACGAACTTCCACATGTTCTAAAACAACTTTGATTTCCACATCAGAAGAAGCAAAAGCATTTAGAACATACATCAGAACATATAACAACCTTTTTGCTTTTACTTCATTAGGAGTCAAATCAGATAAAAATCTTTGTAAGAGAAACAATGGGATATACACGTTCAGAGTACAAGGACAAGTTTATCATTTCATAAATGATTTGGTTCCTGACAATAGTCGTGCCAAGAATCTCCAACTCTACTTTCATGACACTGAACATGAGTTGCAAAATCGTCTGGCATCTTGTGCAAGGTTTTCGGAACAAGCAGTTGAAACATGTATGAAAGCTCTTCAAGATAATCCTTATGCTCGTTTCTTTCGAAGCTTGAAAGACATACCTGTACTAGAAGATTATAAGATCATCCTTAAAACAATTGCTTCATAAGATCAAAGGGTGTATAATAAGCCAGATGTTTCACAAGTTGCAGCACTTTGGGTTGATGGAGAGGAAAATGGAGAACAAGGTCATAGGAACCTTGAAGTGAAAACTCATAGTTGTCAATCTAAAAAGATTGAATATGACCCTTTACAGTATCCTTTGATGTTCCCATTTAGGGAACTTGGGTGGCATCAAGGAATTTTTAAAAAAGGTGAAAAGCAAAAAAGAAAGAGAGGAAAGTCAATACCAATTGCAAAAAATATTATCTCACCTCACAATGTTGCAAATGTTGAAGATTTGTTGTTCATGGAACAAGACGGTAAGGAGACTATCAACTTTTCACTTATGTATTTCTCTATAAGTTGAGTCATCCATAAACAATGACTCTTCTTTTACAGTTTTAACTCGAAAGCATGAAGGCTCTAGATTCGTTTCTGTTAGAGAATATTATGCGTACAAGCTTCAAATAAGGAAAGAGGACAAGTCATATCTACTACATTTTGCTCGATTGTTACAGCAATATATAGTAGATAACTATGTGAAGCTTGAAACACAGAGATTAGACTTCTTTAGATTGCAACAACAAGAAATCAGAAGAGAATTTCTTCAAGGAGTGGTAGATGTCGTGGCAATGGGTGAGACTGAAGGTTCAAATGTTGGTCAACGAATAGTGCTTCCTTCTAGCTTCATTGGTGGACCAAGAAACATGAGACAAAAATACATAGATGCCATGACATTAGTGCAAAAATTTGGAAAGCCGGATATTTTTTTGACGATGACATCTAATCCCAATTGACCAGAAGTAAAAGAGCATCTAATGAGACATGAGGAAGTACAAAATAGAGCGGACCTTGTTGTTAGAATCTTTCATGCAAAACTCGAACAACTGAAGGAAGAACTTTTTAAGAAGAACATTTTTGGTGAGGTTGCAGCCTACACATATGTAATAGACTTTCAAAAGAGAGGTCTTCCACATGCACATTTCTTAATCATATTGAAACCTCAATGTAAAATGTATAGGCCAGAAGAGTACGATCAAGTTGTGTCCGCTGAAATACCAGATGAGAAGCAAAATCCTCACTTGTACAAAATTGTAATAAAGCACATGCTTCATGGTCCATGTGGTAAATTAAACCCTAAAAATGTTTGCATGAAAAAAGTTGGCGGATGCAAAAACTCATATCCAAAAGCTTATTCTGATGAGACCATTCAAACAACTGATGCATATCCTATTTATCGTAGAAGAAACAATGGACTCATGGTGAAAGTGAGAAATGCTGAACTTGATAATAGATGGGTTGTGCCATATAACCCTTACTTGCTTGCTAAGTTTGACTGCCACATCAATGTAGAAGTTTGTTCAACGATAAAAGCTTTCAAGTACATATATAAGTATATATGTAAAGGTTGCGATAGAATAAGCTTTGCCATGTTTTCTAACAACAATTCTACATTGATAGATGAAATAGACCAATACCAATCTGGTAGATGGGTCTCCCCACCTGAAGCAGCATGGAGGATTTTTAGATTTCCAATGAGCGACATCAAGCCTGCTGTAATACATTTACAGTTGCACTTGGAAAATTATCAGCCATTAACATTCAAGAAGAAAGATAAGTTAAACAATGTGCAGAAAAATCCAATCCAAAGAAGAACCATGTTGACTGAATTTTTTCTATGAACAAAACCGATCAATTAGCACAAACTTAGAGTTGACATATGCTCAATTTCCGGATCATTTTGTTTGGCAACAAGACAAAAAATTTTGGAAACATAGACGATTTGGTGATTCCATAGGGCGTATAGTTGCTGCTCATCCAAGTGAAGGTGAAAGGTACTACTTGAGAATACTATTGTCGAAAGTACATTGTCCAAAGTCCTTTAGTGACTTAAAATTGCATAATGGAATTCGAGCAGCTACTTTTCAAGAGGCAGCATTATTACGTGGCTATTTACATGATGATAATAGCCAACAATTGTGTTTAGAAGAAGCTTCCGTTTTCCACTTACCTTATGAACTCAGAAGGCTTTTTGCTACCCTTCTTGTTTATTGTTGTCCAAACAATCCTCGTGATTTATGGTTGATTTATGAAAACCTGATGCTTGAAGACCTTTTGAGATCTAATAAAATGACACACAGAGAAGCATTGAAAGGTGCATTCCAACAAATCAATGCATTTTTACAATCCATGGGAAAAAACATTCATGAATTTGATATTGTTCCACACAATTTCTCATGCGCTAACTTACAAGACAAAACGAGAGACATTAGAGCTGAAAAGAGCATCATCGTTTCTAACCAAGATCTACGTGCGATTTGTAGCCTAAATGAAAGACAAAAAATTGCGTATCAAGCAATAATTGAGAAAGTAAATTCAAATCAAGCTGGCGCATTTTTTGTTGATGGACCAGGAGGTACCGGTAAAACCTTTTTGTATAGAGCTTTACTAGCAAAAGTTAGATCAGAAGGTCATATTGCGCTAGCCACTGCAACATCTGACATTGCTGCCTCAATACTTCCGGGTGGTCGAACTGCACATTCCAGATTCAAAATTCCACTTGACTGGCAGAAGGATCAACTTGTAGAGTAAGCAAACAAAGTTCTTTAGCAACCTTGATCAAAGATTCAAAACTAATTATATGGGATGAAGCCCCAATGGCCAAAAGAACTACCGTTGAAGCTTTAAATGATATCCTTCAAGATCTTATGGATTCAATAGAACTTTTTGGAGTGGAGATTTTAGACAAACACTCCCAGTATTGTTTAAAGGATCTAAATCAGAGACAATAGTTGCATGTCTAACCAATTCTTCATTATGGCCATCACTTTATAAGTTACATTTGGAAGAAAATATGAGAGCTTTATTAGATCCTACTTTTACAGATTTTCTTCTGAAAATTGGCAATGGTACAGAAACCTCAGAAAGTGAAGACCATGTCAAAATTCCATCTTCCATGCTTATTGAAGATAATCCTCAGAATGACTCCTTAAATGCTCTCATAGACCACGTCAATCAAAACTTTCACCAAGACTCATTAATTACGGGTTCTACTTTTAATCGTGCCATCTTGACCACAAAGAATATTTTTGTTGCTGAGATAAATGACATTTTGATCCAGAGATTTCTAGGTGAAAAGACAGAATATGTTAGCATTGATGAAACTTTAGATTCAAATGACCAGACTCAATACGAGGATTTTTTGCATTCACTTACACCGAATGGCATGCCACCTCATACTCTTGTATTGAAACCAAATTCCCCCATCATTTTGCTAAGAAATTTGAATCCAACAGAAGGATTATGCAATGGAACCAGACTAATTTCCAAAGATTTAAAAAGAAATGTCATACATGCTGAGATTGCTTTTAGAGACTTTGCTGGAAAACAAGTCTTTATACACAGAATCCCTTTGCAGCCATCGAGTGATGAACAATACACAATCCCATTCAAAAGGATTCAATTTCCAATTAGGTTATGTTTCGCAATGACGATCAACAAAGCACAAGGCCAAACACTTGATTTTGTAGGAGTGTACCTAAAGGAACCTGTTTTTTCTCACGGACAATTGTATGTTGCTCTTTCACGTGCAAGAACAGCTAAACATGCAAAAGTTCTTATAACATCACCTTTTTTTGGAGCTTCTAACAGTGGAGAAACTAAAAACATTGTTTTTAGAGAAGTTTTGCAAAGATGTCAATATATCGATATGTATATCGCTGTTGATATTTCTTCACCTCATTTATTAAACCATTAATATATTTATCTCACATGTAAACTTGTCAACTGAAGGTAAAAATGGCCAGGCAACTTTCTTCCGTGCTAGATATCACACGAGAACGAAAGAAACCATGGACTTGCCTTGTTCATGTATTGGAAAATGGACACGTACAACAAAGCAAATCAGTAAGTGACTTTAGAATACTGGTGTTCACAGATTCTCAGGTACATTTACCTATTTTTAAAATGACAAAAATCTATCAGATTCATTTATGAATTATTTTATCATAGACCGTTCCCAAAGTTTTTACATTTTTATTGATACCTCAACTTTTCTAATGTGTTACTATCATAATGTTATGTGTACGGTATTTCCTTATTTTATGGTCTATAATGATAATAAATTAATAATAATAAAAATTTGTTATAAGTAATTATTGCATGATAAAGTTACAAATTAAATTTTGTTGTAGACACACACACACATACATACATAATATTGATTCTTTTTTTTGAAACAGGGAACAACGGTGACCGCACTCATTTACAGTAACCACTTACGTTACTTCGCTAACCTCTTTGCACAATATAAGAGATATTATATCTCTAATGTCGTGATCATAAAAAATGATCCCAAGTATCAAGTGAGCGAGTACATCTACTCCTGGACATTAAACAACAGCACTCTTGTTGAGGAACTTGTAGACCCTATTCCAATGACTCTCCCTTATCAATTTGAATTTACAAGTTTCCATGACCTCCAAAGATACGCTGAATCAGACAAACTGCAAAGTAAATACACTTCTTTCTAAATAACATTCTATTTTTGCTTAATTCTTCATCTTGTCATGAAATTCATTAATTTATTATCAGAACATACAACAAAAAGAGATATCATCATTGTCAACGAAGAGTAAGATAACAAAATTATCATTTGTCTATGTTATTCATATTTTTCATCTTACTTTATAATGTTTCTTAATTTTGTTTAAAGGAAAATCCTCATGTTGCTAACGCTATGGAACCAATTCGATGACAAAGAAGGAACCACTCTTGCTAATATGACTGATTCAATACCTATGATCTTTGGCATGAGGCTAAAAATTACGACATTCAATGGTATGCAAAGCGTTATAAAAATCAATCCTTAAATAACAATTCAATATTTATTTTGCATTAATAAAAAAAAAAACCTTCATATAGGTCTTTCATTAACAACAAGAGCATCTTCTGCGTTGCTGATCAACGCACCTGTAACCCATCACTTACGCCTACAAGAGTGGTAATACAATTGTTTAAATTATGTCTTTCACACAACCTGGTCTAAATGTGATGGCTTCATATGTATTTTATATTTAAAATTAGGGATAACTGCGTAAAAAACCCCAAACTTGTCGGGTTTTTGTGATTAAAACCCCAAACCATTTTTCGCTGTATAGAAAACCCCAAACTAACTAAAAGTTCGTAAATTAAGGTTTTATTAATGGGTAACGGGTTGAAACCAGCTATTAATCCTACGTGGAACGGTAAATAACCTACGTGGAATAAATTTTAATTGTTGAAACCGTTTGCCAATAATTACACATCATTTAAACCCCGTTGATAATTTTTAGATTTACTTTTTAAACGGGAATACATCATCAACGGGGGTTTAAATGATGTGTAATACTTGGCAACCAGTTTCAACAAATAAAATTTATGTCACGTAAGTTATTTACCGGTCCACGTAGGATTTAAAAACCGGTTTCAACCGGTTACTCATTGATAAAACCTTGATTTACTAATTTTTAGTTAGTTCGGGGTTTTTTATGCAACGGAAAATGGTTTGGGGTTTTAATCACAAAAAACTAACAAGTTAGTGGTTTTTTGCACAATTATCCCTTTAAATTAAGGTACAACAAGAACAAAGATGAGTTGCAAGAAATGCTCGATATGAAAACCTACAACAACACCGACATGTTACTTCCATTTCCAAAGCAAGATGATATAATTCCAATCGCCACAGCTGTTACCTCTTTAAAAGTCGTAAGTAAATATGATACTTACATTTCTTATTCATTCATATAATTTCTTTATAAGTCCTACAATTCTACATATTTTCTCACTTTGAAAATAGTCAAAGACGGGTTGGATAAAAGGAAAAACAACACTGCCCAAACAAGAACGAAGTTGTTGGTACACTGCATGTGCGAATTGCAAAAAGTCAATTGAAGCTGATATCACTTGAATTGTAACGTGTCCATCTTGCAAGCTAGAGTCTGAAGTGCGTCCAATGTAAGCAATACTTTCAGTATGCAACTTGCAACAATTTCCAAACAAAGTACACACCTGACTAAAACTCACGAATCATCTTAATTTATTGACTAGGTCTCGCCTCATGATCATAATTGACGATGAAACCGCAAGTACTTTTGCAACTATCTCTACACCTGAGGTTGAAAAACTCATACCATTTAATGCGGTACGACTGATGGAAGCTGAGGAAAATGTAAGTCAACCCCATACTTTTTTCCATCAAGTTCTTTCCTGCCAATTTTTTTCTACTTTCGTGCCAAAATTGGTTTATTTTTATACATGATAACATGTAACACATATCGAAACTTATATAATTGCTTCACCTCCTTTCTTTTGATAACACTCATCATTAACAACGTATTGATCTTCACCATGATATCAGTTTGATTTTTTTTATTTTCTCTATTTAGCTGCGTTTTTTTTTTTCAGTTAATTCACAACCATAGCTAATCTCTTATCTTTACCTTGTCAAGTCATGTTAATTTAGGCTTTATAAATAAGGCCAAATGTAAAAGAATTAAAGCCAAGGGTCAAGTCATTTCCCTATTCTGTTTGCTGCTTTGACAATCCACATTTGAGGTGTATAACAGCCATAATCCCTACCAAGCCATGTTTTAATTGTTTTTGAATCACTATTGGTGCTGCTGTCATGCTCTATAAGTTCAAGAATTAATGTACAAGCCTAGGGGTCAATTAAGACCAAGAATTAAGGCTGAAATAACACTTAATACACTTGTTACGGTAGTTAAATTCCAGAGTTTTGGGGCCAGCTAAAGCCTCAAATTGCTGTCCAAAATATCACAACTCACTCTTCATCAATTTATGTTAATTTTAAACAAAGATTGGTATTGAACTTAATGGCTAAGTGTAGAACTCATGCTAGATATTTAGGGAGTTATTTGCTATGTTAGGGGTCCATTAGATGCTAAATCAAAGGCTAAAAGTATAGACTTTCAGCACAAATTAGGCTGCTGTTTGTTTGTTGTTGCTACTAACTTATGTATCCTCACATGTATGCAATTTAAGAACAGAATGAAAGATTAAAAGTTCCGTCCAAGAGTCAACTAGGTGCTGAGTTTCCACACACACACACACGTTTTGTTTTGTGCAGCAGATTAAGAGAACCAATGGTGTATTAGGTGCTTAAACACTGTCCACTAATTCATAGCCCATAATTTATCAATGTGTGTAGAATTCATGCTAGGTGTTTAGAGATTTATTTGCAAGATTTAGATGTGTAAGGTCTACCACTACGAGATCTATCTAGACGCGGAACCGTCAACGAGTGCGGAATCCTCGTTAATGGGTAGACGGAAACAACTCTCACCAAGAAACACGGAGACTATCAGAAGCTGAACGAACGACACACGAACGCTCCTACGAACTGATTCTCTCCGAAACGGCACTAACACTGATGATAAACTCGAAATCGCTTAATGCTTAATCACTCTCGAATTCTGCAAAAAGTCTGATAATTAATCGAGTCTATCCCTAATTATAGAGGCTAATTCGAGTCTGACATGGACCAAACTCGAATCCGGCCCAAGGCCCATTCGAGTTTGTCCTCATTGACACTCTCGAATCTGCATACATTCGAATCTAGGTCCACATTCGAATCTGACACAGATTCGAATGTCAAACCTTATATAATTCGAATCTACTATTTCACATACTCAACTTAGTATTGAAACTTATGTTTTTACCTTATGATTGATTTTATCTTTGATCTTTATGTTTGAACTTCTTGTAATACGTTACATCAAGTTCAAACACACAAACAATAATAACTATCAACCATGTATAAACATATATAACAAACACTTGCTAAAACCACAATGTAGGATCACTTAGACTGCTATCGTCACACAGGGTGTACCAACAGAATCCCCCTTGACGATAGCTTCTAATAATTCACACATTTGATCAAGAACTTTGTTTATTATTTATTCAAACTACTTCAAGCATACAAGCCCTTTTCAACACATACTTTAACTACATTCTCATATTTCCTAGCCTCACCATCCATATGAGTGTCACTTGAAATCGTATGAGTATGCAAAATTTGAAGATCATCACGAAAAAGGTTTACCAGATGAAGAGGATCATAGATTCTAAGAATCACCTTTTCTTCAAAATCTTCCATCACCGCTTCTCCAGTCTCACTCTCAACATACCACCAATTCAGATTTTTCATGACATTCTGTGGCATAGGCTTGAGCGGCACCTTTCTTAGACACCTTACGGGTTTGTACTGAATCTTCATCCAAGGACGCCCAGTTAGAGGATCAATACGAGAAGGATCCTCTACTCATTTTCCAACCCTTGGATTTAGACGTTCAAACTTTCTTGATCTTCCCTCTTTCCTTATGATTTTGGCAATTATATCTGCGTAGGGATCATTGCCAATATTGATCAGGTCTTTCCACGCTAACGCCTTGATCTCAATCTTTGGCAGCGAATTGAATACTTTCAGAGTCCGCCTCAGGTACTGTAGCCCATCTTTTCTCTTGATTATGAATAGCTGCAGTTCTCGATCAAAGAACCAGCTTAATATGCTTCCTGATAGTTTTCCAGTCCCCGGCACTCTCATCTTCTCTTTCAGCTCTAAATCTTTATGCTCAGCCCGGAACCACAACTTTCTTTTCTCTTCATTTGTTAACTCTCTGGCAGGTTCCTCTACTGATGACTCAACATTTAAAGCAGCATTCACCACTTCTATGTTAACAACATCGTTGCCTTCTATTATATATGTATCAGTGATAGGATTTTGCTGGACTATGATTTCATCAGTTTCATCGTCTTCGTCTGCACATACCTCATCATCTGATTTCCAATCAACAATGTCTTCAGGGACAAATTCTCCCTTTTCTAGTTCATCCATGTCCTCTTCAAAGTCAAATCCGAAGTCCATTGGGTCGTCATCTAGATCCATGAGAGCATCAATCATCTCACTTATCTCAAAATCCGTAGGTTTAGACGAGCTGGTCTCTCCTACTTCACCTCCCAACTGGCTTGGCTCCCCCTGAGATTGAGCAGCCTGAGCAGCAGAAAAATCTACTGGCTCATTCTGTCTTTGAGAGCTGGGATCATTGCCTTGGTCTTCTTCATCATTTTCATCATCCTTCCTGCGCACTTCTTGTTCTCGGCACGATGTCTCCCCCTGAGCCTGTAAATTTTTCATTAATTGCTCAACTAGGGAGCGCATCGACCTCAACTCAGCTGCTTGATCTGCTACAAATGTTTTTTAACTCTGTGTTCTCTTCCTGAACCTTTTCCACAATCTTCTTCAAATCGGCATTCTCCTTATCAATATTTGCGTTATGCTTCTGAAGCTCACCGATTGCTGTTGTTAGCCCAAAGATTTGGATTTCCTGGAAGTCAACTCTATCTTTTAAGCGCAAAAACCTTTAATTGTCGGCGTATGTGGATGAGGTTGATGGGATGGATTGAATTGGAGTTGGAATGATCGGCGATGGGATGTATGGTTCATCATGAGGTGGTGATGGTGGAATGGTGGTTTGAGGTTCTTGAGGTTGAGGAGTTTGAGTTTGAGGGTTTTCAGATTGTTCTGCTAAAGTGGAAGACGATCCTTGCATAAATCTGTGACGCTTGGCCCGTTGCCTTGTCACTAACGGTGCAACCTCTTCTTCTTCAAAATCGGAGTCATCAGACTCTCTTGATACTCTCCTCCTTGAAGCTTCTTCATTTACTACCAACCTTGATCCATAAGTTCCAATTTGAACATGAGGTTCTGTAGACACTGAACATATTCATCAACATCCCTCCATCTCTTCTGATTCGGTAGCTGATGATGACAAGTCATTACCAGTCTGCTCTGGTTCATATTCATCAACATCCCTCAGCACATCTTCTTCTCCCTCTGGAGGCTCAAGCAATTCTCCAACTAATGCTGCAGATATTTCTTCATTGGCGTGAGGTCCTGCTTCCCAAATTTCATATAGAGTCTGGCACAAGTGATCAGCTTCACTTGGGATATTCGATGGTCCAGCCTCTTGTACTTCTGGCTGTTGACTTGTAGAAGGCCTGGTTGCCTGTGTTTGACTCGCAGTTGCTCTTTGTCTTCTCCTTTGAGGCTGTGCTCGCGGTTGTTGTCTTTGTTGTTGCGGTGGCTGTCTGGCTTGAACTTCCACTTCTCCTGACCAGTTGGCAGTATCTGGTGCTTCAAAATTCCTATCCAAGACAGCTCCAAACATCGGTCGCTCAACTGGAACCGCCAACTTTCCTCTGTGCGATGAACAATCAGCAAAAATCCTCTTATCCGTTACTGCTACGCTTTGAATTTCATTTTGCTGAGGCAAATTCGGCAAGAAATGCCTGATTAGCATAATTATGAACCGAGGATACAGCAGAAATTGTTGCTGCTCTGGAGCGGTGATTTGATGTACGAATTCGGAGAAAAACATTTCCGAAAAGCTGAAAGGCCGATTATACAGTAAAGCGATCATCCCTGATTGGATCTTCGAGACGATATAGTCAAAACCGGCTTTCTTTGCCGCGAAACAAACCATGAAAACATGAGCCAAAAATCTCCATTGGCCAATAAGCCCGCTCTTCATATAAGAAGTCTTTGTAACATCTAGGCTGTAACCCATTCTCTGAAAGGCCGCTTGCCTAATACTTAGAGGAAAATCGATAGGCCCAGATTCTTCTTCCTGAGAGCCTAGCTGCAACACTTGACGCAGCATATCAGCAGAGAACACCAACGGTTGCCCTGCGATCCTTGTTCTCAGCACTGTCGGGTGACAGAGCAGTCTACCTGAAGATGATCATAAAATTGGCGAACATAGGGAATTACAATCTGAATATTATGGGATAAGGCAAATGCAATCCTAGACTCTACTAGGAAATCCAACATTTGTCGAAAACCCTGCGCCTCAGGGATATGATGGTCGGGGGGAATGACCATATTATGCTTCGCCACGAATACTCGAACAGCCATATCTGCACAATAGATAAACTATTAGAATTAATAAAAATCAATAAACTTGCCTAAATTCAAATTTGTTTAATTTTGAACTTGATTAAGTACAAAATCCAACACAAAAGAATTTCTACAAGATTAATAAAATTTAAGTTAAATAATTCAAATAGAATAACATATTCGAATGGACAGATTCGAATAAACCCTATTTCGAGTTTGATGATAGATTCGAATGACATGGTCTTCTCGAGTTTACTAACAAACTCGAGAAAGTCCATGAACAGATTCGAAAAGTCGTCGGCCAAGGCTTCCACAAAACCCAAGATTTTAACCATTTTGAACTTAGCAAATCACATACATTAGTCGAACTAGGTTCTAATCACAGATTTGTGCATTTAATTTGACTATTTATTGGTCCAAACTTTGTAATTTTGGAAAACACGACTTAGACCCATAAACCTTCAAAAATCGATGATTTTTCCTAAATTGATGTATAAAACTACATGAATCTTGTACAACCCAGTTGTTTGTACCTAGAAGTATCAGTAGAATCGAACACTAAGGCAAGAAACTCCACAAATTGTCGTTTTTGTGAAAATCGATAGATTCGAGGAAATAGATTCGAGGTCGCCGGATAGATTCGAGAGGGTAGATTCGAAAACAGATAGGAGTAATGACAGTTACTGTTACCTATTTATAATACTAACCTTCGAATCTATGGCCAGACTCGAATCTACTGACAGATTCGAAAACCACCCAATTTCGAGTTTGTCCTAAACTCGAATCACACCAAACCCTTAGAAAAATTTCGAAAATTTTGAAATAACTTCAACTTTTTCAACCTTTTCAACGGTATTGTGTAACGAGATAAACTATGCCAAATCTTTTACCCTAAGCACAAGATTTTTAACGCAGTGTTTATTTTATTCAACTGTGAATGCACCCTCAGTAATTTTTGACCTTTTACCTAAGTAAAAAATAAAATAAAATAAAATAAAATAAAAATTTTGACCAAAAAATTTAACTTAGACTTAAGCTATACTTATTAAAATTTACAACCTAAGCTAAACAGTAAACAAAATATTTTTTGACGAGTATAGTCAAAGAAAAGTTCAATCAGATAGCGGTGTCTGATACTCACTCTCGGTACTTAAACTTTCACACTTAGGAATTTTTGATTCCTTTGATTGTTTGTCGTGAAATACCCATTTAGCCGATTGTTGGTATTTACCCCTTTAAACATTCTACATTTCGGAATATCCCTTGGCATTTTTATTTATCATGAAATTATCTTACGTGACCGAGACATAGACATGCTTTTATGATCAAGGCATACAGACAAAGATTCTAACTTGTTGGTATTTGCAAACTTTCTTTAAAAGACAAACATCGGACACAGGTCTGTATTTTCATACAACAAAGTGTCTTAGTTTGACTTAAAGTTTATTCTTAAAGTTAGCAAGACAGCGGTGACAGGTCTGTACCGACGTACAACAAAGCGACATATCTTTCTAACCCGAATCTAAACAGAGGCAACAGGTCTGTACTTACGTACAACAAAGTTACATGTTTTCGACTCTCAATTTTATATGATTTTTCTATTCTTTCCATTTTCAGATGTATTTGATGTTGCTATACATCCCCAGAAAGTTTGCATACCTCATTTAGACTCAAACTTCGTATGTCTTGTACATAAAAGTTATGACCGATTGGTCGTACATCTAAGTTAGTGACACGTTTGACTTTTTCTTGAATATTTTATTTGCCTTGAGACTCCCTATATGTATTATGCCTACCAACACATCAAACTAAAATAAAGTATAACACTTAGAATTTTAGTTGCATTATGTGTGAAAGCCTAAACACTTAGAGTTTGTAACGACTGAGCTAATTTTCGTCACTTTGAACCTAGGCATCTAAGACTTAACTCCTTTTTCTGATATTCTCTTTTTTTGTACTTTTATGATTTTCTCTCTTTTTTCTTTTGTTTTTCATAAGAAATAGCAATAAAATAAGATAACCTACTAACTTACTAAAAATAGAAACTTACTAAAAATAGAAACTATCCTAAATTAGTAGACTTACTATAAAAAGAAAGAAATACTACAGCTATAAAAGGAAATAAACTACTACTAAGGCCAAATTACTCTGGGTTGCGCATTCCATTTAGTTGAATTAAAAATTCAAACCGTGACTTATCAAATGCTTTGGTAAATAAATTAGCATTATTATCTTCTGTTGCCACTTTTACCAATTTGATTAAGTTCTTTTCAGCACAGTCACGAATAAAATGATGCCTAATGTCTATGTGCTTTGTTTTGTTGTGTTTAACTGGATTATTCGTTATAGCGATAGTAGACTGATTATCTATCCTAATAGGAGTTTGAGTGTAAGCAAAACCGTAATCCCGCAATTGTTGTTGTATCCACAGAACCTGTGAGCAGCAACTACCAGCAGCAACATACTCGGCCTCGCACGTTGACACGGCTACCGACGTTTGTTTCTTACATTGCCAGGATACCAATCTCCCTCCTAGGAACTGACAACCTCCAGTTGTTGATTTGCGCGTCAAACTGCATCCTCCGTAGTCAGAATCCGTGAATGCTTCCAACTCTAGATCTCCCTCCGCGTGATACCAAAGTTCCAGCTTCGGTTTCGACTTGAGGTATCGTAGAATCCGCTTCACAGCTTTCATATGCATCTCCTTCGGATTAGCTTGAAACCTAGCACAAATACACACAGCAAACATGATGTCAGGTCTTGAAGCAGTTAAATACATAAGTGATCCAATCATGGCCCGATATAACGTCGGATCCACATCGGTATCACTTTCAGTACCCGGTCCGAGATTGTGATTCACTTGAATCGGCGTGCTGAAATGGGCAGTCAATTTTGTTCCTTCCATCCCGAAACGCTCCAATATGTCATAGACATACTTCGTCTGATGGATAAACATCCCTTCCTTCTTCTGGTCAACTTGTAACCCCAAAAAGAAAGTTAACTCTCCCATAGCACTCATCTCGAATTTCGACTTCATCACCTTTTCGAAATCTTTGCACATCTGTTCGTCTGATGATCCAAAAATGATATCATCGACGTACACTTGTACCAAGATGAAATGTTCTCCCTTCCTTTTGACAAACAAAGTACTATCTATCCTACCCCTTTCAAAACCGTTCTCTAATAAATGGTTGGATAGAGTCTCATACCACGCCCTTGGTGCTTGATGCATTCCATATAGAGCCTTATCTAAACGATATACTCTATCAGGATAATTTGGATCTGTGAATCCGGGCGGCTGTTCTACATACACCAACTCCTTCACTTTCCCATATAGGAAAGCGCTCTTAACATCTAATTGATATACCTTAAAGCCCTTGAAGGAGGCAAAAGCTAAAAACAACCTAATGGCTTCCAGCCTTGCTACTGGTGCAAACACCTCATTGTAATCGATTCCCTCCTCTTGGTTGAAACCCTTTATAACTAGCCTAGCCTTGTTGCGAGTGACTATACCCCGATCGTCTCTTTTGCACTTAAAAACCCATTTGGTTCCTATGGCAACTTGCCCTCGAGGTAATGGAACTAACTCCCACACTTCTAGCTTTCTAAACTGCGAGAGTTCTTCCTGCGTCGCTTCAACCCAGGAGTTATCCTTAAGTGCCATTTGCACATTCTTAGGCTCTACTTGCGATATGAAACACGAATAGAGACAGGTATGATATGCCTCGGAGTCGTTTATCATCGACAACAACACTGTGTTGTTATTTAAACTACTCCTAGTCCTCACACCCTCGTTAGGATTTCCTATGATGCTTTCTATAGGATGGTTCTTGTTGATCCTAGAGGTCTCTATCTCGTCAACTCTCAGATTATCTCCTAAGTTAGATCCCATTTCACCTAGTGGGGGAACAGCCTCAGTTTCTACATTTTCCTCCTCATGGACATTTTCCTCAGAGTTGGAACTTGCTGCCTGAGTCTGATTCTCAGTGGTAGGTGCTTCTGGATCAGCAACTTCTGGAGATCCATCTACAGTCGCAGTAGGCTCGGATGTGGATTCAAATGTAGTCCTCGGAAAGGTATGACCATCATCATTTAGATGCAACGTCGCCATGTCCTTTTCGATTGTACCTGCATTATCATCCAAAGGAATGTTAAATGACTCAAATAATTTGTCATAGTCAAATATCCATTCCGGACCAGTTTGGGGTTCATGTGTATAACTAGTGACTTCAATGTTATACACAATCTCTACCGTACCATTTGTTTTATTAAAAACCCGTTTGTTTGGTGAGTTCGGCACATAACCTAGGAAGTATCCTTCGTCAGCCTTTTCACCAAACTTAGATTGATGTTTTGTTCGCAAAAGAGTGCATGGTACCCCAAACGGTTCGAAGCTAGTTAAATTAGGTGGCCGTTTATTCAAAATTTCATAACAGGTTTTGTTCAAAGATTTGACAGTTAGGACTCGGTTTAAAATATGACATGCGGTATTCACTGCCTCCCCCGAAAACATGGTAGGAAGCTTTGAATCCGACAACATAGTCCTAGCTGCCTCAATCAGTGTCCTGTTTTTACGTTCAGCCACCCCATTTTGTTGAGGCTCATATGGTGCACTGAATTGATGCACTATGCCCTTTGATAGGCAATATACACCAATTACAGAGTTTTTGAACTCAGTTCCATTATCACTACGTATCCTTTTAACCCTTGTTCCGTAGGAATTCTCCACTTGGTCTAAGAACCCGATGAGCTTGGAAGTCGTCTCGTCCTTTGTACGTAAAAAGAAAACCCAAGAAAATCGTGAGTAATCGTCAGTGATAACCAAACAGTACCAACTACCTCCTATACTCCTTTTGTTGATTGGACCGAAAAGATCCATGTGCAACAAATCGAATGTTGAGGTTATGGAGTTCTGCGTCTTGGACTTGTGTGTCTTCTTATGTTGTTTGCCCTTCTTGCACAGTAGACACTTGTCCTCGAACTGAAAGCTCTTCATAGGCACACCTTGCACCAATCCATTTTTCGTTATGTAGTTCATCTTTCTTAGGTGCAGGTGAGCCATGCGTCTGTGCCACAATACCGATTCCGTCTCGGAAGCTTTGGATAACAGACAGATTGGCCCCATCGAAGTCTCCGGCTTGTTCATATCAAGCATGTACAAGTCATTCTTCCTTGGTGCCCGCATCAATACCCATTCTTCTGGAATCTTGAATCCCGGTTTAGCACTAACGCTTCAGTGTCAGTGAACAACACTGAATTCTTCTTGTCACAGATTTGAGATACACTAATGAGATTGTGAACCAGTTTATCAACGTGATAAACTTGGTCCAACTTGATCGTCCCATTAGTGACCACTCCGGTACCCGTGATGTTTCCTCCTTTGTTACCCGCGAATGATACAAATCCCCGATTCCCACCCTTGAAGTCTGTAAGAAGACTTCTTTCCCCTGTCATGTGCCTGGAGCATCCACTGTCAACGAACCACTTGTTGTTTGGACCTGTGGTAATCTCCTGCACATGAAAGAAAATAGGTTAGTTATCACGGGGAACCCAAGCCATAACTGACTTGGTTATACCATTCTCGTCCACATACTTAAACTCTTTCAAATACCCATCTCGCCTTTCAGGTGACTTGGGTCGTTGAACAGGAGTTTGTTGTGGTGCCGAGTGATTTAAATTCACTCTTTGCCTTTGAGTAGGCATTTGTAGTGGAGCTCTAGAATAATTCCGATTATATTGCATTTCAGATTGTGATCCCTGAGCTCTAACCGGTGCATAATGTCTAACAGGCGTATGAGACCTAACCGGAGTGTGTGCCCTGCTAGGTGTTGTGCTCCTATAGACTTGTTGAGGTGATGACCTAGATTGATTAATGACACGATTCGGTGAATTTGTCCTAACCACTTCTTTTGGTCCAACCTTTACCGGTGTTTGTTTCACAACTGGTTTTGGTGCGGCCTGCACAGTTTTTTCGGTACTCTGAGAACTACTAGTGCTTGCCACATTTATTGAGGGCTTAACAGGTGTTGGGTTCAGTGTCTTAGGTGTAACTTCGGCTTTCCTAAGCGGACAGTGAGAAGCAACATGTCCCTTTTCATGACATCTAAAGCAGGACATCTTATCTATGGACTTCTTGTGTGTGCCCTTAGACTTAGGTGTCTCACTAGTGTCTTGGTCCTTTTATACATCTATTGCGACTGGCTCATCGTCCTGATCAGACCAATCAATTTTATGTTTTCCTGCAGGTGTTTCACTGGAGGAAGACACAAATTTGACTTTCTTAACCTTGACAGTTGTGTCAGCCACCTTAGGTGTATTTTCTACCATAGGCTCAGATATAGGTTCAGGTATGTCCTCTAAGTCTACTGATTTGTCAGTTTTCTCCTGGGTTGAGGCACATAGTTTGCATTAAACGGTGGAGGAATTTCATGAAATCCTAGACCTACGGGTTTTTTAGATTGTCTTTGAGCATCCAAAACTTTCCCTAGGTTCAGGCTTGAATTCCTAAACTTCTCTAGCTTACTATTGGCCTCTGCTACCTTTACCTTTGTTTCAGCTAGCTCTATGTCTTTGTCTTTAAGGTTTTTGGTCAAGGCCTCTACATGCTCATACATAAGCTCTAACCTAACACACTGCTCACTCAGTTTGTCTTTTAGAACTATTACATCTTGAGCATCAGCCTTAAGTTTTTCCTTAAGATCTTGCTTAATATCGTTTAGGCTAGCATTTTTCAGTTTTTAATGACTCATTTTGAGCAGTTATGGTCTTTTGTGATTCTAAGACTAGATTTAACCTATCATTAGAATTAACACACAATACACATAACTCATGAAAAAGAGAGTAAGTCAGACTAACCTTTGTGTGGTCGGATTCCACATTGGCCATTTGAGCGGCAAACTCCAGAACAGTCTGATCATTCGTCTTCTCTACCCACATCGGACTGCTGTCCCTTGTGGTCTGCTCTTCCCCTTCACACCCAATCTCCGTGACTTCAGCCATAAAGGCCCGAGCATTTGATTCTGGATGTGAGCTCCAGTCGTAGGTACCATCCTGCTGTCTGTCTGATGTGACATTTGATAGTAGACCAGCTAGATTGGCTTGACCGGCAGATGAACTCGGAAGATATCGTTGTTGAGACTGATTCTGAAACTGTCCCTGATGCTGACTCTGCCCTTGGTACGTATCTACCTTCGGTCTCTGACATTCTCTGGCGAAGTGTCCCAGACCTTGACAGTTGTAGCACTTGACCTTGGATTTATCAAATCCAATCCCCTTATTGTTCATCGTCAGATTCCTCCCAAATCTTTTGATGAATCTCTTAACCCGTTGGGTTACCATGGCCAGTTGCCATTTAAGATCCATTTCCTCAAGATCGTCAGGGTCGACCTGATCGTAGTCTTCATCCCTGAGAGCAGGATCGTTAATCTTCCCCTGAACACAATTTCCATACGCGGCCACAAATGAAGCAAGCAGATTCAAATGTTCTTCCGCTGATTTTGCGCTCATGGGCATCTTAGAATAGCTCTGAGATGTCGTCGCCTGTGTTGCTTGAGGTTGCTGTTCTTCTGATTTTCCTAATCCTAAGAACGCTCTGTTCAGCGTGTCATCAGACTCTGCTGGTGACGACGTTTCTTCGGTGAAAAATGCTGTTGCAATCTTCAGATCAACTCCGGCTGAAGGTTTTGTTGATTTTCCAAAATACATTGCTGGATTCTGGACTTGTTCGTAACCCGTTTCGGCCTTCAGTAGCTCGAAATGATAAGCTCGCAACGTTCCCACAATATCCTCCAGAGATTGGGTATAATACTTATCCTCATTAAGCTTTATCATTGCCACATACATAGCCCATTTGGCTGGTAAGGCATCAAGAAGCTTATTGTTCTTGTCGGTGTAAGTATACTCAATCCCGTGACTTTCAAGTTCCGTCAACAGATGATAGAACCGGGTGATGGTATCATCCAGCTGCTCATCCTTTAACGCCTTGAAAATCGCAAACTGTTGTTTCAACAGCTCCGTACGCTTTCGTCGAACCCTAGGATTACCCTCACACCTCTTCTCTAGTGACTCCCAAAGTTCCTTAGATGTCTTTTGAGTCCTAAATGTGTGTAGTATATCCGGAGGCAACGCCATTCGAATTATCGAAAAAGCTTTGTTCTCGGCTTCATACAGTTTCTTATCATCCTCTTTCATCATTTGGTATGATAAGACTCTCTGACGGCCTTCAACTTCAGAAATTGGTGGAATGTATTCTTCGTCGATACATACCCACATGCGCATATCATTAAAACGCACGAAATCGGTAAACCGATCTTTCCACCAATAATAATCATCGAGTTTCATCAGCTTAGGCGGAGTGTTTGCCTTCCCTACCTCGTGGTCCATTTCCAGGAATTTTTGAAGATTTGACATCTTTTCGAAAGTAATTGAATTGAACTTAATTAATTTAAGTCGAAACTAATTTGAATTAATTCTTTCGAATCTAGGTAGATTCGAATATAATTAGATTCCAATTTATTTGGGATTAAATTCGATTAAGTGTTGTAAGTCAATTAAATTTGAAACTAATGACAGATTCGAAAATCCTCAGATTCGAAGGTCAAGACAAACTCGAAGACACAGTAAATTCGAAACCCTATTCGAAACTAAACTAAACTCGAAGCAAACTCGAATGTAAGTAGACTCGAGACCTCTATCGAATGTAGCACAAACTCGAATCAGGTTCGAAAACACTCTGTATTAGACTCGAAAGGAGCGCATTTGGTTAGACTCGAGACTAAGTGTAACCCTAATTACCCCTAATAGATTCGAGCGCTGCAAACTCGAAAAACGGCTAATAGTTTGATTTTTTAACGTTTTGCAGATTAAATCAATATTTTTGCAACGAAAAATATTGATTTCGATCAAAAACGTGAAAAACACAAAGTATTTCCCGGATGACTATTTGCTAGGCTCGAAGAACACGAAAAACTCGATTTTGAGAGAAAAACCGTCCAATAGCGTCAAGAAACCTAGAATGTATCTAGATGAACATGAAGAACACGAAGAACACTCAGTAGGCTCTGATACCACTTGTAAGGTCTACCACTACGAGATCTATCTAGACGCGGAACCGTCAACGAGTGCGGAATCCTCGTTAACGGGTAGACGGAAACAACTCTCACCAAGAAACACGGAGACTATCAGAAGCTGAACGAACGACACACGAACGCTCCTACGAACTGATTCTCTCCGAAACGGCACTAACACTGATGATAAACTCGAAATCGCTTAATGCTTAATCACTCTCGAATTCTGCAAAAAGTCTGATAATTAATCGAGTCTATCCCTAATTATAGAGGCTAATTCAAGTCTGACATGGGCCAAACTCGAATCCGGCCCAAGGCCCATTCGAGTTTGTCCTCATTGACACTCTCGAATCTGCCTACATTCGAATCTAGGTCCACATTCGAATATGACACAGATTCGAATGTCAAACCTTATATAATTCGAATCTACTATTTCACATACTCAACTTAGTATTGAAACTTATGTTTTTACCTTATGATTGATTTTATCTTTGATCTTTATGTTTGAACTTCTTGTAATACGTTACATCAAGTTCAAACACACAAACAATAATAACTATCAACCATATATAAACATATATAACAAACACTTGCTAAAACCACAATGTAGGATCACTTAGACTGCTATCGTCACACAGGCTGTACCAACAAGAAGTCCATCAGGGCAAGATTAAAGGCTGGAACCATGGACTCTCAGCACCAAAAATAACCCAAAAAGAGTTGTGCTGTGAGATTTTCGGACTCCACTTACAGCACACTCCGAGACTCTCACTTGGGCGTTAAGGTCAGCTCTCGGACTCCACCATCTTACTCACCAACATACATTACAACTCAGCAACTTGTTGAAAATAACTAAGGAACCAATACACATAAACACTAAGGGACTTGAAAGTCTTAGAGTCTAGGCCAACAAAATCATCTTCCTGTTATGCATTCCCTCCCCTTCTGTCCAGCAGCTTTTTTATTAAATTCTATATCAGCATATACATTTTATATTAATTATTAAAGGTTAATGTCATATCAGTTTCACATTATAAATGGATAAATGTACGAGTTTAATTAGCAACACATTACTTACTCCCTCCCCTTCTGTCCAGCAGCCCACACAACTATTTGTATTACAGAGTATTATGTTTATATATAATTACTTCATTTTCTTTGTTTTACTAACACTTATCTTTAACAGCATATCAACCTTCATCATGATATTGCTACATCACTTCAACAACAAACCGGTGTTGCTTTTGTCCGCTCTTACGAGGCATCATTCCATGGCCAAACAGAATTGAAGCTAAATGTGGTCAAGGTATACAAAGAAGCTATTGTGTCTCATCTACGTGATTCTACCCCTGCTACAATTGAACAACCTTCGCCATCCGTCGACGACGTTGTAACTCACGCAGTCAATTTGAAAGGAAAGGAACAACAAATCACTTCCAGCATACCATCACAACTCATCAAAAGACCATCGTCATTTACTACACAAACTGAACCTCAAGCTCAACGTCTTGCCATCAAGAAAGAGGTTAATGAAGTCCCAACAAAGAAGACAAAGAAATCTAGCAACTAAATATAGTTGCACCTTTATGGGACATTTCTCATCAGCTTCTGATACCATTGTCACCTCCTAATGCCTTCCTTTTGAATTGAAAACTGATGTTATAAAATGTAAGCCCATCACAACTCATGACGATACACTTTTGATAACAATATAACGGGTTGTAATTTGATAATCACACTTTTTGATGCTTAAATCATACACGTTTAAGTTAAAAGTAAGAATATTTTTCTTCCAGGGCCGTGTAAAGCACGGCAATACCGTACCTAGTATATATATATATATATACACACACACACACACACACACACACATGAGATCATTGCAGAATTTAAATTTAGTGTAGAACTGTAGAACCAATATCGTCCATAGATTAGATTAATCTAGTGGTCTTGATTAAAAGAATCAAGTTTGGAATTAGTGAAGAAAAAATTGGTAGATATTTTAATATAGGCAAGAGTAAAAAAGAAAAAGATTGAAAATAGCAAAAAGATTGACATTAGCAAAATAAATATCATTTTTCTTTAAACTAAAATAACATTAATATGCTTAATTTTTAAATGAAAAAAATTATACCATAAAAAAGAGAATTTTATACTCCTTAAAATGAGACCGGTCATGATATACTTTTTTTAAAAAATTTTACGCGTTTATTTTTCGTAAAAAATTTTTACCCAGACTGTGATGTAATATAGCATGGTGATATCATTCAATGTCGAAGTAATAGTTTATAACGTATATTCAACATCGAAGTAATATTATATAACATATATGCAACACTCCATATTCATTCAATATTAAAAGAGTTAAAGTAATGATCAAAATTAGTAGTCAAACATGATGAACCACCTTTAATTTAACGACACCGGTCATGATATATATATATATATATATATATATATATATATATATATATATATATATATATATATATAAAATATTACGTGTTTATTTTTTGTATAAAAAAATTCACAGATGACCATTCAACATATCAGATCGAGATCATTCTGTAACAACCTAGCTTTTGATCCAGTTATAATCTTTGTACTTTGAGGAAATAATGTAATTTTATTACATTGAATATGAAAAAAAAAATTAATTAATTAAGTAATTATATTTACGATTTATTATGAAAATATTAAGTAATTATATTTACGATTTATTTTAATTGATAAAAGATGATTATAATAAAGAGATGTAAAATACAAAAGTTTAGTGGGTTAAAATTACAAAGTTAACTATAATACATATATAAACCATTTTAATGGTCATAATTATCAATTAAGAGAATTGACACATTCTCTCTCTAACTTCTCTCTAATCTCTCGGCTAAACACACAAAATATCAAGAATTATCACAAATTTGCAATCAAGTTGGGAAGATTAATCAAAGAGGAGTTACAAACATCATCAATTACTTGGATTCTACAAGAATTAAGGTAATTCTTGACTTAAATTTCAAGAAATTAAGAGTTTGGTTCGGTTTGGTAAAGAACCGAAACCAATAGATTAAAATGTAGAAATTATGATTGCATGTGTATAAATTTGATAGATAATGATAAAATTATGTACACAAAAGTGATAGAAACTAAAATCATGCGTTGGATCAACCAAATTATATAGAAATCGGAATTTTTGATAAAAAAATATGTTCTTGACAAAAATAGTACATTTTGGATGATCTTGACCAAATAATGAAGTTATTGATAGGGAAATTAGTATAAAATCAATCAAATAATGATATTACATTAATATAGTAAATTGCATGTTGATTTAAATAAGTTTTGTGAAATTTTATGTAAAATCCGAATGTATAATACTCAAGAACATGAAGAACAATTCTGGGAATTATTGCAAGTCATGGGTCCGAATTCGGATACCCAATTCGGATTCTAATTCGGATCTGGCCTTGATCCCAGTTTCGGATGAAGCATGTTTCGGACCTTACATTTCGGATGCCTTCAAATTCGGTTCATAGGTTCTCAATTCGGATAGGTCCAATTCGGATCCAAGATTTCGGATTGGGTACATAAATCCGAATTCGGTTGGCCAGTTCGGTTCGGAGGCGTCCGGATCCGGATGATCCGAATCCGGGTGGATCCGAAATTGATGGCCCGAAACCCAATTTTATATTTCAATTAAATAAATAATTATATGCATATGCTTTTTAGTTATATATATGATATATATATGTATAGAAAACTTATGAGAATTTAATGAAAGATTGACAAGATATCAGTTATCAGAATCAGATAGAATTAAAGAATTAAATGACCAAAAGATGATGGCATTAATAAGACAAGTTATAAGATATCAGACTCAGATAAAATACAAGAATTTAAAGACTAAAATGATGATGATAAAGATGATGAAATTGACATGATATTATCATGAATGATTTTGAACAGGTTCAGTATATTCTGAACAAAGATTAAAGACTTAAAGACTTGAAAGCGGGTCTCTGATTTGAAAAGAATTGACAGATTACAGATTTACAAAGATAAAATCCTGAGATAACTCAGGTGGCAGATTTTTATATCTGTTTGATAAAGACCCAGACCAGTGAGTTATAGATATTCAGATTGAACATGCATAAGATCCGGTTGAGATATATTGCTGCTGTTAAATTTATTGACATTCATTTATCAGCTGGATTGAGACTTGTGCACACCATGGATGGGTGTTGCCCAGTGAATCATGATAGCTACTTGACTATCTTTTCATATTGCATTTAATATTGCTTCAGACTTTGCTTTATGATTCATTGCTATCATGACTTCTAAGACATATGCTTCCATCATTGATCAGACATTTGATAGATTGATTCAGCTTGACTAGCCCTTATGGTCTATTGTTCTAGACCCGGCTATTTCACCAGTTCTTATGAATTGGTTATGACCTCCGATGTTCCGCCATATTGACTTACTGGTAGCTAGCCCAGTATGTGGCTGATCCCCACGATTTAAGCGTGAGTGTGGCTTGAACATCATCCGATCTTATGATACTATATCTCAATCATGAGGGCTGTAGCGGCAGCCAAGACATATCACGCTAAGACTAATGACTCCGCTTGACACGCATGTTAATATTGAAATTTATAAACTCACTAAGCTTTGCTTACAGATGTTGCATTAATATTTTACAGGAAAAGCCAAAGGAAAATCACCTGCAGGACCTAGTACTTAGGTCATTCAAGATCCAAGTTTTGAAGCTTTCTTAGACCACTACTCAACAAACTTTCTGGTACTGATTGGAAGACAGCAATTGTTGTGGATTTTGGGTAGACTTAATACGATTTTATGATGTAATGACTAGACTAGATGTCACCCTTTTATAACTTTAATTTGAAATATGTAATCTGTATCCAAATCTGTATGTACATGTAATTTTTAATTCCGCAATTAATTACCCTATCTTAGTATGGTTGATATCGTATTGCATGATGTGGGACCTAGACTCTGAGGACTGCCCCGTAAGGGAAGGTCTTCACAGGATGGTATCAGAGCACTAGTTTGAGTGAATCAAGTATTACGTGAGTATACTTGGTCTCAAACTGAAGCAATACATATGTATCAATCATTTAGGAGGTTTGAACTGAGATAGGATGTACAGACTACTAGGATGGGAAAAAGGGTACATAGATCTAAGTCTATAAACTGATAGTTAAATGCTTGTAATTTTCAGTAGAAGATGTGAGGATCAGGATCAGGTGATATTCCCATCAACATGAACCCACAACAAATGTTTGAAATGATGCAACAACTCTTAGCCCAACACTCAGAACAACAAAATAAGACAATGCAAGAACAGTTTCAGGCCAGAGATGAGGCCGAAGCTAAAAGACGTGAAGAAAAGAAAAATAAGAGAAAAGAAAAGCAAGTCTAGACTATTTGAATCTGATTCTGATAAATCTAATCCTGAAACCCAAACTGCTCAGCCAAAAGGCTGCAAATTTAAAGATTTCAAAGCTAGCGGTGCTTTGAATTTTGAAGGAACAGTTAATCCGATTCAGGCGATGGATTGGATTAGTCATACCGAAGAGATCTTTAGAATCTCTGACTGTTTAGATTCGAAGAAAGTAAGTTATGCGTCTGCACTATTTGTGGGAGTTGCCCGTGCCTGGTGGAAAACCCAGAGAAGCATATATGGCGAAGAATAATTCAGACTCTAGAGTGGAACCAGTTTCTTGATATGTTCAATGCGAAGTATTGCCCGATCGACCAACAAGATAAAATGGAAGTACAACTGATGCAGCTGACTCAGGGAACGAAGACAGTCGACGAATACGAGCACGAGTTTTCGCGATTATGCGGTTATTCCTCATACCAAGTTGCTACCGAAGAAAGAAAGATGAATAGATTCCGTGTAGGACTCAATCCTAGATACAGACATCCGATGAGCGCTATCAAATACAAGAGTTATTTGGAAATGGTAGAAGCAGCCAGACAGATTGAGAGAGGATATCTGGAATACGGCGATCAGCTATACGCTCCAACGACTAACCCAATGAATCCGTCTCCTCCGAAGAAACAAAGATTTGGCAGATTTTTCAAGCCAAATAAGTCGCAATCTCAGCAATCCCATCAGTATAGTTCACAGCCGAAAGCACAAGTTTACTCTCTCACGAACGAACCACGATTCTGCAAGCGATGCAGAAGATCACATATGGGATTGTGCAATCCAGATGATGTTACTTGCTTCGCGTGCAACATGATCGGTCACAGTAGTGAAGAATGTCCACAGCAGGGACGTGGATGCGCAAAATGTGGAAAAAGGGGACACTTTATGTATCAGTGTCGTAGTGGGCCGCGTTATCAGTCTCAGTCATCAGCTGGAGGGTCTACAGTTAAGAGTTCTGCTGCAACGCCGACTGCAAAGACTCGAGCTTTCCAAATCACAGCTGAGGAAGCAAAAGAAACGCCTGACGTAGTTACCGGTATGTTTCTGCTTAACTCTATTCCTGCTCGAGTACTATTTGATTCCGGCGCGAGTCGTTCTTTCATATCAACCTCTTTTGCACGGCAATTATGTAAGTCTCCATCAAAGCTTTCTGTGATACTAGACATTGAGACAGCTAGTAACAATTTTGTTATGGCTGATTCTGTTTACCGTAATTGCACGCTACTTATTGGTAACATCGTATTTAATCTCGACCTCATTCCGATTCCGTTGAAAGAATTTGACGTTATCATCGGCATGGACTGGTTAACAAATAACGAGGCTACAATCATCTGCAATCGACGAATCATCGGAATCAAGTCTTCAGACGGCCGAGTGTTAGAAATCAAAGGCGAGAAGCGGAAAGGTGATCATTGCTTCATTTCTGTTGATAAAGCGTATAAGTATCTATCTAAGGGTCACGAATCGTATTTATGCTATGTCTCATCTGAATCTACCTCTGAAATCCAAAAGAAATCCTTATCTGCTATCCCTATCGTCTGTGAATTCCCAGACGTATTCCCTGACGATATTTCCGGAGTGCCACCGGAACGTCAAGTCGAGTTCAGTATTGACTTGGTTCCTGGTGCGGCTCCTATCGCAAAAGCTCCATACAGACTTGCACCTGCAGAAATGCAGGAAATGTCAAAGCAACTGCAAGAACTGTTAGAGAAGGGGTTTATCCGACCGAGTTCATCTCCGTGGGGTGCACCTGTTCTATTTTTCAAAAAGAAAGACGGAACTTTCCGTATGTGCATCAACTACCGTGAGTTGAACAAGGTTACAATAAAGAATAAGTATCCTCTGCCCAGAATTGATGATCTGTTTGATCAGCTACAAGGAGCCAGCTACTTCTCTAAAATTGATCTTCGTTCTGGGTATCATCAATTAAAAGTCAGAGATGAGGATGTTCCAAAGACAGCCTTCCGTACAAGATTGTAAGGTCTACGACTGCAAGATCTATCTAGACGCGGATCCGTGAACGAGTGTGGAATCCTCGTTGACGGTTAGACGGACAACTCTCAACCAACGGAACACGGAGACTATTAGACGTTGAACGAACGACACACGAACGATCCTACGAACTAATTCTCTCCGAAACGGCACTCACCTAGCTGATAAACTCGAGATCGCCTTTTGCTTAATTCCTCACGAATTCTGCTAAAAGTCTCTTAATGATTCGAGTCTATCCCTAATTATAGACCCTGATTCGAGTCTGATGTGGGCCAAACTCGTATCTGGCCCAAGGCCCATTCGAGTCTGTCCACAAGGACACTCTCGAATCTAGCCTTCATTCGAATCTAAGGATACATTCGAATCTATCACAGATTCGAATGTCTTCCTTTACCTATTCGAATCTATCCAATACACTTAAACACTTAAGTGATGAAACTTATGTTTTACTTATGCTTGAGTTAATCTTTGACCTTTATGTTTGAACTTCTTGTAATATGTTACATCAAGTTCAAACACACAATCAATAACAGTCAAGCACATATAAACATATCTAACACATACTTGCTAAAATCACTATGCAGAATCACTTAGACTGCTATCGTCACACAGGATGTACCAACAGACTCCCCCTTGACGATAGCTTCTAATAATTCACACATTTGACTTAAAAACTTTGTTTATTTATTGATTCAAAATACTACCAGCATACAAACCTTTCTCGACACATACCTTGACTACATTTTCATACTTATTAGCTTCACCGTCCATATGTGTATCACTTGAGATCTTACAGGCATGCAAAATGTGAAGATCATCTTTGGAGAGGTTTACCAGGTGAAGAGGGTCGTAGACTCTAAGAATAACATTTTCTTCTAAGTCTTCCATGACCGCTTCCCCAGTTTCCGTGTCAGCATACCACCACTTCAGATTCTTCAGAATATTTTGTGGCATCGGCTTGAGAGGAACCTTCCTAAGACATCTAGCCGGCTTATAGTGAATCCTCATCCAAGGTCGTCCAGTTAGAGGATCAATACGTGACGGATCCTCTACTCTTCTCCCGACCCTTGGATTCAAACGCTCGAATTTCCTTGATCTCCCCTCCTTTCTTATGATTCTTTCAATTACGCTCGCATAGGGATCATTGCCAATGTTTATCAAATCTTTCCATGCTAGCGCAGTGATTTCGATCTTTGGCAGGGAGTTGAATGCTTTTAATGTTCGCCTCATGTACTGAAGCCCGTCTTTTCTTTTAATTACAAATAGCTGCAGATCTCTATCAAAGAACCAGCTTAAAATTCGCTCAGACAGCTTACCAGTACCTGGCACTCTCATTGTCTTTTTAATCGCTACTTCCTTCTCTTCAGCCCTGAACCATAGTTTTCGTTTTTCTTCATTAGTTAGCTCTCTTGCAGGTTCTTCTGTCGATGGCTGAGGATTCAATGCAACATTTACTATATCTACATTGACAATTCTATTTCCATCAATCATGTAGGTATCGGTAATAGGATTCTGCTGCACAACTATCTCATCAGCTTCATCATCCTCATCAGCGACTACCTCATCATCTGACTGCCAGTCTACTACCTCTTCTGGCATAAACTCGCCTTCCTCCAGCTCTTCATCTTCATTATCAAAACCTACATCCAGAGGATCATCATCGAGATCCATGAGCGCGTCAATCATCTCACTGATTTTAAAGTCCGTAGGTTGTTTAGATGAACTAGCCTCACCCATTTCTCCTTCGCCTTGACTAGGCTCCCCCTGAATTTGTGTAGCTTGAGCTGCAGGAAAATCTACAGACTCATTCTCTTTATTTGCACCGGGATCATTGCCTTCGTTATTATCATCTCTTCGCTGTACCTCCTGATCCTTACAACTTGTCTCCCCCTGAGTTTGTAGATTTTTCATCAGTTGCTCAAGGAGGGACCTCATTGATCTGATTTCTGAAGACTGATCAGCAATGAACGATTTTAGCTCTGTGTTTTCGTCTCTTACAGTCTCCACAATCTTTCTTAATTCTGCATTCTCCTTGTCAAGATTAGAGTTATGCTCCTGGAGCTCACCGACAGCTTTTGTAAGGGATATGATTTGAACATGCTGAAAGTCAACACGTCCTTTGAGTTGCATGAATCTTTGATTTTCAGTATATGCAGCTGACGTAGATGGAATGGACTGAATGGGAGATGGGATGAATGGTGGTGGAATGTATGGTTCATGATGCTGAGGTGGCGGTGATGGTGGAGCTGTGGCTTGTTGTTGGGTTTGGGTTTGAGGCTGAGGTTGTGCATCGAACTCTGATGATGTCCCCTGCATGAATCTGTGACGTTTGGCCCTTTGCCTCACCAACGGAGCAACCTCCTCTTCTTCAAAATCTGAATCCTCAGATTCCCTGTCCACTCGCCTCCTCGAACCTCCTTCATTCCCAATCAACCTCGATCCATAGGTTCCAATTTGAATTTCGGGATCTGCAGCTGCTGGTTCAGGAACTTCCTCTGATTCTGATTCGGATTCTGAAGATGTTAAGCCTTCATCTGCCCTTTCTGGCTCATATTCCTCTACATCCCGAAATACATCATCTTCATCTTCTGGGGGACTAAGCAGCTCACCCACTAACGCTGCTGCAACATCTTCATTGGCATGGGGACCAGATGCCCATATTTCCTCCAGTGTTTGAGCAATCTGCTCGGATTCGGGAACTGCACTTGAAGGCCCTGCTTCCTGTGCTTGGGGCTGTTCGCTCGTAGAAGGCCTGGATGCCTGGATTTGACTCGCGGCTGGTCTCTGTCGGCGTCTTGGATCACGCGGCTGAGCACGCGGCTGTTGTTGTTGTTGACGTTGCTGTTGTTGTTGCTGTGGTTGAATCTCAACGACCCCTGCCCAATTGGCATCTCCCGGGGCGTGAAACTCCCTATCCACAATCGCTCCAAACAATGGACGCGCCACCGGAACAGCTAATCTTCCTCGATGTGAGGAACAGTCAGCAAAAATGCGTTTGTCCATAACATTTACGCTCAGAGAGTCATCTGACTGTGGCAAATTTGGCAAGAAGTGCCTTATCAACATCATGACGAATCTTGGATACAGCAGAAACCTTTCCCTTTCAGGAGCCGTAAGCTGATGGACGAACTCCGAGAAGAACATTTGTGAGAAGCTGAACTTCCGATTATACAGCAGTGCAATAACCCCAGATTGGATCTTTGACACTATGTAGTCAAAGCCAGCCTTCTTCGGCGCAAAGCAAACCATGAAAACGTGCACCAAGAATCTCCACTGCCCTATCAGGCCACTCTTCATATATGATGACTTCGCAACATCCAAACTATATCCCATCCTCAGAAACGCGGTCTGCCTAATACTTAACGGGAAGTCAATAGGCCCGTCCTCCTGTTCCTGTGTTCCCAACTGCAGAACCTGTCGCAACATATCTGCAGAGAAGACTAGCGGCTGTCCAGCAATTCTGGTTCTTAGAACTGTCGGGGTGACAGTACAATCAACCTGTAAATGGTCATAAAACTGTCGTACATACGAAATGACTATTGGAATGTTATGATACAACGCATTGCTAATCCTAGATTCAGCTAGGAAATCCAAAACTTGGCGAAAGCCCTGCGCCTAAGGGATATTATTATCAGGGTTAAGGACCATATTATGCTTTGGGATAAAAGCTCGAACCGCCATATCTGCACAATAAACAAAACTGTTAGACTCATTAAAAATCAATAAACTTGTTTAAATTCAAATTTGTTTTATTTTGTACTTGATTAAATACAAAATCTAACACAATTAAATTTCCACAAGTTTAATAAAATTTAAATTAAACAAAGTAAATAAAGTACAGATTCGAAAGTAACAGATTCGAAGTGTCCATATTCAAGTGTAATGGACAGATTCGAAAAGTCCCTATTCGAGTCTAATGGACAGATTCGAATATCATGGTCATCTCGAATCTAATGACAGATTCGAGAAACCCATGAACAGATTCGAAATCCAAGCATAGACTCGAAGCCCCGTCGGCAATTGTTTCAACAAAACCCAAGATTTTAACCATTTTGAACTTGATAAATCACATACATTAGTTCAACTAGGTTCTAATCCTTGATTTATGCTTTTAATTTGATATTTTATAGGCCCAAACTTAGTTATTTAGCAAAAACCCTATTTTTACCCATAAAACTTCAAAATTTGATGTTTTAGCCTAAACTTGTGTATAAAACTACATAAATCTTGTACAATCAAGTTGATTATACCTAGATGCAAGAGTAGAATCGAACACACAGTCTTCAAACTCGACAAATTGTCGTTTAGAAGGATTACGATAGACTCGAGAAAATAGATTCGAGATCGCCTTGACAGATTCGATAGTATAGATTCGAAAACAGATGGAGTTAATGACCTTTTTACTTTTAACCTATTTATACCACCAACCCTTGAGTCTAAGCATAGATTCGAATCTACTGACAGATTCGAATTACTCCCTATTCGAGTCTGTCTTAGATTCGAAACCACCAACACTTAGAAAAATTTCGAAAATTTTGAAATAATTTCAACTTTTCCAACTTTTTTCTACGGTATTGTGTAACCAGATAAACTATGCCAATTCTTTTACCCTAAGCTCAAGATAGTTCACGCATTGTTTATTTTATCCAACTTTGAATGCACCCTCAGTAACTTTTGACCTTTTCCCTAAGTAAAAATTAAACTAAACAAAAATAAAGTAAAATTAAAATAAAATAAACTAAGGTAAAAAGAAAATAAAATAAAATAAAATAAAATTTTGACTAAAAAATTTAATCTAGACTTAAGCTATAAAAAATTTACAAGCTAAGCTAAATACTAAACAACATATTTTTGATGAGTATAGTCTAAGAGAGGTTCAATCAGATAGCGATGTCTGATACTAACTTTCAGTACTTAAACTTTCACACTTAGGAATTTTTGATACCTTTGATTGTTTGTCGTGACACACTTATTTAGCCAATTGTTGGTATTTTACCCTGTTAAACATTCTACATTTCGGAATATCCCTTGGCCTTTTTATTTATCAGGAAATTATCTTACGTGACTCAGACATAGACATACTTTTATGATCAAGGCACACAGACAATGATTCTAACTTGTTGGTATTTGCAAACTTTCTTTAAAAGACAAACATCGGACACAGGTCTGTATTTTCATACAACAAAGTGTCTTAGTTCGACTTAAGGTTTATTTTTAAAGTTAGCAGACAGCGGTGACAGGTCTGTACTGACGTACAACAAAGCGACATATCTGCTAACCCGAATCTAAACAGAGACAACAGGTCTGTACTTACGTACAACAGAGTTGCATGTTTTCGACTCTCAGTTACATATGATATTTCTATTCTTCCCATTTTTAGATGTATTTGATGTTGCCATACATCCCCAGAAAGATTGCACACCTCATTTAGACTCAATGTTTGTATGTCTTTTACATAAAAATTAAGACCGATTGTTTGTACATCTAAGTTAGTGACACGCTTGACTTTTTCTAGAATATTTTATTAGCCTTGAGATTCCCTATATGTATTAAACACATCAAACTAAATAAAGTATAACACTTAGGATTTAGTTGCATTATGTGTGAAAGCCTAATTACTTAGAGTCTGTAACGACGGTGCTAATTTTCGTCACTTTGAACCTATGTATCTAAGACTTAACTCTATTTTTCTGATATTCTTTTTTTTTTGTATTTTTGTAATTTTCTCTCTTTTTTCTTTTATTTTTCATAAGAAAAGCAGTAAAATAAGCTAACCTACTAACTTACTAAAGATAGAAACTTACTAAAAATAGAAACTTTCCTAAATTAGCAGATTACTGAAAAGAAAGAAATACTACTACTCTACAATAAAATAAACTTACTACTACTAAGGTCAAATTACTCTGGCTTGCGCATTCCATTCAGTTGAATTAAATACTCAAACCGTGACTTATCAAACGCTTTGGTAAATAGATCTGCATTATTATCTTCTGTTGCCACTTTTACCAGTTTGATTAAGTTCTTTTCAGCACAATCACGAATAAAATGATGCCTTATGTCTATGTGCTTTGTTTTGTTGTGTTTGACTGGATTATTAGTTATAGCAATAGTAGACAGGTTATCTATCCTAATTGGAGTTTGAGTGTAAGCCAAACCGTAATCCCGCAATTGTTGTTGTATCCACAGAACCTGTGAGCAGCAACTTCCAGCAGCAACATACTCGGCCTCGCACGTTGACACGGCTACCGACGTTTGTTTCTTGCATTGCCAGGACACCAGTCTCCCTCCTAGGAACTGACAACCTCCAGTCGTTGATTTGCGCGTCAAGCTGCATCCTCCGTAGTCAGAATCTGTGAACGCTTCCAACTCTAGATCTCCCTCCGCGTGATACCAAAGTCCCAGCTTCGGTTTCGACTTGAGGTATCGTAGAATCCGCTTCACAGCTTTCATATGCATCTCCTTCGGATTCGCTTGAAACCTTGCACAAATACACACAGCAAACATTATGTCAGGTCTTGAAGCAGTTAAATACATAAGTGACCCAATCATGGCCCGATATAAAGTCGGATCCACATCGGAATCACTTTCGGTACCCGGCCCGAGATTGTGATTCACTTGAATCGGCGTGCTGAAATGGGCAGTCAACTTAGTTCCCTCCATCCCAAGCCGTTCTAATATGTCATAGACATACTTAGTTTGATGGATAAACATCCCTTCCTTCTTTTGGTCAACTTGTAACCCTAAAAAGAAATTCAACT
>JAANYP010004051.1:0-74916 GCA_020465985.1 Centrapalus pauciflorus
CCGAAGAAACCAAAGTCATCAAGGGCACCATTCTCAATGGGATCAGGACATGGAGCACTTTTGAGATCAAACTCATGGCTCCGGGTAAAGTTCTTCGACTCCTGTGGTTGCACAATATGATCGACCCCAGCCTGCAGATGACCAGATGAAGTACGAATGAAGAAGTGCTGCACTTTTGTGGTGTATTCGCCGACACAAAAAATTGAGAAGGAAAGAGAAGAAAGAGGGAAGAAGAAGGAAAAACAACACTGTTCAGGGAAGGACCCTCTCTCCTCCTTACAGTTCTTATTCGCCTCTTTGTGGTGATGTGCTCAGCAGCAAAGTGGTTCTTTGACAACTGAGACCGTGAATTGGTGGTAATATCCCTTTTTGTCTTTTTTGTGTTTGTAGTTCTTGCAGCTTGTTGGATGGAACTAACCATGGATATGGCCAAATGGAATTTTTGTGCTTGAGGGGACAAACCTGCTTGCTTTTGCAGCAAAGCGTTCAAGACCAGCTGACTGTTTCGACTTTAGCCATGGTTCTGGATGAGCCTCCTTGCAGGGACATTGTTTTGTGCGGTGGAGCGCTCTATAACTCTCTCAGCCGCGGCGTTCGATGGTGCATTCCCAGGTATAGGGAATAGAGTTTCTAGACTCAGTCTTGTTGCAGAAAGAGCCTTCCTCGATCCACCACCAAATGAGGAGGTGCTTGCTAGGTTGGTTGCGAAGGACCCTTCATGTGCGGGTGATCGAGATGCTCTCCACCAGAGAACATCCAAAGCCAGGCCAATAGCTTGTCAAAAGGACCCTGGCATACTGAAGCTGTGGGCTGTGACAAAGAAGGGCCAAAAACAGCTCCGTCTGCGTCTGTTCCTTTAGCCTCTGTTGCTGAGGTAAAGAGCAGAACTCCTCACCCCTGGTTTATTTGTTGAGCTTGATGTGTTTGATTGAAGCCTTTGTGGCTGTGGACTCTGTGGCACAAGAAAAGAGGACATGGGAACAGGGCCAACCACTGTTCTAGCCCCGTCTCACATTCCTGTCCAAAACAGGATCCTCTCCTACTCCCCAATCACCCCATCATCCATCCATTTACCAACGCAAATCATAGCCAAAAAAGAAACCACCCCACAAACCATACCTCTCTCTGTTCCCTCTATCAACAGGGTTTCAGTGAAAAAGAAGCAAACCCCAGCTGCATCTCCTATTTGGGAGCAGGTTCAGCTCATTGGAGGCCTGCTTCCCTCCAATTTCTGGTCTACCCCAGAGTCAGCCTAAGACCTCTGCGTTCTCCCAACAGGCACCACCAGTGCTGTACAAACTGATTTATACCCACATCAACTATCTCCAGCCTCCCACAGGCTGAGGATATTGAAGACCGGAGTCCTCTCCACTCCATACTTGTGTCCACACTGTCCCCCATTCATATCTCCTACCCCCCTTGGTCTGCCCGAGGTGTCCACGCCTTGCTGATATAGGACCAATCAGTCAGCTCAGCTCAAACTTCTACTCCCCATGATACAGCTGTTTACACCATAAAAGCTGCTGAGGGACAACAACCAAGCTGATGAAACCTCAGGTATCCACACAATCCTCTAGTAGGCTGTCCCTCATGCACCTTCCATCAGCAGGTTTTCACCCCCTGCTTGATGTTAAATGCATCTCCCATCTCCCATATGATGAGGTGCCTTTAGGACCAAGGCACTGCAGAGGGAACAACCACTGGTCTTCATGAGGGTTGTTGCAACCACACCAGCAGCATCTGAACGGCCCAAAATAATCCCCTTCTCTGTGGTGATGATTGCCGTCGACAGCCGGCTGTTGTTGAAGGACCTATTGATCCCTCCAACTGGGCCATATGTCTTACTGGCCCAGGGCTATGGAGCTTCGTGACCCAAGTCACTCTTCCCTCTCCCATCACAGCCTCAAAACAACAGCCTCCTCATCATCATCTTCTCCATCTACCCCACCCAAACAACACCCAACACCACCAATCTCCCAAAGACCTGCCGTTGAAGGATCCGCTTTCTTTGCCTGACCCACCCAAAGTTGGTTCTTTCGGAAAAACACCATTGCATCCTACCATCCATCATCTCAGACTCTGTGTCTGAGCAGCTCAAAGGCTTCTTTGATATGTTCAAAGAATCCTTCCCAGTCCCTTCCCATACTGACAACTCTTCACAGCTGATTGCACTCACTGCACAGCTGCAAACTGTATCCGACTCTCTCTCTTCTATCCTCTCCTTACAACAGGACTCTGTGTCCTCTATGGCAGCCATTTCACAACAGCTGTCATCTCTCCTCACTTCTTGCCACACTACCCTTCCTAACACATTGGCCAGCCTGAACACTCTTATTGGCTCTCTATCAAATACTGTGTCCTCAGACCTTGCTGATGTGCTAGATACTCTTGAAGTCCATCTTGCACAGCTTCAAAGCCTGTTGTTCACAGCTTCTGATAGAGAAAACATTGTTAAGCTGACCACTCTTGCTGATTCCCAAACCTCTTCTCTTCAGGCCTGTCTTTCCCAGCTTGCAGAGGTTAAGGACAACCTGGCTTTCTTAGTGACAAGCCTGGTTGGTCCCAAACCTGCTGCCAAAACTGCTGGTAAGCCTGCTGACTTTGTGTCTTCAGGTAGACCAGGTGTTGAAGGTGCTGTTCCATCTCCTTCAAAGGGGGAGAAGTCATCTGCCTCGAAGACTAAGTCTAAGGGGGAGAAAACCTCTTCTCCTAAGGAGAAAGCAGTACCTACAACTCCCACTGGTCAACCAGCAGGGACATCTACAGGTACAGCTGAAGGTGCCTCTCAAGCTGCTATGCCTACTCAGGCTGTCTCTCCAAACCCTGCTCAGTCTAAGGGGGAGGAAGTCATTCCTGAGGACAGGCCTAGCAGTAAAAGGAGGCACTTAATTCTAACTGAAGAAGAAGAAGAAGAAGAAGAAATTCTTGAGGCTGCTGTCACTACAACAGTAGCTAAAGGAAAAGAAAAAGCAGCCATTGATCAACAACAGCAGAAAGCAGCTGATCTTAAGTTTCACAAAGCCAGGGCTAAAGAGATGGGTCTTCCTATGCACAAGTACTTTGAGTTTAGAGAATAACAGCTTCAAGCTCTGGAGGAATTGAGAAAAGAAGAAGAATCTGCTAAAGCTGCTAAATCTTTTGCACTCCAAGAAGCAAAGAAAATTAAAATGTCTACCTTGGAGGTGCAAAAGAAATTAATGGAAGCTGCTAAGGTATCAGCAGGAGAAAAGGAGGGAGAAAAAGCACAGGGTGCTCAGGTCTCTGTGACCAAGACTCAAGTACCCTCTGCCAGAGCCAAATTCCACTTTGACAACTTGGCTATAAAGAAATTTCATGATGTTGCTACTAGAAGGCTTGCCAAGGAAGCGATTGTCAAAGCTGTTCCCATTTCAAGAAAAGGCACACAGTGGAAGCTTCAGATCACCAGGATGGGTGCAACAGGCCCTGAAATGGAATCCTACGATCACACTGATGTTGCACAGATGGGATACAGGGAATGGGTGGAACTGGCAGTTGCCCTAAGCCAGTCTAAGTCAGAAACGGCTAAGACTATCAGGGCATACATCAAGAAGCTGATGGAGAGAGTAAGTGAGCTGGGCCTGATTCCAAAAGAAGTAAAAGAGGGTGTCTCTGTGACATACCCCAAAATAAAGGCCAGAAGGACAAAGAAGGATACAGAAATGGAGCTACTCCTTACGCTGATTGAACAGGGCGACTATGCCATTGAAATAAAATGAGTTGATCATAGTCTGCCTAAAGGAATAGAGTTTGAGGATGGCAAGATTATAGAAGAACCTGAGCTGGGGGCATTTTTTGTAGATCCCCTAACTCAGAAGAAGTGCTTCCAAAGAGCCTCAGAGCTGTACAAAGTTGATCTGAGACAACTTGCCGCCTTCAGACTTGCAGTTTCTTTCAGGCAGTCTAGCAAATGGAGAGCAGCCATCTGGGATCAGCTCAGAGGCTTCTATGAAAGAGGAGAGCTCAATGATCCCAAGTTCATGATTATCAGAAGTGAAATTGAGGAACTTGAGGATACAAGGGAAGAACTGGAAAGGATGGTTCAGGATCCTTCTCCATTGATATGAAGTCCATCTACCATCTGGGTAGGTGAAGAATGGAAGCTGTACATCAGTTGGACAGGCTTGCCATTATCAGCTCCCAACTCAAACAGTCCAAACATCTTGTACATTAGTTGTACATCCTGTACATTAGTTGTACATTATTACATAAGTTGTAATTTTTGCTTTTACATTAGTTGTAAAATACATTAGTACATTAGTTGTACTCTTGTAAGAACATGTGTTGTTCTAGTATAGTCAAGAATCAGTGTATATATAAACTGATCTTTTACTTTACTGTAATGTTGTAATTTTATTTCAGCAAATATACTGTAAAAATATATAGTGATTTTTGATAAGACCAGCTTGGACTGGTTATTGCAAATAGGGGGAGATTGTTAGGCACAAAAAGGCCTCAGTCAAACCTGTTCTACATCTGAGGGGGAGATTTATAATCAAACCTGTTGATGCATTTGAAGGTTGAATTTAAGGCCTGTTATATGTCTTATTGAAACCTGAAAATGATTTGCAATATCAGTCTAAAGCTGTTCTATATGTTGCATGTGTTGCAACTTAGACAGTTTGTCCAAGCTGCTCTGTCTGCTGAACAGGCTGGACATAAACTGTCTACGCTGCTCTACACTGTTGAGCAGCTTGGGCATTTTAAAGTGTTCTGTTCTTTGTGAACAGAACCTGTTCTTTGTGAACAGGCTAAACACTTTATGGAATATGTTTCCAAGTCATCATGTATTGTTTTTTACTACAAGATCAGTTTACAAAGTCGAAGACAAAGTGGAAAACAGAACTGCTCAGCCTGCCCAAGCTGTTCTGTAACATGAAGACAAAAGGTTATTTGAAAAAGGGTGACAGACCTTTTTCTTATATCAAAATAGGCCTTTACAAGGAAGAAAGACGCAAATTTGACATTCCTAAATTAGTTAAAGGCAATGCAACAGTAGACAAAGTAAAAAGACAAAAGTTCTGCACATGTGAAGACAAGTCTGCTTTTCAGAAAAGTGCAGAAAAGGTTATGTTGTCTTTTCAACAAGACTTCTCCTTTTTCATTCCGTCCAATGAAGATGATTCTCTTAGATCCTCTAAGTGAGTATAAAAGGAAGCTTCTAAGGTCAGAAAGATGTGTGAAGAAAGCTAAGTGCTGAAACCCAAGATTGAACGTGCAAGTGTGATTTTCATGCATGCAAACCTTCTGTGTAAACCAGCGTCTGTGTGTATAAGCTGTTTTACATAAGCCGTTCCTTTAAGTCTTGTAAACACAGTGAGTGCTTCTTAGTGAGTGTATTCATTGTATACTAGTTTGAGTCTGTCTTAGACTAGTAAGCATACTGTTGTATCTGTCATCTCAGCTTGAACTATTCCGCATTCAAGCTTGTTTGTAATTAACAAATTGTTGATAATACATACAAACATTGAGAAAAGAGTGTCTACTTTTTAAATTGCTGTATTCACCCCCCCTCTACAGCTTATAACTATATACTTTGGGAACCTCTCGGGACCTACAAGTACTTGTGCTAGCAATACTAGGTACTGGTCTTTGTTGTTCTGGCTTTCCTACAGCAGGTCTAGACTCTGGTTTTGAGGGTGTAGACTCCACTTTCTTATAAGGACAGCTAGACGCAACATGTCCCCTCTCTTGACATCGAAAAGCATGACATTTTATCAATCGACTTCTTATAAGTGCCCTTTAATTTAGGTGTCTCACTAGTGTCATTTTCTTTCGTTTCAACTATCGTGATTACTTCCTTTTGCTGATTATTAATTTCAGGTTTAGCTTCTCCTAGTATAGTGTCACTAGTAGACTGCACAAACTTGACTTTCTTAATCTTAGAGGTAGTATTAGACACCTTAGTAGACTTATCCTTATCAGATTCAATTTTAGTTGCTACCTCTGATTCGACTGGTTCATCAGTTTTAGCCTAAGGTTGAGGTACATAATTATTGTTGAAAGGTGGAGGACTCTCTTGATAGCCTAATACTACTGGTTTCTTAGACTGCCATTGGGCTTCTAAGATTTTTACTAGGTTTAGAGACAAGTTCCTAAACTTTTCAAGCTTACTATTTACCTCAGCAACTTTGACTCTTGATTCTGCTAGTTCTACCTCCTTAATGGTAAGTTCTTTGGTCAAAGCTTCAACATGCTCATACATAAGTTCTATCCTGACACATTGTTCACTTAATATGTCTTTTAGAACTATAACATCTTGATCATCTGCTTTCAGCTTATTCCTTAGATCTTCCTTAATATCTAAGAGACTAGCATTATCTGATTTTAGTGATTGGATCTGAGCAGTTAAGTTGTTATGTGTTTCTAGTACTAAATTTAACCTATCATTTAAAGTAACACTTAAAACACATAAATCATGGAGAGTAGAGAAGTTTAGAGTTACCCTTTTGTGATCCGATTCCACGTTAGCCATTTTAGCAGCAAACTCCAGAATGGACTGATTCTCTGACTTTTCCACCATCAAAGGACTTGTATCATTCTGTTTGGTGTCCTCTGCCACTTCTTCTGCTTTGTCATCCCCAGTCTCTGTTACTTCAGCCATAAAGGCTCTAGCATTCGACTCCGGATGAGTACTCCAATCATAAGTTCCATCGAGCTATCTGTTAGATGACACATTAGTTAACAAACCAGCGATAGCTGCTTGATTTCCCGAACCACCAGACTGATATCTTCCTTGAGTCTGATTTTGATAGTTCTCTACTTTGGGTCTTCGACACTCTCTTGCAGAGTGTCCCAATCCTTGGCAATTGTAACACCAAACCTTTGATTTATAAAACCCAACCTTGCTGTTGCCTACGTTCAGATTTCTCCCAGTTCTCTTCATGAACCATTTGACCCTCTGAGTCACCATGGCCAGTTGCCATTGTAGGCCCATTTCCTCTAAGTCATCAGGATCCACTTGATCGTAGTCTTCTTCCCATAACGCAGGATCGTTTATCTTCCCTTGAACGCAATTGTCGTATGCTGCGACTAATGAAGCCAACATATTCAACTGGTGTTCAGCCGATTTTGCGCTCATTGGCATTTTAGTGTATCCTTGGTAGATGCTGAATGAGCTGGTTTTTCTTCTGGTTTTGAAAACCCTAAGAATGCTCTGCTACTAGATTCCTCTACCTCCTTTGGAATGGATTCTTCTCCCGAGAATAATGATGTGGCTCCCGACTTCAATTCACCAGTAATTGACGGTTTTGATTTTCCAAAATACATTTCTGGATCTTGAACCTGTTCAAACTCCCGTTCTTTCTTTTGCAACGTGAAGTTATAAGCCCGCAGCGTTCGAATTACACTTTCAAGAGTGAGAGTCTCGAACTTCTCTTCATCATGCTTATTAAAGCTATTTACATATCCCATTTCGCCGGTAAAGCATCTACAAACTTTTCGATCTTCTCAGTCTATTGATAGTCAACAGTGTGATTGTCAAGCTCAGTTAACAGATGATAAAATCGAGTGATTTTCTCATCTAGCGTCTCGTTCTTTAAAGCCTTGAAAATTGCAAACTGCTGTTTCAGCATCTTAGTCCTACCCTTGTGAACCCTTGGATTTCCTTCACACCTCTTCTCTGGAGCATCCCATAGCTCTTTAGAAGTCAGATGATTTCTTAAGGTGTGTAGAATTTCCTGAGGTAACGCCATACGAATAATGGAGAAAGCTCGGTTCTCGGCCTCATAAAGTTTCTTATCATCATCCTTCATATTCTGATATGTTAAGAATTTTTGACGACCCTCTAACTCTTGCGTAGGTGGAATATAACCCTCATCGATGCAAATCCACATGCGCATGTCGTTAAAACGAGCAAAGTCAGCAAACCTATCCTTACACCAATAGTAGTCTTCTAATTTCATCAGCTTTGGCGGAGAATTTGCTTTGCCGACCTCATGGTCCATTTCTATGAATTTTTGCAAACTTGACATCCTTTGTAAACCTTTTTTTTCGAACTTAAACAATTTGATTTTAAATTAATTTAAAATAAACCCCTTCGAACTTAGGTAAGTTCGAATTAATTTAATATTAAATTCATTTGAAATTAAATTCGAATTTTGTTAAGTTTGAATGAGTGCAAGTTCGTGAAGCCCTAGAGATTTCTGACAAATTCGAACTTCTAACAAGTTCGAAGAAACCCTAATTTCTGACAAGTTCGAATCTGGCAAGTTCGAATCTGACAAGTTCGAACCTCTACTAAAGTCGAATGAAGCCCTAATTTTATGTTCGTGAGGAGCGTATTCTGACAAGTTCGAATGAACCCTAATACCCCCTTAAGTTTGAGCGTCGCAAGTTCGAGAAACGGCCAAAAATTCGATTTATTCAAGTTTTCAGATTAAACCAATGTTTTTATGTTAGTACATCCTGTGTGACGATAGCAGTCTAAGTATAGATAGTATTTTGTATAAGTCAATTTACTTGATATTGAATTTTAACAAGTGTTTGATATAAGTTCGATTATGTGTGTTTGATATTGATTGTCTGTATGTTTGAACTTAGGGTTATGTGTTGCAATCAGTTCAAACATAAAGTTCAAAGACAAGTTCAAACAAAAGTTCAAAGATAAGTTCAAACATAAGTTTGAAGGCAAGTGTTCGAATTTGTTAGAGGACAAGTTCGAATAGGCCTTGGGCCAAGTTCGAACTTGTCCTAGACAAATTCGAACTGGGTGTTATAATTAAGGGTTAATTCGATTAATTATGTGACTTTGGCAGAATTTCAGAGCGATTAGTGCAAAGGGCGATCTCGAACTTGCTAGCATTCAGAGAGTTTCGTTTTGAGAGAATCATCGTGTTGGGACGATCCGTTGTTCGTCTATCACTGTGCTAGTCTCTGTGTTTCGGTGTGCGTGGTCTATCCGTCAAGCCGCTAACGAGGATTCCGCACTCGTTGGCAGGTGTCGCGTCAAGATAGGATCCGTAGTCAGGCAACCTTACATTTTAAGATTAAAAACAATGATTTCGACTGAAAAAATGAACTAATATGCATTTTTCTCCGTTACTTTGCTTGTAGAACTCAGAAAACTATGAAAAACGTGATTTTTCCGGAAATAACGTCAAGAAACCAAGAATGTTTAGATGAACACGATGAACATTATTTTTAGCTCTGATACCACTTGAAAGGTCACCTGCCTACAGATCCGATCTTGATGCGACACCTTCCAACGAGTGCGGAATCCTCGTTAAGGGCTTAACGGATCGATCACGCAAACGAAACACGGAGACTAACACAATGATAGATGTCAACAACGAACATCCCGACACATGAAACTCTCCAAACGACTCTTTGCAAACACTCACAAGTTTGTACTTAGCTCTGGGTGTTAATCTCTGCGAAAGTTCTTAATCAAAAATAAATTAAACCTTAATTATAGAGCTTAAGTTCGAACTTAGCCCAGACAAGTTCGTGAAGGCCCAAGCCCACGAACTTGTCCACCACAAGTTCGAACCTAGCCTTGAACTTATTCTAGATATTGTCTTTGAACTTGTTCTAGAACTTATTCTTGAACTTATGTTTGAACTTACCTTTGAACTTATGTTTGAACTTATCTTTGAACTTAAGTAAACATCAATCACAAACAAGATCAAACATGCATACTCAATATCAAACATATGTATCAACTTGTAGTTATAATGGCTGAACTATTACAAAAGAACTATCTACATTTAGACTGTTATCATCACACAGGATGCACTAACAAAGCCATTTGTTGAAAGCCAAAGTGTATTTCAAAAACAAGCTGTTTCACAAAAAACCAAAAGCTATAAAGGCCTCAAAACCTGCCACACCAATTACAAAGAACACAGTTGACCACAGGTTTGTAAAGGTCAACAAAAAGCAGTCTGTACACAAAAAACAAGCTTTAATGAAACCTAAATTGAGTGTGAAACAGGAATGGTGTGTTAAAGGAAAAAACACAGTTCCAACTGCTGATGCAAAAGCTAGAACTGTTAAGTCAAAAGCTGGAACTGGTAGTGCAAAATCTGAAGCTGTTGGCACTCAACATCCAGTTCCAACTGCTAAGACAAAAATTGGAACTGGTAGTGGATCATCTGGGACTGTTAAAGAAAAAATTGGAAAGAACAACTGGACACCTCATTTCATAACTGAATAATCATTACAGAATCCACCAGTGGATCTCACTATGTTTAAAAAGACACAACAGTATTTCGTTATGTTAATGCACATGGACAACCCAAAACCAACTTGATTTGGGTTTACTCCACTAACTAAGCTTTTATTTGTGCAGGGCAACCACAGGTCCCAACATAAAACAAGATGGCATGTGGACAGTGGCTGCTCTAGACACATGACAGACAATTCTGAGTGCTTGTCAAATTTCAAAAGCTTTGAAGGTGGATATGTTGCATTTGGTGGAAACTCCAAAGGAGGTAAGGTAACAAGTAAAGGTACTGTCAAAGCAGGTAACATGATCTTTAATGATGTACTGTATGTTGAACAACTGAAGTATAATTACTGAGTGTGTCTCAAGTATGTGACAAAAGGAATGTTGTTTTGTTCACAGACTCTGAATGCCTTTTCCTATCCAAAGATCTTAAAATACCTGAAAATCTTGTTTTACTAAGAACACCAAGAAAGGATAATGTATACTGTTTGGACACAGAAAAATTATCCAAAGCTAATACCTTAAGCTGTTTAATATCCAAAGCATCATCTAATGAGTCTGCACTTTGGCACAGAAGGATGTGTCACATGAACTTCAAATCTATGAATATCTTAGTCAAAAACAAATTGGTACGAGGTTTGCCACAAAAGGAGTTCATATGTGATGATCATTGTGTAGCCTGTCTCAAAGGCAAGCAACACAAAACTTCTCATAAGACCAAATAAGTAAATTCAATCTCTACTGCTCTTCATCTCCTTCATATGGATCTCTTTGGTCCAACTTCTGTTTTGAGCTTGAATAAAAGAGCCTACTATTTAGTCATTGTTGATGATTTCACAAGGTTTACATGGGTTTATTTTCTTAGGATTAAGGATGAGACTGCTGAGTTAGTTAAATCCTTTATTCTAAAAATTGAAAACTAATCTAACTTAAAGGTAAAGGTGAGCAGGTCAAACAATGGAACTGAGTTTAAAAATCATGATCTAAACAGTTTCTATGAGTCAAAAGGAATTGCAAATCAGTACAGTGCACCTAGAACACCACAACAAAATGGAGTAGCTGAAAGGAAGAATAGAACATTAATAGAGGCTGCTAGAATCATGTTAGCTGATTCCAAATTGCCAATGACTTTCTGGGCAGAGGCAGTTAATACAGCCTGTTATGTTCTAAATAGGGTCCAAGTAGTCCAGTCACAAGGAAAAACTCCATATGAGTTGTTCCATCATAGGATTCCCCTAGTTACCTTTCTAAAACCATTTGGTTGTCCATGCACTATCATGTATACTAACACTCACTTAGGTAAGTTTGAGAGCAAGTCTAAAGAATGATTCTTTGTAGGATACTCCACACAGAGCAAAGCCTATAGAGTCTATAACAGTGTATCTAACATTGAAGAAAGTGCAAATGTTGAGTTTAATGAAAATACTGCGAATGTCAAAGGCACTGGTCCTATTGGTTATTTGATTTAGATTCACTAACAAAATCTCTAAGTTTTGATGAGTATTCTGCAGGAGCAGTTGGACACAATGTTCAAACTGGTAACATAAATTCTCATGCTGCCAGTGCAAATTCTCATGCTGCCAGCACAAGAGTTCAGACTGATGGCACAAAGGCTTAAACTATTGAAGATTTCGATAGATGGGATGAGTACACTATTCTACCACTTTTTTCCTGCGACCACCTGGAGTCCTGACTAACCAACAAGACAAAGGTATAGAGTTTGAGGTGTCATTCCCAAGTCTTGAAGTAACAGCTCCAACTAATAGGGAACCAGTCCCAACTCCAGATCAACCTGTTACTGAAACAGAATCATCAAGTGCAGAAGGTGATGACACTAACCTGGGAAGCTTAATTCAGATAATAAGTGAACCTACACTAAGGGTTCACAGATATCATCCTCTTAACCAGATCATGGGAGATCCACACACACCTCTGCAGACACCGAATATGATCCACAAGGAAACAATTGTTTCCGAAGAAGCAGTTCCTGAGTTCAGTCTAGATGCCTTTGAACATGCATGTTTTATGTCACAACTAGAACCAAAGAATGCATCTGAGGCTCTGAAGGATCCATCCTGGATTGAAGCGATGCAAGAAGAGCTACTGCAATTCAAGATTCAGAATGCGTGGCAACTTGTTGATTTGCCTAAAGGAAAGAGGGCAATTGGTACAAGATGGGTTTTCAGGAATAAAAAGGATGAAAGAGGTATAGTGATCGAGAACAAAGCAAGGCTAGTAGCTCAAGGTTACACTCAAGAAGAAGGAATAGACTATGATGATGTCTTTGTCCCAGCAGCAAGGATTGAAGCCATCAGACTATTCCTAGCCTATGCAAGCTACAAAGGGTTCAAGGTGTATCAAATGGATGTAAAATCTGCATTCCTATATGGTACACATGATGAAGAGGTATATGTGTGTCAACCACCTGGGTTTGAAGACTACAAGTATCCTGACAGAGTTTACAAGTTAGATAAAGCACTTTATGGGTTACACCAAGCTCCTAGAGCATGGTATGACACTCTGTCTCCTACCTACTACAGAATGGATTCAAGAGAGGTACTCAAGACAAGACATTGTTCATAAAGTCTATCAAATCAGAGATCCTTCTTGTTCAGATCTATATTGATGACATCATCTTTGGATCAACAATGACATACTTTGCAAGGAATTTGAGACCTTGATGCACAAAAAGTTTCAAATGAGTTCAATGGGAGAACTAACTTTCTTTCTAGGATTGCAAGTTAAGCAGAAGCCCACTGGTCTCTTCATCAGTCAGTCAAAGTATGTGAATGACATTCTGGAGAAGTTTGGATAAAAGGACACCAAAGTTGCAAGCACACCAATGGACACTCATAAGCAGCTTGATGCAGATAAAGAAGGAGTAGATGTGGATATTCATTTGTACCGATCCTTGATAGGTTCACTGATGTATCTCACATATTCTACACCAGATATTATGTTTGCTGTTTGTGTTTGTGCCAGGTTCCAATGTGCCCCAAAGGACTCACATCTGTTTGCTGTTAAGAGAATCTTTGTATATCTAAAAGGCCAACCAAAATTAGGCCTATGGTATCCTAAGGATTCTCGTCTTGAATTTACAGCATATTCTGACAGTGACTATGGAGGTTGCAATAGACAGGAAGTCAACAACTGGAGGATGTCAATATCTAGGAGCAAGACTAATCTATTGGTAGTGCAAGAAGCAAACCACAGTATCCGCTTCATCCACTGAGGCAGAATATGTTGCAGCTTCCAGCTGTTGCTCTCAGGTTATGTGGATTCAGAACCGACTAAGAGACTATGGTATGAACTTTCTATCTACTCCTATTTAAATTGACAATTCAAGTGCAATCAGTATTGTACAAAATCCAGTAAAGTTTCCCAAAACCAAACACATGGATATTAGATTTCATTTTATAAGGGATTGTAATGAAAAGAAGTTAATTCAAGTTACCAAAATTCATACTGATGATCAGTTAGCAGATCTTTTTACTAAACCATTTGATGTAGGAAGATTCACTTTTCTAGTATCAAATATTGGTATGGTAAACATGGATTAATCTACCTTTCATTAATCTTCTACAATCTATGTAAATTCTTTGATATATGTGTTTAGTTGAGGGGGAGACATTGTTTCAATAGATATTGCTTAGTAAATAACTAACAGCTTGAGAATATTCTCAAGCTGCTAGTTCATTTTCTCGGACTGTTAGTTGTTTACTTGGTCTGTTAAGTGTGCAGGGCATTTCAGTCATTTCTAAGGTGTTTGTACGCGGGACTAGATATTTTTTAAAAATCCAAACCCTTAAAAGTCCCAGTTTCGTTCAGTTACAACTTCCAGTTTCTAAATATCTTCCAGAGCCCTCTCATTCCCTCCCTGTGCGATTTCCAAATCTTCAAGCCAAACCCCAAATCCTCTCGTTCTTGAGCACCAATGGAGTTTGTCAAAGATCACAACTGCCTTCCATACACCCTAAAGAATGCTGAACTGCAACCCTTTCATGAAATGATGGATTTTCTTCGCAGTTCATCCATCCCCTATGCTCTCACTGTAAACCCCACTATCTACGTATCTCACAAAGAGCGATTCTGGAGTAAAGCCAGTCTGAGCACACAAGATGGAATCACTTCTCTTGTTTCTACCATTGATGGTCATACCATCACCATCTCAGAAGAATCCATTCGACAGCACTTGCATTTGCAAGATGCTTCAGGTATAACTGATCTCTCTCTTACTGCTTTACATGAAGGTCTTTTTGAAATAGGTTATACGGGACCAACTCATTCATTTACTTTCTTCAAAGCACATTTTGGCCCCAACTTGAAATACCTTGTACATATCATTCAACAATGTTTAAGCCCTAAAAAGGACTGGTTGGTCAGAATTTTCCTCAAATATTGCAACTACTCTAGTTTGCTTATCCACAGACCAACAGTTCAACTTTTCAAATATGATTTTTCAAGTGATGTTGAGGCATCATGCCTTAAAGAATGGGAAATTTTTTATGTATCCTCGGTTTTTGTCTGATATAATTGCAAAATCTTGCAATTCTATAAAAATACAAAAAAGGATGTATGTTTCCCATAGACACTCTTTACCATCTGTGAAAAGATTTTCAAAACAAAGTGCCAATTTTCATACTGTTGATGTATCATTGCCTCAAGCAATGCAGACTATCTTTCCAAGAAACAAGGGAGAGGATCCTGAGCAGGCTCAGCCACACATTACTACTTCACCCCCAAGATCCCAACCCACTCCTCATGATACAGATATCCCTTCTGACCCTTCTACCATACGTACCTACCCAGCCCCACCACCAAAAATATATACTAAAAAGAAACAAAGGTTGTAAGTGCTCCTTCCACCTCAGACCCACATCCAGAGCCAAATATCCCTGTGCAAGAGGATACACTTGCACAGCATATCCAAAGGGCACACTCTGAGGATACTTCCACCCTCAATATGGAGGTGAACATCCCTTCTGAGGATGTTCATATGGGTTTTGTGGCTGGAACTACTGATGCTTCTGCACAAGGGGCACAGGACAGTTCAAACATACCTAAGACCACTCCAATGGCAACAGAGGGTGTTCAAGCACCTTCTGGAAGTCCCCAGTACCAAGAACAGAGGGGCCCAGATGCTTCTAATACATCTGGTATTGGTGCCAGTGATAGATCCCAAATCCCTTTATCATGTGAAGATCTTGAGGTCAGTCTGTAACTGATGGTTTTGACGGATCCTCAACTGAAACCTGTTGTAGCTATTTTGGAACATTACAAGTCCACTATTGCTGCACAGGGATCACAAATTATTGCACTACAACAGCTTTCAGCAGTCCAACAGCAAAAGCTTGCCCAATTTTAGCTAGGGTTGAAGCTCTATGGAAACAAGATTGTCCAACTTGAGAGGTAGATTCAAACCCTGTTAGCAGCGGTCTTTGATCCCTCTGATCAAACCAATGCATCACAAAAGGGAGAGAATCAGGAGAACCCACATTCAGTCCAAGCAGCTTCAAGTTCACCTCTGGCAGTTTCAGCTTCTAGGCTAACAGTCCCACCAGCTTCTCAAACTGTTAGTCTAGAAGTTCAAGTTGTTTCCCTTAAAAGACCAGGTGGTGTGTTAATCAGAGAAGGAATTCAAGGAACATCCACAGTCCAGCAACAGCAACAGTCCAAGCAGCAGCTTCAGACAAAGGAAAAGGTATTCTAATTGAAACACCAAAGATCAAGTTTGTTTCAAAAGAAGCTCAAGTTGCTGCTGATGTTGAACTGGCCAAAAAATTAGTAGAAGAACAAGACCAAATCTTTGCTCAACAAGCTCAAGCCTCTATGGGTGATGATGAAACCCTTGGAGATTATTTACGTGGATTTGTGGTCAAAGAAGGACAAAAGAAGAGGAAGAGGCCAACAGGGCCTTCAAAAGCAGAACACAGAAGATTTTTAATAAACTGGCAAGTAAACTCTGCAAGTGCTGGTATTCCAAGAAAAATTGCACAATCATGGTCCACAGAAAAGCTCCAAGCATTGTATGATAAGGCCACTGCAAAAGAAAAAGCTTTTAAACAAGTCCAAGACTCTTCTCAGATGGATGATGTAACTCTATCTAAAGAACCCTCTCAAACTGTTGCTATGCCACAACCAGAAGTAATTCCTCAAGCAAAGTTTGATCAAGTGAAAAGAGTTATGTTTGATCAACAATTACAGAAGGCAATGGAGATAGAGAAAGCCCTTGATCAATATGACTTCTCAAAACCTCCAATTACTTACTGGTATGCCAAATCAATGGAGAACATTGATCTCGTATATATCATTTTGTAGTTAAAAGAGAAGCTGTTCCAGAAGAGGAGTATAAGAACCTGATCCAAATAGTTCAGAAGATGACTAGAGCAGAGCTGACCCAGATGCACAATATTGGGAAGGCTAGCCACTCTAGATCACCAATAGTATGGGTTCAGAATAACATAAAAGATGTTCAAAGCATGATTGATCCAGAATCCACAAGAATGGATATAGAAGCTGCCAAGAAAGTGAAGGTTGTATAGATTGATCTATATGAAAAATCCATGACATATAGACTCAAACTGTCAGAAAGATCCTGCAGATTTTATAGCTTTGAATTTCTCGATTTACCATCAGAATGGCTACATCAGAGGAGCACAATGAAGATAGATTGTGATAAAGAAGAACTTAAGAGAGACTTCATAAAGGCTATAAGGCAGAAGATTGCAAAATTGTAATATGTAAGTTTTTTGATGCCTTAGGGTAGATTGTTGGGAAATAATCTAAGTATGTCAAGCTGTTAGTTAGGATTTCTCAGACTGTTAGTAGTATTTGTTGTAATTACAAAGTTCAAGCTGCTAGTTCAAGAAACTCGAGCTGCTAGTTTAAAAGTTCAAGCTGCCAGAGTTAAAGATCAAGTTGCTCAACAAACAGATAACAGAAAGTGCTATAAATCAGGAAGTGATAAAGATTTCAAGATTTGAAGATCTTCTAAAGATATCCACTCAAGAGAAATCGCAGTTTGTTAAGGAAACAAATGAGAAGGTTATAAATAGAGATAGACCAGGTCTTTCTCATGTAATTCGGTGCTTAATCAATTCATAATTGTAACCTGTATTCTGTCTAAGTTTCTAAAGCCTCTAAGGTTGAAAAACCCTAAGAACAATTTGTGTTCTTCGTCTAATCAAACAGATTAGAGGTGATTGTAATCAGAGATTGCTTATATAAAGGTTTTGATATTGATTGTGTTTATTAATTGTCTGTTATTTTATTGTTCTGAAAGTTTTCTTAAAACAATTAAGTGTTATTCTGCAAACTTCTTAATTTGACTTTGATTCAAAACAAGATTATTGGTTTAACTCAGATTTATTCAAACCAGTTAATCTTAGGTGATTTTGATCATGACATAAAGAGAGAAGTCTTGGAGTCCAAGATTCAACATGACGAGATTTAGCAAAGTTTAACAAACTTTAAGTGTTAAACTTTCACACATAATGCAATATAAAATCTCAGTAATGTACATGTTCATGTTCTGATGTGTTGGTAGGCATAAAACATGAAGGTTTTCCTATAAGCTAATACATCAATCAAGAAAATGTCATATGTGTAACTAACTTAGAAGTATGACCAATATGTCTTAATTTCTGTGTTAGAGGCTCACATACAATAATTATGAATGAGGTATGTGAATCAGTCTGGGGGATGTATGGCTTCATCAAATACATCTTAAAAAAAGAGCAAGTACGAGACGTAAAAAAAAGTCAAAACATGTCGCTTTGTTGTACGTAAGTACAGACCTGTCACCGCTGTTTTGACTTAAACTAGCAAGATATGTCGCTTTGTTGTACGTAAGTATAGACCTGTCACCGCTGTCTCTGCTAAAATAAAAGAGGTATGCTCTACCCTTAGACAAACTAAGACACTCTGTTGTATGTAAATACAGAACTGTGTCCGAAGTTTGCCTTTTAAAGATGATTTGCAAATACCATAAAGTCATAATGATTGTATGTCTGTCTTGACCAACAAAAGTATGTCTAAGTGTGGGACACGTAAGATAATTTCTTGATAAATAAAAAGGCCAAAGGAAAATTTTAGTGTTGAGTACTTAAGTAGATAACAATACCAATAATCAGCATGGTATGTACGTTACAACAACAAATAAAAGGAATTAAAAATTCCAAAGTGTGAAAGTGCAACACCAAAAGTGAGTTAGCAATGCTATCTGATTGAACCTTCTATGTCTCTCTCGCAAAAATATTTAGTTTATGTACTTATTTTTGAATTCTTGCAATTTATTTTTATTTACTTTATTTTACTTAATTTTATTTTAGTTTAGTTTAGTTTAAATAAATAGGATCGAGCTCAGATACTAGGATGCATTTCAGTAGGAAATACATTAGATGCGTGACAAAATAAGTCTATGTAACATCCCAAATTTTAAGTACATGTAATTTGCAACATTTAAGGATTTAAATATTGTATTGGTGGATTTATTATGTCAATTTAAGCCAATTTTCATCACAATATATGTTAAATGAGAAATTACTAAGTTGAGGGGTGTATTGTGCAAATAAGTGAAAGTGACAAATAAAAAAAGGGAATTAATGTTCATAATTTCCAAAACACTTTCTCTCTCTACTCTCTCAACCGTCTCTCACTCTCTCTCTCTACATCTCTCTCGGCTTCATCCAAGAACACCCAAGAATCAACAAATTGAAGCTGCAAAAGTTGGAATCAAGTGGCAATTAAGGAACTATAAGCATTACAACAAACAATTTGAGGTAATATTTGTTAATATTTACGAATTCTTGGAGTTTTGTGTTCGGTTTCAATAAGAACCGAATTATAAGATTTTGATGCAACTGTTAATGCATGTTAGATGTTATTGTTGCAATGTTAAAATCGAGTGTTAGTGATGTTGTATACAAAATTTCAGAAACAGAATCGAAGTCTAAGTATGATTTTGAGATATGTGTGTGTTTTAGTGTGTGTGTTCATCGAGACTCATAAGAAAGATGGACACAAATCGGTTATTTTGGTACATAAGTGTTATATTATAAGTTGATATAGTACATTTAAGCTTATATCTGCAATATCAGACTCAAAACATGTAAAATGGTCAAATAGTGGAATCTGGAAAATCTGGAAAAAATATGCTAAGTATGAACTCGGTTCGGACCGATGATCCATCCGAATTCGGATCCACCCAATTCGGATCCATCAATTTCGGACCAACCCCATTTCGGTCTTATCCCAATTCGGACACCGTCCCAATTCGGATCAATAGTGAGTTCGGACCAACAGTAACTTCGGACCCCATACCCATTTCGGACCAATGCCAATCTCGGACCATGCTCAACTCGGATCACACCCACTTTGGACCAATACCATATTTCGGACAACCCTGTATTTCGGACCATCCGAATTCGGATGTGGTCCGAAATCAGTACAATTATACTTAGTTTTCAGAATACAATTTTTAAGCAATTACTGACATTACATCACTATTACACTTACATTACAGATCATTGTGGTGTTATCAAAACACACATTGATTCAGGATCAAGTCACAAAACCAATCACTGTGAGTTGCAGATTATCATTCGAACATTTATTTTTTTTGCATTCAAGTTTATACATTCAATGGCATGTTCACATTGTTCATATACTTCATTTGGCACTCATGAAATGATTTGTTGTTATGATGCACACTCGTACTTGACATGTAACACACATGTAGCTTGCGTTCATTTGAAAGTGCATCTATTTACATCATGCTTGCACTGCATGATCATTACTTCATAATCTGATGCGACCTGGACTGGGGCTGACAGCAGGCCACTGTCGGGGACTGATCATCCCACTCGTATCCCATCAGGTTCGGCACATCCCCGATCAGCATATTGAACTGCCACCCCATGCTAGCACTGCATGGTTTACTCACACATTGAGGCTTTCACTGCCGTTTTCACATACATGGGGCTTACACTGCCCATGGTTAAGCATTGCATGTAAAGAAATATTTGTTGTATGTATAATCTGTTATCTCACTAAGCATTTAGCTTACTGTTGACTCACCATGTTTTCAGGCAAAGGCAAGAGTGTAGCTGGACCTTCATCTTAAGCATATCAAATCAATATCCCGGAGACTATAGAAGCTATTGGTACTTGAATGTAATAGCTTTGGGCTGGGATTCATTACTTCTAAAACAATTATGTTGATGTAATAGTTAGACTTTTATCACTGTAGACATGTATTCTATTGCTTTAGTGTGGATGTGCTTAATTCTAATTTAAGTATTCAATTTCAATTATTATGATACTCATTGGGTTGTTAGTCGATCCTGGAGATTACAATTATATCATTAATTAACAGCAAGGACGTCACAGTTTTGGTATCAGAGCATTAGTTTGAGGTTTCAAGTGTCCGCGAGGACTTGGACTCAAACTTAGGTTATGATATTAGAATGAACTTCTAAGTAGTGATTTGAACTAAGATAGGATTGACATGCACACGGGGAAACACAAAGGGTAACTGTACACTTAGGACATACAAATAAATGTTCTAAATATAAGTTGTTATATTTCAGAACATGTCAGGAGACGATATGACTCCTCAGCAAATGTTCCAGATGATGCAAGCTCTTATGGAACAGAACAATGAGCTACAATCCAAACGAATGGCTGAGCAGGCTCAGTCATTTGCTGATCAGTTAAGGGCCAGAGATGAGGCCGAGGCAAAACGAAAGGCCGATAAGCGAAAGAACAAGGAACAACAACAGGACGACCAAGAGGAAAGACAAGACACTGGGTCTTCTAACAGAGCAAGGGGTTGTAGGTTTAAGGACTTCAAAAGTAACGGGGCTGTTACTTTTGATGGAACCGGTGATGCTGTGACTGCACTGGAATGGATCACCACCACGGAACGAACTTTCAGGATCAGCGACTGCGCTGATAAAGACATGGTCCGCTTTGCAACCGCTATGTTTGCAAGGGACGCTGTTATGTGGTGGGACGCAATGACACATGTGTTGACGATGGAGGTAGTGTCACACATGTCATGGAGCGAGTTTAAGGAAGTGTTTTCTCAACAGTACTGTCCAGCCGACGAGAAGCGACGTCTCGAGGCAAAATTCCTGAACTTAACTCAGGGAACGAAAACGGTTACACAATATGCCGTTGAGTTCACCCGATTGAGTCTGTTCGCACCCCATCAAGTAGACACAGAAGAGAGGAAGATAGCCCGGTTTGAGGCCGGACTAGATTATGAGATACGCCGAACCATGAGTGGGGTTCGGTATACAACGTTTGCTGGATTACTCGAGGCTGCTCGGAATGTGGAGCAGATTGTCCTGTTATCCGGATATGTCATTGGTTCAGCCGCCGCAACACCGACTCAACCGTCGCCGCCAAAAAGGCAGCGGGAGTCTGGATCTTCCCGATTCTCTCCTCAATCCCATCAACAATCTTCATCACCCAAGAAGGGAAGGGCCTTTTCGGCCAATTCTGAAATGAGGGACTGCAGACGATGCAGAAAAGCGCACTCTGGGGAGTGCAAGACTCAGGATATGTATTGTTTCTGCTGTGGGCAGAAAGGCCATCACTGGGAGCATTGTCCACGAAAAGATGATGCATGCTACAATTGCCACAGACTTGGCCATTTTTCAAGGGACTGCCCGAAACCCCCACGAGATCAGAATGCTCCACAATCAACAGCAAGATCTTCTGTAGCTTCCACGGCTCGCAGGGATCAATCTCAAAGGGCTCCAACAAGGGCGTTCCAAATCACAGCTGAAGAAGCAAAGGATGACCCGGAGGTGGTCACTGGTACGTTCTATGTTAACTCAATTCCTGCACGTATACTGTTTGACTCTGGAGCAAATCGTTCATTTGTCTCCACTACATTTGCTCGTCAATTTAACATGCCAACTTCCAAACTGCAATTTGTACTTGACATAGAGACTGCTAGCAATATGTTAGTTAAAGCAGACAAGGTTTATAGGAATTGCACATTACTTGTAGAGGGTGTAGTGTTCAACATAGACTTAATCCCTATGGAGTTCGGGGAATTCGATGTCATAGTAGGCATGGACTGGTTAGTTCATAACGAGGCCCAAATCGTTTGCAAAAAAAGAATGATCAAGATTACCACTCCCGAGGGCCGAGACATATGCATTTATGGTGATAGACACAAAGGCGACTTATGCCTTATTTCAATTGCAAAAGCCCGAAAGCACGTTGCCAAGGGTTGTTCAGCTTACTTAGCCTACGCTGTCGATGCAAAGGCTGAAGTTCAATCTCCTTCTACCGTTTCCGTCGTTTCCGAATTTCCTGATGTCTTTCCAGAAGATATCTCGGGATTGCCACCTGATCGCCAAGTGGAATTCCGCATTGACCTCATTCCCGGAGCTGCTCCAATAGCAAAGGCTCCTTACCGTCTAGCCCCTGCTGAAATGCAGGAAATGATGAAGCAGTTACAGGAGCTACTTGACAAAGGTTTTATCCGCCCAAGTTCATCTCCTTGGGGCGCTCCTGTTCTGTTCGTCAAAAAGAAAGATGGCACATTGCGAATGTGCATCGACTATCGAGAACTCAACAAAGTCACAATCAAAAACAAATACCCATTGCCCCGGATTGATGATCTCTTCGACCAGTTACAAGGCGCAAGCTACTTCTCGAAGATTGATCTTCGTTCGGGTTATCACCAACTCAAAGTACATTCTGATGACATTCCAAAGACGGCTTTCAGAACTCGTTACGGACACTACGAGTTTCTGGTAATGCCGTTCGGTCTTACTAATGCGCCGGCCGCTTTCATGGATCTCATGAATCGAGTCTGCCGGCCAATGCTCGACAAATCGGTCATCGTGTTCATCGATGACATTCTCATATATTCAAAGACCGAAGAGGATCATGCTGCACATCTGAGAGAATTACTAGAGTTGCTACGCAAAGAGCAACTTTATGCCAAATTCTCGAAGTGTGAGTTCTGGTTGAGGCAGGTACGTCTCAACGTTTGAAACAATTTCATGATCCTTATACTCAATCATAAATTATTTTATTAACTTGTACCTCTTAAACAATCAATTCAGATCCAATTCTTGGGGCACGTGATATCTGGTGTTGGGATTGCTGTTGATCCTGCAAAGATCGAAGCTATCCAGAACTGGGAATCACCCCGCAACGCCTCAGAGATTCGGAGTTTTCTGGGATTGGCTGGTTACTACCGCCGATTCATCAAAGACTTCTCCAAAATCGCCATTCCACTTACAAAGCTAACTCGCAAGAACGCAACCTTCTTTTGGAAAGAAGAACAGCAAGTAGCCTTTGACGAATTGAAGAAATTGCTAAGTGAAGCACCGGTGTTAGCCCTGCCTGAAGGGAACGAAGACTTTGTTGTCTATACAGATGCATCAGGCACGGGTTTAGGTGCTGTTCTAATGCAAAGAGGAAACGTCATAGCTTATGCTTCTAGACAACTCAAACCGCATGAGAAAGACTACTCTACTCATGATCTAGAGCTAACTGCTGTGACTTTCGCTCTCAAGTTATGGAGACACTATTTGTACGGAACCAAGTGTCAGCTCTACACCGATCACAAGAGTTTAAAGTATATATTCAGTCAGAAGGACTTGAATATGAGGCAAAGAAGGTCAATGGAGCTGATAAAAGATTACGACTGTGAGATTCTCTATCATCCAAGGAAGGCCAACGTAGTGGCCGATGCCCTAAGCAGGAAAGCGTACTGCAAGGCATACTGCTATGCCTTGACTTTCACAATACTGACGTCCACTATCATAGACGATGTAAGGGCTGCTCAGTTGCAGGCCTTAAAGGAGGAGAATGTAAAAGACGAAAATGTCAGGATTCAGTTGCCATTAATGCAAGATGATGGAACTGGACTAAAGGGTGTGTATGGCAGAGTGTGGGTTCCCAAGTTCGGGAACATGAGAGATGTAATTCTCGAGGAGGCTCATCAATCTAAATTCTCAATTCATCCTGGCAGCACAAAAATGTACAACGACCTGAAGGCCGACTTCTGGTGGCCAGGATTGAAAAGAGATGTCGGTCAGTATGTTGAAAGGTGCAGAACATGTCGTCTAGTCAAAGCCGAGCACCAACAACCCTATGGTAGTATGCAACCTCTTCCTATCCCGGAATGGAAGTGGGATCATATTACTATGGACTTTATAACGAAGCTGCCCAAGACGCGTCGTCAACATGATGCCATTTGGGTCATTGTTGATCGATTAACAAAATCTGCTCACTTCATTCCCATTCGGGAAACCTATTCACTGGACCGTCTTGCCCAGATCTACGTTAACGAAATTGTCATTAGGCATGGTGTGCCTAAGTCTATTGTCTCTGACCGAGATAGTAGATTCACTTCCAATTTCTGGGCTGCTCTACAACTGGGTCTTGGTACTCGTATCGCAATGAGTACTGCCTATAGACCCCAATCTGACGGGCAAAGTGAGAGAACAATTCTGACTCTGGAAGACATGCTCAGAGCGTGTGTCATGGATTTGGGTGGTAACTGGGACGATCACCTCCCATTGGTTGAATTCTCCTACAACAATAGTTACCATTCCACTATCAAGATGGCACCGTTCGAGTCTCTATACGGAAGAAAATGTAGGACTCCAACCTGTTGGAGGGAAACAGGAGAAACTCCAATAGCCGGTCCTGCTTTGCTACAAGAAACAAATGAAAAGATCCAACTCATACGGCAGTACATGAAAACAGCACAAGATCGACAAAAGAACTATCATGATCGCCGACACAAAGCGATAGAATTTCAAAAAGATGATTGGGTCTACTTGAAGGTTTCCCCGATGAAGGGAGTTACAAGATTCGTAAAGCGAGGAAAGCTATCACCTCGATTCATAGGACCCTTCAAGATACTAGAAAGAATTGGGAATCAGTCCTATCACTTGGACTTGCCGGAAGAGTTATCAGGAGTTCACCCGGTCTTCCACGTAGGATACTTAAGAAAGAGTCTGGTGCCCGAGAGGGAACCATGGACTGATCACTCGGACATTAAGGTTGACGAACGGCTAAGGTTCGTTGATGAACCGGAGTGCATTCTGGAGACAAAAGTCAAAAAGCTACGGAACAAAGAGATCAGGATGGTGCTGGTCAAGTGGAAGCATCATAAGGGAGCTAATCACACTTGGGAATCGGAAGAAGACATGAAGACTAAGTACCCAAGTTTGTTTAGCGCAGCATGACTTCGCGGACGAAGTATAGGCATGGTGGAGCCCATGCTGTAATATCCCAAATTTTAAGTACATGTAATTTGCAACATTTAAGGATTTAAATATTGTATTGGTGGATTTATTATGTCAATTTAAGCCAATTTTCATCACAATATATGTTAAATGAGAAATTACTAAGTTGAGGGGTGTATTGTGCAAATAAGTGAAAGTGACAAATAAAAAAGGGAATTAATGTTCATAATTTCCAAAACACTTTCTCTCTCTACTCTCTCAACCGTCTCTCACTCTCTCTCTCTACATCTCTCTCGGCTTCATCCAAGAACACCCAAGAATCAACAAATTGAAGCTGCAAAAGTTGGAATCAAGTGGCAATTAAGGAACTATAAGCATTACAACAAACAATTTGAGGTAATATTTGTTAATATTTACGAATTCTTGGAGTTTTGTGTTCGGTTTCAATAAGAACCGAATTATAAGATTTTGATGCAACTGTTAATGCATGTTAGATGTTATTGTTGCAATGTTAAAATCGAGTGTTAGTGATGTTGTATACAAAATTTCAGAAACAGAATCGAAGTCTAAGTATGATTTTGAGATATGTGTGTGTTTTAGTGTGTGTGTTCATCGAGACTCATAAGAAAAATGGACACAAATCGGTTATTTTGGTACATAAGTGTTATATTATAAGTTGATATAGTACATTTAAGCTTATATCTGCAATATCAGACTCAAAACATGTAAAATGGTCAAATAGTGGAATCTGGAAAATCTGGAAAAAATATGCTAAGTATGAACTCGGTTCGGACCGATGATCCATCCGAATTCGGATCCACCCAATTCGGATCCATCAATTTCGGACCAACCCGATTTCGGTCTTATCCCAATTCGGACACCGTCCCAATTCGGATCAATAGTGAGTTCGGACCAACAGTAACTTCGGACCCCATACCCATTTCGGACCAATGCCAATCTCGGACCATGCTCAACTCGGATCACACCCACTTCGGACCAATACCATATTTCGGACAACCCTGTATTTCGGACCATCCGAATTCGGATGTGGTCCGAAATCAGTACAATTATACTTAGTTTTCAGAATACAATTTTTAAGCAATTACTGACATTACATCACTATTACACTTACATTACAGATCATTGTGGTGTTATCAAAACACACATTGATTCAGGATCAAGTCACAAAACCAATCACTGTGAGTTGCAGATTATCATTCGAACATTTATTGTTTTTGCATTCAAGTTTATACATTCAATGGCATGTTCACATTGTTCATATACTTCATTTGGCACTCATGAAATGATTTGCTGTTATGATGCACACTCGTACTTGACATGTAACACACATGTAGCTTGCGTTCATTTGAAAGTGCATCTATTTACATCATGCTTGCACTGCATGATCATTACTTCATAATCTGATGCGACCTGGACTGGGGCTGACAGCAGGCCACTGTCTGGGACTGATCATCCCACTCGTATCCCATCAGGTTCGGCACATCCCCGATCAGCATATTGAACTGCCACCCCATGCTAGCACTGCATGGTTTACTCACACATTGAGGCTTTCACTGCCGTTTTCACATACATGGGGCTTACACTGCCCATGGTTAAGCATTGCATGTAAAGAAATATTTGTTGTATGTATAATCTGTTATCTCACTAAGCATTTAGCTTACTGTTGACTCACCATGTTTTCAGGCAAAGGCAAGAGTGTAGCTGGACCTTCATCTTAAGCATATCAAATCAATATCCCGGAGACTATAGAAGCTATTGGTACTTGAATGTAATAGCTTTGGGCTGGGATTCATTACTTCTAAAACAATTATGTTGATGTAATAGTTAGACTTTTATCACTGTAGACATGTATTCTATTGCTTTAGTGTGGATGTGCTTAATTCTAATTTAAGTATTCAATTTCAATTATTATGATACTCATTGGGTTGTTAGTCGATCCTGGAGATTACAATTATATCATTAATTAACAGCAAGGACGTCACAGTCTATACGAACTTATGGACATAAATTCACACTAACCTATTGGTACGAATTTAATAAGGAGTTTTGATTCGATCTTAAATGGTTAATAGGGGTTTTTGATATCCGACTAATAAAGAGTTTATAACTCTAGGTTTTAGGATATAAAACTTACAATAGAATCTTTATGAACTTGATTTGAACCAATTATGACTTGTTTCATGTGTTGATTAAGTCTATATATTGTTAGAATTGGCATTTTAACAGGCAATACAGATTCTTAGCTGACAAAGGCGATTCTTGAACTTCAACAGCATAATATTTAGACGGATCAGACAATGGCTGATCAGCAGCAGCAGATTGCAAATCTGGAGGCTATACTGAAAAACTTGTTGAAGGATCGTCCAGCTCAGGGGGAGAATTGTAGAGAAAACAAAGGACTTTGTCTCGAGTACACAAAAAGGCAGTGAAAGACAGTGAGCTGGCAGATCTTTCAAGACAACAATCTGCTCAGCTTGCTGACCCTCAGGGGGAGTCTGCATCATCAGCCGCTGACAAGGGAAAAGACAAGGCTTCAGAGGCGACAGATGTAACTGAAGATAAGTTCTGATCGGAGCATTGTCAGTTTTGGATTAATAAGAAATAAGGTTCGACTTCGAAGATGACTTAGGGCAGGAGGATCTTGAGGAAGGAGTGTTTAATCCTGAAGATGTACCTGATTGGAAGTCAGACAATGAAGGAGTAATGACTGAAGATCAGAATGTGATAGATCTAGATGTGCTGAGATCTGCACTAAATGATGAATTAGATTCTGAAATGCTTAACAGGGAACTGCAGCTATTCGTCGTAAAGAGAAGAGATGGGCTACAGTATTTGAAGAAAAGGCTGAAAGATTTCAGCACATTGCCAAAGTCTGAAGTCAAAGAGTTAGCTTGGAAGGACCTTATCAACCTAGGAGTCGACCCTTCTGCTGAAGTGTTTGCAAAAACTATCAGAAGAGAGAGTCGATCTGGAAGGTTTGAAAAGTTTAATCCAAGAGTTGGTAAAAGAGCAGTGGATGAAACAAGAATAGATCCTCTGACTAGTAGGTCATGGACTAAAATAGTTTTCAAACCAGTTAAATGATTGAACAAGGTTTCATTGAGGACAATGCCACAGGATGTTTTGAGAAACATGAAGTTGTGGTTTGTTGACAATGAAACGGCTAAAGCTATAATGGAGGATGAAGAATGAAAAGGTTATTTTGAAAGTTTATGGCCCCTTTGCATCTTGTGAACCTTTCTCGAGGTGATCTGCAGAAGCTTCACGAGCAGCCGATTTTATTTCATGAAGGTTGGCGATCTGAAGGCAGAAAATCCCAGAGATTGGTTAGAGTTTGCGTAAAACAGGGTCTATAAACAGGAAGCAATCTGAACAGGCCTAGAATTAAAGATCAATGAGTAACATCTAGAAGTTATCGTCAAGGGGGAGTCTGTTGGTACACCCGGTGTGACGACAGCAGTCTAGTTTCATTATTTATAGTCTCTGAAACTGATAGTCTATTGTGATCAATGGATAACAACTAGAAGCTATCGTCAATGGGGAGTCTGTTGGTACACCCAATGTGATGACAGCAGTCTAGTTTTATTATTGACAGACTACTGCAATAGATAGGGACTTATTAATGCAATGGCATGATAAGTTCATGATTGTTGGATAAGTTCATAAGGCTATGAACTTATGGAGAATAAGTTCATGAGCCTGTGAACTTATAAGTTAATTCAAAATAAACCATTCCTAGACTAAATTACACAAATGGTCCCTGTGGTTTATACAGAATTATGGTTTTGGTCCCTGAAAGAATTTTATTACACCACAAGTCCCTACAATCAAAATGTTATAACATATTGGTCCCTGAATCTAATGGCGGTTAACCTAATCAGTTAAGTTCTGGGGTATTTTTGTCATAAAATATTTCAGGGACCATTTATGTAATTTCAATACCCTATCATTAATTTTTACTTAATTTTTGCTTTTTCTTTATGTTATAATTTATTTCATATATTTTTTGAATTTCCTTTTTTATCATTTAATTATCTAAATAACACAATTTATTTTTTTTAATTACTAATTTATTATTATTATTTGTATGTTTATTTCCATTATTAATGTTAACATTTTTATATTAGTGTAATTATTTATTTTTGAACGGAATTGGTTGCTAACTTTTTTTAATTGGTTATTGAAAAACTGAATCTTTTTCCCTTTTTTTCCATTTAGGAAATTAAATTTTCTAATTAGTTTTAGTTTTTTCTACTTGGAAAAATTAATATCGAAATGATTTTTTTTCTCTATTCAAGAAATTCAAAATAAAAACATGTTTAAGTTTTTTCATTCGAAAAAATTATAATCAGAGTGGTTCATCATTTCTTTTTCGAAAATACTAAAATTAGGAATGTTTCACTGTCTTTTTTGTTCAAAAAAATCAGAAACAGACATGATTTGTCATTTTTTGTTTGAAAAAACTAAAATCAGATTGGGTCATTGTGTTTTTGTCCGAAAAAATAAAATCTGAATAGTTCATCATTTAAATTATTTTTAACCACTTCGATTTTAATTAAATAGAACCATTTCAATTTTAAATGTTTCAATAAAAAACGATAAATCATTTATATTTTAATTTTTAAAATCAAAAAACGATGAGTCATTCTGATTTTTGATTATTTTCTAACAAAAGAACCATTCTGATTTAATTTAATGAGAATAAAAAATTAATGAAACATTTCAATTTTAATTTTTTTTCAATAAAAACGATATACCATTTAGAATCTAATTTTTTGATTAAAAAATTATAAACCGTTCTGATTTTTATTCTTTTGAACACAAAAAAGTTTTGAAATATACCTATTTTAAATATTTTCAATATGGAATGTTGAACCACTATGATTATAAATTTTTTTATGAAAAATGTTTACCACGTCCTTATTTTGAATTTTTTGATTGGAACTACAACTAATTTGGAACCAAGTCCATCATATAATATTTTAAATAAATACCTATAGTAATATATAAAAAAAATTAACACTAACAATATCAATAAACATACAACTAATAATAAAAAAGTAGTAACTAAAACAAAACGAATAAAAAATAAATATTACATTTAGATAATTAAATAATAAAAGAAGAATCCAAAAAATATATATGGGATAAATTATAATATAAAGAAAAAGGATACAATAAAAAAAGTATTGAAAATTACACAAATGGTCCCTGAATGTATCTATGACAAAAATGCCCCTGAACTTAACTTATTAGGTTAACCGCCATTAGTTTCAGGGACCAAAATGTTACAACATTTTGATTATAGGGACTTGTGGTGTAATAAAATTCTTTCAGGGACCAAAACCATAATTCTATATAAACCACAGGGACCATTTGTGTAATTTAGTCTTTAATAAATTATGATTTGATTCATTATTAATTATATTATTATTATTTATTAATTATACCTACTTATTTTGAAATATATATCTATATTTGTTTGCTAAAAATTATTTCTATTTATATACTTAATTAGTTAAGTTATGCATATTTTTATGTATTCAGTTTATTTATTAAAGTTTTATTTATTTATATTCTATTGGTTAAACTATTTGTATAATTTTATTATTTATACTTTTCCATCAAACTATTTCATTACTTTTAATAAATTTTGAATTTGTGTAAATGTTCACTACTACAAAATGAGCCTATTGCAACCTTTTGAAAGCAACTTTTATATAATTAGTTGCATTTGATTCTAAAGCAAGTTTAAAAAAATAAAGGTTGCATTAGAAGATCTAATGCAACATTTAACTTAAAAGGTTACAAATTTAATTAAATATGGCAACATTTATAAGAAAGGTTGCATTTGTTATAGGTTATAAATAACCTTTATTTTAAAAGGTTGCATTTGTCTAAAATAAATGCAACTTTTTTTTAAAAAAGTTACATCTAAAATGTGATTGTGATTTTTTTTATTTTTCTTTAAAATAAAATATATAACTATTTTACATTGTCAACATTTTCATTTGATTAATATTATTTATTGCTAATCTATTTAGTCTAAATATTAATATAAATAGATTCATCATTAAAATATTATAATTATTATATATATATATATATATATATATATATATATATATATATATATATATATATAAATTTTTATAAATTTAACTTAGTAACCTATTGCATTCTGGAATTTCATCCTCAATAATTTAAAAGGTTTAGGGAATTTTTAAATTTTAAAAAAGATAGTAAAAAAACTATAAGAAAAATAGACTTTATAAAAAATATCAGACATTTCCCCATTCATTTTCCCCAAAAATAAATCTGATTCTCCCTCTCCTAACCTAGCAACCCCCAAACGTTTCCACATCAATTCATCTAGCATCTTTCACGTGCTTCTCCTAAACCCTAGCTGCCTCACCGATCTAAGACAAGCGACCGATGGTATGTGCTCCGGCGACGCTCTGTCTCACCGTTGGTGGTGATGCTCACTTGCGGTGGCAACACACAGACACACACTCTCATTCGATGCCGAGATCTCCTCCCCTCTCCGGCGCCGCTGCCTCACCACGACCACCAGGAAGACGCCGCTGCTGCTGTGTGATCAATTTCTGGGTTTTCCCACTCTCATGGTGAAATAAGCCTTGCGGTGAACGAATTTCATTTCTCAAAGATGGAACAAGGTAAATCAGTAGTTGACGACTTTGCTTAACATAAATTTCTGGTTTAATTTTTTGCCCACTCTCATATGGTGAAATAGGCCTTGCTGACTTTGCTTAAAATAAATTTCTGGTTTAGTTTGTTGAATTGGATCTTTCCTTCTATCATTCCCTATTGCTGGCTATGCAATTTTCCTTTGATGATAGTGTGATCAATTGGATGCCAAACTCGTGTTTAATCCTTATTAGTTGCTGCTGTAAAACAAAATTAAGAAAAATTGAATGAAAATGTGCAGGTGTGTGCGTGCAGTAAGTATGTGTGTGTGTTTGTGTATTGCAAAAAAAAAAAAACAAAAAGTTTGTGTAGTGGGTGCAATGTTTCAACTGTCTGTTTGCATTTGGCAGGGAGAAATTCTGTCTTCCGTGAATGGCCAAGAAGGCCATTGGCCTTTGGCCATGGCTTAGTGAACATCATATATGCTTTATTGATCAATTCTATGTATCAATCGCCATTAATCCTTACATTTAGTTGTTGGAAAATTTATAAAAACAAGAAGAAAGTGCAGTCCATGTTTCTGTTTTTATGTCCGAAAGAAGGCTAAGAATGGCTTTTGGCCTTGGCCTATTCACTTTTATTTGTTTGTATGATGTTTGTAGATTAATTGCTCACATAATTCTCCCTTAATTCTTCTAAAATGCTGCTGGAAATGGACTGAAATAAACAGATAGAAATGAGTCTGGAAATGTGTATTATGCTTCTGTTTTGTCAAGAATAGTTGGCCAAGAAGGCCATTTGGCCTTCGGCCTTGGCGTCATTTCATCTTTGATGATTATTAACCATTTGTATGCAATAAAACGCCCTTAATCCACCTGTTTTGGCTGCTGAAAATGATTGAAAAACAGAAAGATCGCTGCTGGAAAATAAGTAAAAATAGAATGTTTTGTGCAGTGGTTTTGTGCGTGTGTTTGCAAGAAAAACAGAATGACTATGAGACATTAAAATCTCATAGTGTAATAGTACCAACAACACCTCAATCTATGTTTTCATGTTGCATTTGTGTGTGATTGTGGCATTAAAACAGAATGATGATTGGGCTGTCCCGTAACTCAGCAATCGGCTTAGTTACTGGACTATTAAAGTCCCTCATATCACAAATAAAGTCCCTCAACTCACATACATTAGACCTTAACATGTATGCATATAATATAGCTAAGTTTATGTGTGTTTTGTGTTTTGAAAGCAACAACAACGGCAGCCCAACATTCCCTAATTAGAAAGCAAAACAGGAAGATCATGACAGCGCAAAGTACATGTATGATTAGTGTTTGTGTGTTTGATGTGTGCAGTCATGTGTGTGTGTGATCACTTAATAAAAACACAACAGCTATACTTATAAATATACAATCGCAGTATCAAGTTGAGTGTGCATTATAGTGATTGATGTTATGTATAGAAGTGTAATAGACTCCGTGGCTTGGCACATATGCAAGTCTCGGACTTATAGATCGAAGATCAGCAATAAGATAATCACAACAGCAGCCTATGTAGCAAACTTATATACATGTGAGTGTGATTATAAATAAAATAGACAGCCACATACAAATTCCATTTAACGTCCTAATTAACGTTAAAGTATCGCAGAATACATACATGAGGTAGTATTTGTTATGAAATTGTTTGAATACATATTTCTTTTATAAATTTGTTGTTATAAATCTCAAATTTGTTTTATGAATTTGTTGTTATAAATCTTGAGTTGGTTTTAAGAATTTATTGTTATAAATTTCAGATTTAATATATAAATTTTTTATAAATCTCAGATTTAATATATAAACTTGTTATACATCTCAGATTACATACATGTATGTGCTTGTTATGAATCTCATTTCTGCTTTCCTTCATCAGTTGCACACCTCCATCTGCCTACTTTTTTCAGCTCATGTTAGATAATCATTTCTTACTTCATTTTCACTGCTCTTGTATTATCGAGTTTGATGGTGCAGTAAAAGGAAACCGTGGACCAGCTGGTGTTGGTGTTGTGGTACGTGCAGTGGATGGAAGTATGGTACGAGCTAAACAATTAGATATCATACACTCATCCTCTAGTATATGTTGCACCGTTGGTTTTCTGATATTAACTTTTCAAGTTTACCATCTCTGTGAAGGTCTAGGCATTGCAACCAATAATGTTGCTGACTATCAAGCTATAATTTTAGGACTGCGATATGCTCTTGAGAAAGGATTTTGACATATTTGTGTGCAAGGAGACTCTAAACTTGTTTGTATGCAGGTATTGGTTCTTCTTTGGTCTGAACTATTCTAACTTTCACTCCATAATTATGTGATCCATGATCTTAGCTTTGTGTGTGTGTGTGTGTGTGTATGCATATGTATATATAGTCTCTTCTTTCTTTATGGTTCATTGTTTTCTATATGTTGGTTTGATGTTATCCAGGACTTCTTTAGTTGCTATCTAGGTGTGTTTTTAACATGGATTGATTCTTGTTTTTGTTATGGCCATGCTGGTAGGAGATGGCTTATTGTTCCACTTTTTGTCTATCAATTCGCCCCATTAACAGTTAATGACAACATATGCAGGTAGGAGATGACTTATGGTTCATTTATTGAGGTATATTTTATATATGTGTCGATGCATCAAAAGAAATACCATCAGGTTAAGGGATTTCTCGTTAATGAATTGTCCTTCTATGATGCGGTTGTAGCAACACTCAATACGCTAAGGAAAGCGACTATATAGGCACAGGATCTTTCAAACACGGCTCGCCAGGCACGCGATCTTTTGGAGGCCTTTTACAGCTTTGTTTTCTTTTTTTTTTTTAAATTCAAATTCTTTATTTTGGCGTATAGTTGTATTAGTTGGGCTTGCAATATTTTGTGTAATTGATGAAAGATTTTGATACATTTTAACTATTGTAATCGTTTTTGAATTGGTGATGTTTATAAATTGTATTCGTGTATTAAAGATTGTACTTTTTGTAACTAAATTCATAAATGTTGCATTTAAAAATTAAAAAAAGTTGCATTTGAATGTAAAAAAGGTTGTATTTGAAGATAAATAGGTTGCACTTGAGCATAAAAAGGTTGCATTTGAGTTTAAAAATAGTTGCATGTTAATGTGAAAATGTTACATTTTAAAATAAAAAAAGTTGAATTTGACTTTGAAAAAGGTTGCATTTGATGTAAAAAAGGTTGCATTTGAGTGTGAAAAATGTTGCATTTGCTTGTAAAAAGGTTGCATTTAAGTATAAAAAGGTTGCACTCTAAAAAGGTTGCATTTCTATGATTCATGCAACTCTTTCAAAAAAGGTTGCATATTCTACCAAAAAGGTTACTTTAGACCTAATGCAAGAGGACATAATGCAACTCTTGCTAAAAGGTTACTTTAGGCATAATGCAACTTTTTACAGGCCTAATGCAACATTTTGCCAAGGTTGCAATAGGCTCGTTTTGTTGTAGTGGTTCATTTAAACTTACTAATTCATTACGTTTTGATTTAAGTTTGCTAATTTATTACTTTTGTTTTAAATACTTTGTTGCTGATAATTCAAAATCTAACAATTCAATGAACAATTATGCAATAAGAACACAATTAAGATCCACAATGATCGAATGATTATATAGAGAATAGAAAGATATTACAATTCAAAATGCGGTTTCTGCTCTACTGTTGCTTGCACAGAAAACTAGGCTTGACCTCTCCGTACGGTATGTGTGCAATACTATTCTTACACAGAACCAAGTAACTTCTATTTATACACAACTCAAGTATTGGATATTTATAATAATCCCCCTGAACTTTTACAATTATAATTGTTTTCATCTCTCTCTCTCTCTCTCTCTCTCTCTCTCTCTCTCTCTATATATATATATATATATATATATATATATATATATATATATATATATATATATATATATATATATATATATATATATATATATATATATATGTTCCTTAAAATCTACCCCTTAGAGATGAAAGCAAGTTTTTCAATCAAAGTACAAAGTTGTTCTTTAAAAATTCTTCTTCATTGTCTCTCTATGATCTTCATATCTGTTCTTCTCTTATCTTTTCTTTTTTTGTGAATAGACTCTCCCCCTTGAATCATGATTAAAATTTGATTCTCTCCCTTGATTAGTTAAAGACGACATATCATATTTCATCTTGAATTCTTCTACAGTTGTCACAATTGTCTTCAGCAGTTGTTGTCAATGTCTTCAAAGTATTCAGCAATGGTCTCTGAAATTCAACTTTTCTCCCCCTCATGATGATCATAAGTACCATGAACATCATGCAAAATCTTCAAAGACATAGATGCAGTGAAATTACAATTACAGACATGAATACAGACTAAAATACAACAACAGTTACAACTCAGAAATATTACAAAGTTTCTCTTACTCTCCCCCTCAAAACAATATCCTCTCTTTCACAAATAATCTCTCCCCTATTCTGAACAAATAATCACTCCCCCTAAAATGGATACTTTCTCTTCTCGGAAACCAAGAAAGTTAAATTTTTTCAACTTGACCCGAGAAAAATGAAACACATTCATTTATAAGTAACAAAGTCCAGGTCCACATAGGAATCCTGTTTGCACAATAGACATAATCTATGTGTCCTACTTTCAGCGCTGGCGTGATGTTAACACTGGTAGGATTTCCAAATAGTCACCGTGAAATCCTTTATCATGAAAGAATCACTCTTATTTGTTCCAGCTTAGTCACTTTGGACTAGCAGTCTATAGTCACGCAGACTGTTAAACTCGATGTGTCCTAAATGTGTATATATTCAGCTCTAGACACAATGTGCATCAACTAAAGTCGGAGACCGGAGCAAATGTCTTCCTTGTTTCAATATCAATAATATCCAAATGATATATTGATAGAAATGTGTTATATCTCTGTGATTATTGAAACAAAAATCTTTTGAGAGATAACTGAGTGGTTGGTGGGGTTAAGTGCATGCGTCACTGGGTCCATGATGTCTTTTTCAATATCAAGTCACCTAGGGCTTGATAGATTATGTGGACGAGGGACTAATAGTGGACAAAATTAGCAAAATAGGGATGAAATTTGGCCTTATTAAGGTTGAGGACTGAATCTGGGTAAACCGTCAAACCACAAGGACGAAAAATGTCCTTTACTCAAAAATTTTCTTGAGGGACCAAAACTAAAATGAACTACAAATTTGAGGGACCAAAATGTTATTAAACAAAATGGTAAAATGGTCTTTGTAAAAGATTTAACCATTCGATTGTTAAATTTAACGATAGAGGGACCATTTGTGAAAGTAACAGTGAAAATAAGGACCGTTTATGCAAAATTGAAACCACAGGACCGTATCCAAAGTTTTATGCAAACCATAGGAATCATTTCTATAATTTACTCTATATTAAATGTATTAAATTTCAAAATCTAGTTTCAGTCTTACAGTGTTACATTAATATTAGAGTAAATTATAGAATTGGTCCCAGTGGTATGTTTAAAATTATGAAAACGGTCCCTCAACTTTCAACGATGCAGTGATGGTCTCTCAAACTACTTTTTACTTGCAGAAACGGTGCCTCCTTTCTAAACTTTTTAAAAATAACAATATTGATCTTTTCTCAATTACATGTTTGGTCCCTCCACTTTTTAATATAATTTCAATTTTGGTCCATTTCTTAAATTTTTATTTTTGGTTTGAAATTTAAAATACTAATTTAATAAATTGTGATTTGATTCATTATTAAATATATTATTATTATTATTTAAAACTATTTATTTTTTAAAAATAAGTTTATATTTGTTTATTGAAAATTATTTCTATTTATATACATAATTAGTTAATTTATGCATATTTTATGTATTCAATTTACTTATTTATATTTCATTGGTTAAACTATTTTTATATTTTTATCATTTATACTTTTCCATCCATCTATTTCATTATGTTCAGAAATTTTGATTTTATGTAAATTTTGCTTTAAGTTTACTAACTCATTATGTTAATGAATTTTGATTTATATTTACTAATTTTTTAGTTTTTATTTAAATATTTTGTTAGACTACTACATTTTGATTTAAATTTACTATTTTATTTGTTTTGGTTTATATATTTTGTTACCCCGGTACAATTTTATTTCAATTTAGCATTTCATTCATTTTAATTTACAATTTTTCTATGTTATTACTTAAGTGAAAATGAACAAAATATTTAAGTGAAACGTAAAACATATTAATGTACAAAATTGTAAATCAAAACGATTAAAATACTAGATTTATGGCATAGCAAAAATTTTAAATTATAACACATAAAATAGTAAATTTAAATCAAAATGCATTGACGTAATAAAACATTTAAAATCAATAGTCATAAAGTATTAAATTTAAATTGAAATGTATTAGCCAAAACAAAACATTTAATTTAAAATGAACAAAAGCCTAATGTATATAGTTTTCATAAATATCATAATTAAATAAAAATATATTAACGTGATAAAATAGTAAAGTATAAATTATAAAAATATACAAATAGATTAACATATGAAATATATATAATAAATACATCTTCGATAAATAAATTGAATACATAAAAGATGCGTAAATTAACTAAATTAAGTATATATATATATATATATATATATATATAGAATCAGGTTCATCAGCGTTCCTGTAAGATTCCAGCGTACCCAGCGTACCCTTATGTGAATGATCATTCACATATATTTTTTTTTAATAGACATGTATAAGACAACATTATAAGACTTTTTTTCAAAAGAAGCAACATCATAAATCTTGTGAATGGTAAAAAAAGATCATGTGAATGGTCATTCACACCATTCACATTATGTGAAATGACCATTCACATCAATATACATTGAGCATTCACATAATTTTTAAGGACACAGAAAGTGTGAATGTATGTGAAATTCATATATCATGTGTATAACATTAGATTAAATATGGTTATGAAAAAAAAAATTTATAAAAAGTTTTTTAAGGTCGGTACCTTCGGGTGCACTTGATTTCGAGAGGTACCTTTTTGAACCTGACTCTATATATATATATATATATATATATATATATATATATATATATATATATATATATATATATATATATATATATATATAATATTGAATAAATAAATATAATGTTATTTTAATAAAAAAAAATAAATAATAATTATAATATATTTAATAAGAAGTAAATCATAATTCGTTAAATTAATATTTCAAATTTAAAATTAAAAATAAACATTTAAGAAAAGGACCAAACTTGAAATTAAAACTAAATAATGAAAGAACCAAACTTGTAATTGTGGAAAGGCGAAATCATAAATTACAAGTTTCGTCTCTGTGGTTTATTAAAAAATATGGATTGGATCCTTTAACTTTAAAAATTACACTAACAGTCCTTGTGGTTGAAGTTTTGTTACGGATATGGTCTTTTGGCAATTTAAGATGATCATTTTACCCTTACTTGTCTAATGATTATTATTAATGTTGTTTTATTGAATTTATATTATTATTAAATAATAGACTCTAATCTAAAAAAAAATAAAAATACCAGTAAAACTATTTTAATATAAAAGACATAAATTTAAATAATAAAATATTAATAAAGACAAATGCATAATAATTATTATTAATTAAAAACTAAAAAAATAATGTTCTGAGTTTATATGTTTTACTTAAAAAAAAGTAAACCATTTTTAAATCAAAAAATAAATGTAAACATTGTCAAAAAGTATTAAAAACTTATTTTATGCTTTTAAATTTTTTACATAAACATGTTTTTAACACTTTCAATAAGCGTTTAAAAACATTAATATAGATTAAACATTTTAAAAATTAAAACATTTTGAAAAACTTTATTGTAATGAAAAGTTTAAATTTTTTAAACTCCCTATGATCGAAATAAAATGTCTAACAGGAAATATTCTAAGTATGTCAAGCTGTTAGCTTAGATTTCTCAGACTGTTAGTAGTTTTTCTGTGTAAATACAAAGTTCAAGCTGTTAGTTGAAGAAGTTCGAGCTGCTAGTACAAAAGTACAAGCTGTCAGTGTTAAAGCTCCAGCTGCTCAACAGATAGACTTCAAGCTGCTCAACAGCTCAATAAACAGAAAGTATTGATATTCAGGAAAAGATATATTTTGAAGATTCAAGCATATCTACTATCAGAGAAATCAGAGTTTTTCAAGGAAACAACAGAAAGCAGTATATATACATAGAATAGGTTTTTCTATTGTAAGTCTGCACGTACAAGTTTATTCAGTTGTAATTATCTTTCTGATTAAGTTTTCATAAGCCTCTAAGGTTGTAAAACCCTAAGAACAATCTGTGTTCTTCGTCTAATCAAACAGATTAGAGGTGATTGTAATCATTGAGTTTGGCAATACAAATGATATTTGGTTATTGATTGTGTTTATGTGTTTATTTGTTCTGAAAGCTTTTCTTAAAACAGTTAAGTGTTATTCCGCAAACTACTTAATTGGACTTTGATTCAATACAAGGTTATTGGTTTATACTCTGATTAATTCAAACCAGTTAATCTTAGGTAGTGATTTTGATCTTGACAAGTGGTATCAGAGCCACAAGTCTTTTTTTGTTTTCAAAGTCAGAAGCTTTCTTTTAAAATTTTAAATTTTCTGCAATGGAATTTGAAAATAGCAGTAGTGGATCTGGGCAAAGACTCAAAGTGCCTATGCTCAAACCCACTGAGTTTGAGATGTGAAAACTCAGGATTCAACAGCATATTCAATTTATTGATTATGCCATATGGGAAGCTGTTAAATTTCCTCCTGTAGTTGATCCTGAACTTGATGCTGAGGGCAAACCCATAAAAACTCCTCCAAAAACTGAACTTGAAAGAAAGGCTAGAATGAATGAAGTGAAAGCTCTTACACTTCTTCAAATAGCCATTCCTAATGCTTATCAACACCAGTTTAAAAAGTTTTACACTGCTCATTCTCTTTGGATTGCTTTAGAGAAAAGATTTGCTGGTAATGCTAGCACCAAGAGAAATCAAAAGGATCTTTTAAAACAGCAGTATGAAAACTTTTCTGGTGGCAAGAATGAAAACCTCACTCAAATATTTGACAGGTTTAACAAACTGATAGGTGAATTGGAGAGTGCCAAAGTCTGCTTGGATCAAGATGAAGTAAACAGAAAATTCCTCAGATCTCTTGGTGAAGAGTGGACAGTTTATGCTACACAATGGAGAACCAAAGACACTCTTGATGAAATATTGCTGGATGATCTTTACAACAGTTTGAGAGTGTTTGAAACTGAGATTGAAACTAAAAAGAAATCTTTTTCTTATAACCATAACATTGCTCTGCTTTCATCAGCATTAACTGATAAATCTAACTGTTGTGATTCCTTTTCAGGTGCTGATGATAACTCTACTGATGTTCATTATGAGGCCTTTGTTGCCAATGATGGACTATTTGCTTTAAATACTGAAGATTTAGAACAGATCCATCCAGATTATCTAGAAGAGATGGACTTGAAATGGCAGCATGCAATGTTGACTATGAGGGCTAAAAGGTTACTGAAAAGAACTGGCAGATCCAACTTCCAAGGCAGACCTGAAGGGAAACCAGCATTTGACAAATCCAAAGTTGAATGCTTTAAACGTCACAAGCTTGGCCACTTTGCCAGAGAATGCAGATCCCAAGGTCAACAACAACCAAGACCCCAGAAAAATACTCAAGCTTCATCATCTCAAGCACTTGTTTCTCAAGAAGACAATGTGTTTGACTGGAGTGATCAGACAGAGGAATAGTTTCAAAATCAAGCTCTAATGACAGAAACATCCACTGTAACCTCAACTGAACTACCATCTGAGGTAAATGCTAAACTTTGCTCTCAAACATGCAAAAATATGGTTAATAAGTACAGAGATCATAATGAGAGCATGTGCAAAACTCTAGCTAAGATGGTAGAAAGGAGATATGAATATATGCAGGCCATAGAAGATCTTGAAAAGCAGATCAATGACTATAAAGATAATAAGATTCAAATTAGACATGATAGAACATATCATGAGTGGGAGAAAAAGGAGCTGAATAAGAAAATAGAGTCCCTTAATAAGAAATTAGATGAGGCTGATCAGAAGGTGTTAGAAGCTAATAAGAAACTAGAATATGTCAATATAGATCTAGGAAACTTTAAATTGGCAAATCAAAAGCTGGAACACCTAATGGAAGTTCAATTTAAAGATAGGGTAAAATCTCAGCTCAATCCCAAAGAAGGTATAGGATACAGAGCCACTCCACCTCCATACAACAACAAATACATTCATCCAATGAGTGAAGTTGCTGATAGGCTTGTCAATGAACCATTAGATGAGTCTATGACCACTGTAGATCCTGTTCTTGAAATCAGTCCTGAATCTAAAGAGGATTTTATTAAAAATGAAGCGTGTGATTGCAAAGAAGCTGAGAAAGGACACAAAACAATGAGTGTACCCATAGCAGCCCCAAACCTCAGTAAGAAAGGAAAAGAGAAGATGAGTGTATGCCATGCTACTGCCCAGGTTTTTGTACCTTCTAACTGTAACACTGCATCTTCCTCAAAAGGGAATAAAAGAGGTAAAAATGTTCCAATCTGCACATGCCAACAGCATGGTGTCCAAAAGTTTCCCAAACAACAGCAAGTCAGGGGAAATCAAAGGAACAAGAATCAGTTGTGGTCTGCTAAAACTGGTTCTCAAATCAAAACAGTCAAAAAATGTTTCCATTGCGGCAAAAAAAATCATTTGGCCAGACATTGCTTGTACAAACCATCTGTTGCAAAACAAACTGTGGTTTAGAAACAGGCATTTGTTAAAAACACAAAAAATCTTAAGGTCAAACCACCTGTTGCACCAGTTCCAAAGAAAACAGTTGATCACAGGTTCTCCAAAGCAAATAAGAAACAGTCCACACACCAAAAACAAGCTTTAGCTAAACCAAAATTAAATTTTAAACAGATATGGTGTGTTAAAGGTACCAACGCAGGTGAAACTGTTGATACAAATGTTGAAACTGCCAAGTCTAAAGTTGAGACTGCTAGTGCAAATTCTCAAGTTGTTAGCACTACAGACTAAGTTCAGACTGCTAGGCTCAAAATTGGGACTGGTAATGGATCATCTGAGACTGTTATTGAAAAGGATGGACAAAACACCTGGATACCTCATGTGATAACTAAATACTCTCCACAGAATCCATCAGTGGATCTCACTAAGTATAAGAAGTCAAAGACAGTGTTTAGTTATGTCAATGCACAAGGACAACCCAAAACCAACTTGGTTTGGGTTTACTCCACTACTAACTAAGCTTTAATTTGTGCAGGGCAACCACAGATCACAACATAAAACAAGATGGCATTTGGACAGTGGATTCTCTAGGCACATGACAGGCAATTCTGAATGCGTCAAATTTCAAAGGCTTTGAAGGAAGTTTTGTTGCATTTGGAGGAAATTCCAAGGGAGGTAAGGTCACAGGTAAAGGTACTGTAAAAGCATGCAATATGCTTTTTAATGATGTTCTGTATGTTGAACAGCTGAAGTACAATTTATTAAGTGTGTCTCAAATCTGTGATAAACAAAATATTGTTGTCTTCACAGATTCTGAGTGCATTGTTCTTTCAAAGGATTTTAAAATACCTGAAAATCTTGTTTTACTCAGAGCACCAAGAAAGGACAATGTCTACTTTTTGGACACAGATCTTTTATACAAATCAAGTACTTTAAGCTGTTTGATATCCAAAGCATCATCTAATGAGTCTGCTCTTTGGCACAGAAGAATGTGTCACATGAACTTCAAATCAATGAATGTGCTGGTTAAAAAGAATTTGGTAAGAGGTTTACCTCAAAAGGAGTTCATTTGTGATGATCATAGTGTAGCATGTCTTAAAGGCAAGCAACACAAATCTTCTCATAAGGCCAAAGAAGTAAATTCAATCTTATCTGCTCTTCATCTTATTCATATGGATCTCTTTGGTCCAACATCTGTTTTGAGTTTGAATAAAAGTGCTTACTGTTTAGTCATTGTTGATGATTTCACCAGATTCACATGGATATACTTTCTTAGGACTAAAGATGAAACTGCTGAGCTAGTTAAATCTTTTATTCTTAAGATAGAAAACCAATCCAACTTAAAAGTTAAGGTGATTAGATCAGACAATGGGACTGAATTTAAAAACCATATCCTAAACAGTTTCTGTGAGTCAAAAGGCATTGCTAGGCAATATAGTGCACCAAGAACACCACAGCAAAATGGTGTAGCTGAAAGAAAGAACAGAACGTTAATTGAGGCTGCTAGAACCATGCTAGCTGATTCCAAACTGCCAATGACCTTTTGGGCAGAAGCAGTCAATACAGCTAGCTATGTTCTGAATAGGGTTCAGGTTATTCAATCACAAGAGAAAACTCCGTATGAGTTATTCCATCATAGAGTCCCCTTAATAGCCTTCCTAAAGTCTTTTGACTGTTCATGCACAATTCTTCACACTAAGACTCACTTAGGTAAGTTTGAAAGCAAGGTTGAAGAAGGTTTCTTTGTAGGATACTCCACTCAAAGCAAAGCCTATAGGGTATATAACAGTGTGTCTAAAACCATTGAAGAAAGTGCCAATGTTGAATTTAATGAAAACACTGCAAATGTCAAAGGCACTGGTCCTGATTGGTTGTTTGATTTAGATTCACTAACTAATTCTCTGAGCTTTGTTGAGTATCATGCAGAAACTGGTGAAACCAGGGTTGCAGCTGCCAACACAAATTCTCATGCTGTTAGCACAAATGATCAAGCTGTTGGTACAAACAATCAGACTGTTGCAGATTCTGGTCAATGGGATGAGTATACAGTCATACCACTTCTATCTTGTGACCCGCCAGGGGTACTGGATGAACAACATGATTCAAATCCAAGCTATGAAGTGCCAATCCGAAGCCCTGAGAGAACAGCTCCATCACAAAGGGAAACAGTCCCAGATTCTAGTCAAGCTGTTCCAGAAGCTGAATCTTCTAGTGGTCCTGATGGAGATGATACAAATCTAGGAACCTCTTTTCAGACAGACAGAGAGCCAACCCTCAGAGTTCACAAATATCATCACCTCAATCAGATAATGGTTGATCCACGAACTCCTGTGCAAACAAGGACAATGGTTCACAAAGAGTCTACTGATGCTGATTTAGCAGTTCCAGAATTCAGTCTAGCTGCCTTTGAACATGCCTGTTTCATGTCACAGTTAGAACCCAAAAAGGCATCAGAGGCTTTGAAAGATCCATCTTGGATTGAGGCAATGCAGGAAGAGCTTCTACAATTCAAGATTCAGAATGTATGGACTCTAGTTGATCTTCTTAAAGGAAAGAGAGCAATTTGTACAAGATGGGTTTTCAGAAACAAGAAGGATGAGAGAGGGATAGTCATCAAGAAGAAAGAAAGATTGGTAGCACAAGGATACACTCAAGAAGAAGGAATAGATTATGATGATGTCTATGCTCCAGTGGCAAGAATTGAAGCCATCAGACTGTTCCTAGCCTATGCAAGCTTCAAAGGATTTAAAGTGTATCAAATGGATGTGAAGTCTGCTTTCCTGTATGGCACAATTGAAGAAGAGGTGTATGTGTGTCAACCTCCTGGATTTGAGGACTACAAGTATCCAGACAGAGTCTACAAATTGGACAAAGCCCTTTATGGACTCCACCAAGCCCCTAGAGCATGGTATGACACTATGTCATCATACCTTCTACAGAATGGATTCAAGAGAGGTACGCTGGACAAAACTTTGTTCACAAAGTCCATCAAATCTGAGATTCTGCTTGTTCAGATATACGTTGATGATATTATCTTTGGGTCTACCAATTACAGTCTATGCAAAGAGTTTGAGGCATTGATGCACAAAAAGTTTCAAATGAGTTCAATGGGGGAACTCACATTCTTTCTAGGATTGCAGGTTAAGCAGAAGCCTACAGGGCTTTTTATAAGTCAATCAAAGTATGTGAAAGACATACTGGAAAAGTTTGGTTACAAAGATACCAAAGTTGCAAGTACTCCAATGGACACTCACAAGCAGCTTGATGCAGACAAAGATGGAATAGATGTGGACATTCATCTATACAGATCTTTGATAGGATCACTTATGTATTTAACATCTTCTAGACCTGATATAATGTTTGCTGTTTGTGTTTGTGCCAGGTTTCAATGTGCTCCAAAGGATTCACATCTGTTTGCTGTTAAGAGAATCTTTAGATATCTCAAAGGTCAACCCCATTTGGGCCTCTGGTATCCTAAAGACTCTCCTCTTGAACTAACAGCCTACTCTGACAGTGATTATGGAGGCTGCAACATTGACAGAAAGTCCACAACTGGTGGATGTCAATATCTAGGAGCAAGATTGGTCTCTTGGGAATGTAAAAAGCAAACAACTGTCTCCACCTCATCTACTGAAGCAGAATATGTAGCAGCTGCAAGTTGCTGTTCCCAAGTGATGTGGATTCAGAATCAACTAAGAGACTATGGTATGAATTTCCTATCCACTCCTATTTACATTGACAACTCAAGTGCAATAAGCATTGTGCAAAACCCAGTGAAATTTCTCAAAACCAAACATATAGACATCAGATTTCATTTTATAAGGGACTGTAATGAGAAGAAATTAATCCAAGTTACCAAAATTCATACTGATGATCAGTTAGCTGATCTATTTACAAAACCATTTGATGTGGGAAGATTCACTTTCCTAGTATCAAATATTCGTATGGTTAATATGGATTAATTTGTTTTTCATCATTCTTTCTTATTTTATGAACAATATGTCTATTTCATATGTTTGTTTAAGGGGGAGCCACTGTTTCATTTAAATATGCCTACTTTTCAACTAACAGCTTGAGTCTTTTCTCAAGCTGCTAGTTCGTTTTCTCGGACTGCTAGTTATTTCACTTGATCTGTCAAAGTGTGCAGGGTATTTTGGTAACTTCCATAAGTGTGTGAGCGGGATTAGATATTTTCGAAACCTTTAAAAGGTCCCAGTTTCGTTCAATTGCAACTACCAGTTGCAAAATATCTTCCACGACCTTCTTTTCTCTCTAAGCAATTCCCACACACATCTCTGAAACCCTAAATCACCGATTCATTGTCAATGGAATTTGTCAAAGAACATAAATGTCTTCCCTACTCTCTCAAACACGCTGACCTTCAACCATTCCACGACATGATGGACTTCCTTCGAAGTTCTCATATTCATCATGCTCTTACCATAAAGCCTACCATATACATATCCCATATAGAGCAATTTTGGAAACGTGCCTCTATTCAAACCATCAATGGAGTCACTTCTTTGACGTCCAAGATTGATGGAACCACTGTCACCATCACTGAGGATCTCATACTCCAACACTTGCATCTTCAAGATGCCGCAGGTATAACCGATTTCCCTCTTACTGCCTTACATGAAGGCCTTTTTGCTATAGGGTATAGGGGCCCTACTGATTCGTATACTTTCTTTAAAACTCATTTTGCCCCTAAGTGGAAATATCTTGTTCATATTATACAGCAATGCATAAGCCCTAAAAGAACTGGTTGGTCAGAATTTTCCTCAAACATAGCCACTGCCTTGGTGTGCTTATCTACAGGCCAACAGTTCAATTTTTCTTACATGATCTTTCAGGGTATGCTAAGGCATCATACCCTAAAACATGGGAAATTTTTGATGTATCCTAGATTTTTGGCTGAAATTATTGCAAGAACTTACAGTAATCTCAATGTACATAAAAGGATTCATGTTTCCCATAGACACTCTTTACCTTCAATAAAACGTCTTCTAAAAACTAGTGCCAATTTTTTGTCTGTTGATGTCCCATTACCCTCTGCAATGTTGGGTATCAATCCACTAAACAGAGGAGAGGGTCCTGAGCAGGCCCAACCTAACATCACTGCTTCACCCCCAGGACCCCAACCCACTCCTCATGATACAAATAATCCTTCTGATCCTTCTGAAAATCCCTCATCCCCACTTATATTATATAAAAGAAAAAGAGATTCAGGAGTTCCTTCCTCCTCAGCCCATTTCCAAGAGCCAAATGTCCCTGTGCAGGAGGATACTCTTGCACAGAATAACCAAAGGGCACCCACTGAGGACTCTCCCATCCTTAATTTGGAGGTGGACATCTCAACAGAAGATGTCCATATGGGTACTGTGGCTGACACTACTGTTGTTTCTGCACAAGAGGCACAGGACAGTGTCAACATAAGTAAGACCACTCCCATGGAAACAAAGGGTGTGCAAGCACCTTCTGGAAGTCCCCAGAACCAAGAAAAGAGGGGCCCAGAAGCTTCAACTTCTGGAATTCCTGCCAATGATAGATCTCAAGTTCCACACACTTTTGCTGATCTTGAGGCTAGTCTACAACTTATGCTTTTGACGGATCCTCAGCTGAAACCTGTTGTTGCAATGTTGGAGTATCATCAGTCCATTATTGCTGCACAGGGGGCCCAAATCATTTCACTTTGACAGTCAGAAGCTGCTCAGAATCAGAGAATGGATTATCTTCATAAGGGGTTCACTCTTTGTGGAAATAAGATCATTCAATTGGAGAAGATGATTCGAACCCAAATGGCAACGGTTGTAGGTTCTCCTGACCAAACCAATGCATCCAAAAAGGGGGAGAATCAGGAGATCCCTAAATTAGTCCAAGCAGCTCCATCAGTCCAAGAAGCTCCAGCTCCTACTCTAACAGTCCAAGATTCTAGGCTAACAGTCCCAACAGCTACTCAAGCTGTTAGCCTAGAAAGTTAAGCTGCTCCCACAAGAACAACAGGAGTTGTTATCAGAGAAGGCAGTCAAGCTCCCATCACTACAGTCCAAGCTACAACCTCTGCAACTAAAGATAAGGGCAAGGGCATTCTCATAGAATCTCCAAAGCACAAATTTTCATCCCGAGAAGCCCAAGTTGCTCATGATGCTGAATTTGCTAGAAAGTTAGCAGAAGAACAAGATGTTATTCTGGACCAGCAAACCCATGCCCCAATGTAAGATGATGAAACCTTATGTGATTAGCTAAGAGCGTTTGTGGTCAAACAGAATGAGAGAAAAAGGAAAATGCCAACAGGGCATTCAAAGGCTGAGCACAGAAAGTTTTTGATCAATTTTGCCTTTTCAGCTGGAATTCCAAAGAAGATGGCTCAGTCCATGAATACAGAAAGGCTGCAAGATATTCATGATAAAGAAATGGAAAAATGAAAGTCAGCCAAAATCTCCCATGAAGTCCGAAGTCAACAGAAATCAAGTCAAGCTGGTGCAAGTAATCCAGATCCTCTTGTTCAAGCTGTTGCTTCAAATCCTCAATCGGAAGAAATCACTCAAGCAAAGCTAGATCAGGTAAAGAGGGTGCTGTTTGAACATCAGCTTCAGAAAGTAATGGAGATTGAAAAGACCCTCGACCAGCATGATTTCTCAAAACCTCTGATTACATACTGGTATGCTAAGCCAATGGACAACATTGACTTAAGATATCATTTGGTAGTTAGAAGAGAAACTGGTCCTGAGGAAGAATATAAAAGTATGATGCATATAGTCCAAGGAATGACCAGAGATGAGCTTACAAGAATGCATCATGTTGGGTCTGTGACCCAAGTCAGATCCTCTCTTCCACAAGTCAAGCAAGCTATCAAAGATCTGAAAAGCATTTTTGATCCAGTCAATAAGGAAGGATATAGAAGATGCCAAGGAGATGAAGATTGCACAAGTTGATCTGTTTGTCAAATCAAAGACATACAGACTCAAGTTTGCAAATGGATCTGGTATGTACTTCAATTTTGAATTTTATGATCTTCCAAAGGAGCTATTAGTATAGATGATATCAGTGAGAATATATTGTGATAGAGAATATCTGAAGAGAGAATTTTTGAAGGCTGTTAAACTAAAACTTTCACAATTGTAAGTTTTTGGATGGCTTAGTTTGTAAATAACAGTTTTACTTTGTTTTATTTCCTCATTTGTATAAAAGCTTAAAGTCTTGTGTAAAGAATTTAAGTTAGGGGGAGATTGTTAGGAAATGTAAGAATGATAGTGCCGTCGTTGTAACATGGAAGATCCTCAAAGCGCATGATTCTTTTGTATCCTTTCTGGTTCAAAAATATAACCCCTGGCTGTCCTCGAAGCAGAACTTTATACGCCGTATAGTGGTCTAGCAAAATTATATCTTGATCAGGAGCTTTCAGACCCACTTTTACTAAGGCACTCTCAATTGCCATCTGAAAATCTCTGAGGCACATTATGATTGATCGGCGATTCATGCATCAAACCAGGGCTGCAAGAGCAGTCATGTGTGTCAGCCGACCCTTGACTTTATTTTTCATCTTGTTGTGCAGAAGCTCTATGTCGTCTATGTTTACAAAGTCAAGGTCGCTTTCATACAATTCTTGAACAGTACCGTCTTCTCTGAGTACCTCGAAGGCTGGAGTGTACACTCTGGCTCTCTTGTACATATGGATGTTATTGATCTGGACTATTTTGGATTTTGACAAGTACTTGCTCTTGTCTCTCTTTTCTCTTAGCATCATCTGATTATATTCATCTTGAACGCATCGAGATGCATCGGTCATTACCATCAAAAGACGTCTACAGTAAGATCCCGGCTTCTTTCTAAATACCATTTTGAACCTTTCTTCTAAGAAAGGATTTTGAAATTGATCAGCTGGGAACTTCTTCAAAAATTCTTTTAACCCCTGGACCGGAGGTTCTTCTAATTCTTCAGGAGGAGCCTCAAGAAGTTTCAATACACGATCTCTCCGGTCCTGACTCAATTCTTCTTTGGTTTCAGCATCAAGATTGTGAACTTTTCCCCGTGAGTACCAATTTATCCATGCCACGTCTGTCATGTCGTATATTGGGGTGACATCTCTTGTTTCAAAATAATCGACAGTTCTGGATCCGGATGTTTCAGCAATGTGGGCAGGCGGAGCTGATTGAGTTGGAGGGGTTGATTGGACTGATGGGGTAGGTATAACTGGTGGAATTTCTTTTGGTGTGGGAGTGGGTTGGATTGATGGAGTCTCTATGGGAGTGGGTGAAGGTGATTGGATGGAAGAAGTTGTTTGTTCTTGAGGTTCATGGGATGGGGAATCTAAAATTTCAATTGGAATTGGAGGTGATTGTTGTGGAGATTGGGGTTCAGACTTTGGTGTGAGAAAGGTATAGTCGTTATCAGTATCAGAGTCTGAGTCAGACACTAATATGATTTCGACTTTATCGTATTGAGGCTCATAGATCACCATTGCTGACATAGGGTCTAACGGAGCTGGGCCCTCAATCTGTAGAGGTTCATATTCTATCATTAATGCTTCCGTAGCCTCATAACTCTGATCCCCAGACCCAGACCCTTGAATTTCCGTGCCTTCAGCCTCTGCTCCCCCTACAATAATCATGGGGTCGTCATGCTGAACCTTTCTCCTTTTCTCCCTCTCATGACGATCAGGGTCGTCCCGATCGTCATGCTTTCTTTTTGGGGCTTCTGCCTGAGGGCGGCACTGGAGTTCGATGACCGCCGACTCGAGGCGATCCATTCTCGAATTAAGTTGTTCCTGGACTTGCAGAATAAGGCGTGTAAGCGCATCGATCTTATCTGACAGCTCTGAAATCTGATTTTGAACTGAATGGGAACTTGGTGGGGGGCCAGCTTCGGAAGCGACACCCTTACCCTTGATTAGTGAAAGTAGGGCGGTGTGACGCTCCTCGGCAGCTTCCCTTTGGGCGTCCAGGTCAGCCCGGGTAATCACGCCGGCAGCACGTAAAGCTGCCGTTAACATCTCCAAATTTTGTGGGAGATGGCCGGAAGTGGATGGCGTTGATTGAGCTACTTCCGGTCTTCCTTCCGTCATTTCTGGCTCCTGTATAGGACGCGCAGATCCGGAAGTTTGAGGAGCTACCACGGAGGCAGCTCTTGGGGATGCCACGGAAGCATCGTGCGGTGTGTGTGTTTGGGGGGATGGAATCGTGAAGGAATGAAGTGCGGTCACCTGGGGAGGAGTGTGACCTCTTTCAACACCGCCACTCTCCGAATGAGAGGGCGATGGAGTATGTGCTATTACCCCGTGAAATGAAGTGGTTTCCCTTTGAGGGGAAACCAAGTGGGTGGTGGTGGTTAGTTCGACCGTTAGACGGACGGTCTTATGGTGAGGAGTCCGGCTAATTGGGCGTAGTTCACCCTCAGATTGCACCTCCCTCGCTCGCACGACAGAGACGGTTCTTTCTGAATCCGCCGTCTCTGCCGCCTCACCTCCTGCTTCCTCCCTTACCAACACAGGCTCCCCCTCACCCATACCCAGAGATTGTTGAGATTGCTGAACATCCACCCGAACTCCCTCATTCTCACTCATACTTGCCTCACCTTCGGATTGGCTAGTCTCAGACGGTTCCAACTGAGACTCATCCGGATAACACTCCTGAATATAAGCCCTAACCCGCTCCATCCCCCTTGACCGTATTAGCAAAGACAGAGTTATATTCATTGTCGGCACTGTCGGGGCCCCCTTTGGCAGAGTTAACTTTTGAATCGCCACGGTGGGGTAGACGTCTACTTCCGGACGTTCATGGATATCGTCATCATGGTCCATGACGTACTGTATTATGAGCTGCAGAAATCGCTGTAGTGGAATATATTTTCTCCCTTCCTTTGTGCTCCTCTCCACATGGACTCTTCGTAACTCCTCGAATAGGAAGGCAGCATAATCCATATGTCGGTCAAAGGCAAAGCCTGTGAACATGGCTAGTACCTGAGCCGACGCAGAGTCGTGTCCGGAATGTTTGGCGGTGAAGCATTTGTTGATCACATCAAACAGGATTCGCCAGTGGGATTGAAGATTTTTTGTGCGAAAATCTGAGGGTTTGGAAGGAGGGCCATCATAACCCAGAGTTTGGATCTCAGATAGGGTTTCAGTGACGGATGGGTTGGGATCAAAAAATTCGCGGGTTGGAAGGTAAAATTCAGCTGGTAGGTGAAGGATGTGGCGGATGGCAGATATAGTGAGTTTGACTGGAACACAGTCTATGGTGGATGTGAAATGAGGTTCGGGGTCAGAAACATATTTTAGCCTGTTCCAGAATTGTTGCAGATAGATCTGGGGAACAGCTATGGCGGTGGATAAGGCGTAATAGATTGGATGGGAGTGAGGATGTCGAATGCTAGGGTTTGGGGTTCTTTGATCCGGATGGAAACGTCGAGTTGTCAGTTATGCGGAATGAACTCGACAAACTCGGCGTTGGAGAGGATGGATTGTTCGGGGAGTTGGGCGTTATTGTTTGGGATGGGGGAATGGGCTATGGTAAGAAAAACTGCTGGTTCCATCATCCTGCAAGGTGCATCAGAGTTAGAATAAGAAGACTTAACTGATAAGGCATTGATGTGAAGTCTATATTAGTGTGAAATAGAAACTGCCTGATCTGTTTAGCATCGGGTCTTTATTAGTAGAATAAAATTCTACTAATAAAGTCCAAAGTCAATCGTTAAGAGACCGATGTTAGACCAGACTTTTTCACTCAAACACTAGTCCTAACTCTTATCAATGGTGCACTTTGAGGAAAATATTTTTGTATTCTTGAAGTTATATAAAAAATGCAAAAATGAGAAAATGAAAAATTTAAAAAAATGCTAAGTGTCGGATTTCGGATGGTCCGAATTCGGATCAGGTCGAAATCCGGATGATGCATGAATGGGATGTGGGGGGTCCGAATTCGGATGAGGTGACAGAAGTGATTAAATTCGGATGGTGGTCCGAAATGCATGGAATGGAGTGATGTGGGTGGTGGTCTGAATTAGGATGAGGTGACAGAAGTGATTAAATTCGGATGGTGGTCCGAAATGCATGGAATGGAGTGATGTGGGTGGTGGTCCGAATTCGGATGGTACATGAACGTGATCCGAATTCGAATGTGGACCGAAATAGATGTATGCAATGAGATGGAAAGGACCGATTTCGGATGGAATCCAGAATTCGGACAGGGATCGAATTCGGATATCATCCGAATTCGGATGAGTAGTGTATGATGAATGTTTAACTTAGAAATATAATGAACAGTTTTGAACCTACTTTTGAAGATCCGAATTCGGATGCACAGTGATCCGAGTTCGGATGCACAGTGTCCGAATTCGGATGAACAGTTGTCAAAATTTGGAAATTTTTCTAAGGGACACATCTGAATTCGGTGCTTGGTCCGAATTCGGATGGTCCGAATTGCAACAGTTCATTTAATGATGTTCATGCAACATGCAACGTGAACAGTGGTGATTGTGACAAAAATGCATGAAATTACAGATCCTAGTCTAAAGATGCATGATAAACATTTTATCTAACTACTACTAAGTAAGAACAACACATTAAAGTACTAAAAATTAAGAAAAAACCGAAGTGAAAAACTAACTAAAAGTTGAAAATCAAACTCACAATATATGATGTTAAATGCTGAAATAAAAAGAGAAATAGGATACCTGATAGTGCCGATGACAAAATAAGCAAGAAAATCGAAGGAAAGCGGTGATCAAAAAGCTTGAGTGCGCTTTAATGGTGGTGTTGGCGGTGGTAAGGGCGACGGTGAAGAGAGAAAGGAGAAGAAATATCTTGAAGATGAAGAAATGAGGGTTGACCGGTTGACCCTCATATTTAAACTCAATCGGGTCGGGTCGGTGAGCAAGGTCCGCGCCCAAAACAGAACATGGGCCGGCGGATTTGCAACACAACACACACATAGAGCTAATTACTTTTGGGCTTTTTAGAAAAAAAATTGAAACAAGATTTTGAAAATAAATTTGGCCCAATTTTATTAAATATTTTTGAGTTTTTCCATGAAACTTCAAACTAAAATATTTTTGGTATTTTCTTTGATCTTTTAAATTAAGATAAAATAAACCAACCTAAAATGTTTTTGGCTTTTTGATAAATATGAACAATTAAAATCTTTTTCGGATTTTCTGACCTATTAAATTAAACTTAAACATTAAATTAAAGGGTTAAGTACCATTTTGACCATCTAACTTTTAGATTTGTCTTATTTAGCCACTAAACTATTTTTTGTCATGATTTAACTACTAAGCTTTGTTTAATGTTCTATTTTGGGAAAAATGTATAAAACTAATGGCTAAATCGAAACAAAATATGATAGTTTAGTGGCCAAATTGGGACAATTTTCAATGGCTAAATCAGTAAAAAGAAAGTTTAGTGGCTAAATATGTATACAAAAAATAGTTTAGTGGCTAAATCGAGATAAAAAATAGTTTAATGGCTAAATGGAAAAAACTCTAAAAGTTGGATGGTCAAATTAACACTTAACCCTAAATTAAAATATGATCAACCTAGAATTTGAAATTTAACTACAAAAAATTAAAAAGAAACACAGAGTTATAAAAATTAAAATCCTAACTATACTCCCCCTCAAATAAATACCGGTTCTTTTCCTTGTGATTTTCTGATTAAGCTCGATAACCCTTTTAGCCTTACAAATACAGACAAACCTGGATATTGTTTGCGTCCCACTCCGTGATGAACAATTCACACAGCAATTTGTCAGGATCATTAATTATTAAAAATATACACAGATAAGGAAATATTGAGTTTCAATTTTGTGACACCATCCTTAAATTTAAATAAAAGATATTTTCTAAAATAAAGGAATTTCAATCATGATAGATTGAAATAGAATTATTTAAGAAAATAATTGATATTTAATTGGAAGGCGGATTCAACATGCCGATATGGGATACTAAAAACTGAAAACGAGGTTCGTCTAAAGCTTTAGTAAATATATCCGCAAGTTGATATTCTGTGCCAACAAAATACAACTCAATGGTTCCCTTTTCTACGTGATCTTTAATAAAATGATACCTGATATCTATGTGTTTTGTTCGAGAGTGCTGCACGGGATTGCAAGAGATGGCTATTGCACTTCGAGAATCACAGTAAATTGGGATATTGGTGAGTGAGAATCCATAATCGCGTAATTGTGTTCTCATCCACAGCACTTGAGAGCAACAGCTTGCAGCTGCTACATACTCAGCCTCAGCTGTAGATGTGGAAACACAATTATGCTTTTTGGAAGACCAACTCACCGGTCTATCTCCTAAAAACTGTATTCCTCCCGACGTGCTTTTTCTGTCAACTCTACAACCTGCAAAATCAGCATCTGAAAACGCGATAAGATCGAAATCGGTTCCCTTTGGATACCATAGACCAAGTTCGGGTGTCTAATTTACAGTTGGAGGCCATGGGAGTTGCGATACTCGTGCAAGAGTCTAACTTATACTTCTTGAGAATGTCAAGAGTATATTTCGACTGGTTCACAAAAATCCCATCCTCAAGTTGTTTGACTTGTAATCCGAGGAAAAAGTTCATTTCCCCCATCATACTCATCTCGAACCTGGACTCCATTAGGGCTGAAAAATCCTTACATGTCAGTAGATCTAAATATAATATCGTTGACATATATTTGTACTAGCATTATATGTGGGCCTTCCCTTTTAGTGAACAGAGTTGTGTCCACCACACCTTTATAGAAACCGGCAGAAATAAGGAAATTTGAAAGACTATCATACCATGCTCGAGGTGCTTGTTTTAAACCATAGAGGGCTTTATCTAGCACATAAACATGGTCAGGTTTATGTGCGTCAACAAAGCTTTGTGGTTGTTCAACATACACCTCCTCGTTAAGTTCACCGTTTAGAAAGGCAGTCTTGACGTCCATTTGGTACACTTTGAAATCTTTGTGTGCCGCGTACGCCAAGAAGATTCTGATTGCTTCGATCCGTGCAACTGGAGCGAAGGTCTCGTCATAATCTATTCCTTCTTGTTGTCGGTAGCCTTTGGCAACAAGTCTTGCTTTATTCCTTATCACAATGCCGTTCTCATCTCGTTTGTTCTTAAAGATCCACTTTGTTCCGATGACTGTACGGTCTTTTGGTTTGGGAACTAACCGCCATACTCTTATCTGTTCAAACTGGTTGAGTTCCTCTTGCATTGCAACTATCCAATCTGGATCTGTCAGGGCTTCATCCACACGAGCGGTCTCTATCATACTCAGGAATGATGCGAAGAGGCATTCATTAGCAGATGCCCTTTGAGTTTGGACTCCTGTTGATACATCACCAATGATTTGATCTGTTGGGTGACTTCGGGTCCATTTAATCTCGTGTGGAAGGGGTGCTCGGGATGGAACCTCTGTGGTTAATGTGGGGATGGATGAAGATTTATGGTCAATGGTTTCAAATGATGGTACCACTGGTTCCGGTTCGATTCCCGAGTGTTCAGGTGAAGGAAGGATTGTTGGTATTATATGTGAGGGTATTATAGGAGTAGATTCAACTGCGGATGTGTCGGTGGATGATGTAGATGGATGAGGGTATGTTGATGACGATGGAGCGGAGAAACTTTGTGGTGCAGTTGAACTGGAAGGATCACCTACATTATTGACAACATTAGACACACTAGCGTTAGGACCGAAAAATTCAACATAAAAAGGATCAAACAAATTAACCAAATCAGAAGAAGAAAAAGAAATGGGGTTATTAGAAGAGTCTCCAGGCATTTGAGTAATGCGAGGTCCTGATTGATCAACTTCGGGTGCCAGTTCAGCCAACTCATCAAATGTGACATGCACACTTTCATTGACTGTTCTGGTTCGGGTATTGAATGCGCGATACGCCTTCGAGTTGGATGAGTATCCAATGAAGATCGCTTCATCCGCCTTTTTGTTAAACTTCCCGAGGTTGTCTTTGTCGTTCAGCACATAGCACCTGCAACCAAATACACGTAAGTACTTGATAAATGGTACTTTCTTCAAAAAGAGTTGGTAAGGAGTTTTGTTAAAGCGCTTATGGATAATGGAGCGATTTTGTGTATAGCATGCTGTTGATACGGCTTCGGCCCACAAGAACGGAGGTAGCTTCGAGTATGTGAGCATTGTACGAGCGGCTTCCACAAGCGTATGGTTACGCCTTTCCACGACCCCATTTTGTTGAGGTGTTCGAGCAGCAGAGTATTGATGCTGAATACCTTTGGATCGAAGGAAGCCCTCAACTACCGAGTTCTTGAACTCCGTGCCGTTATCTGATCTGATTGATTCCACTGACAGCTGCTTTGGGTCTCGACACTCTTGATAAAATCTATGATTTCTTGAGCTGTCTCGTCCTTGGAACGCAAGAACCTGACCCAGGTATATCGTGAATAGTCGTCAACGATAACCAACACATATCGTTCTCCATTTATGCTTTGAGTCCTCATCGGTCCGCATAAATCCATGTGAAGTAACTCCAATACTCTTTTTGTTGATGGTTCGGGCTTTGGTTTGTGAGATGATCGTTTCATTTTTCCTTTCTCACATGCTCCAAACAAATGGTCCTTTTCATAGCGCAATTTAGGAAGTCCTTTAACCAATTGTTTCGCAGCCAGCTTGTTGATATTATCAAAGTTCAAATGGGATAATCTTCGATGCCACAACCAAGAGTCTTTTGACGAGGCTTTTGATAGTAGGCAAATGTTATCCTTCACTATTAGCTTAGCTACGTCAATGGTGTAGAGGTTAGAGTTTCGGGAACCTGTTAGGATTTCTTTTCCATCCATACTCTTAACACTGCAGTTCTTAGCTCTAAAAGTTACCGCTAGTCCTTTGTCGCAGAGCTGTCCTATGCTAAAAAGATTATGTGATAACCCCTCAACATAGTCAACTTCCTTGATGACCAGATTATTTAGAACTAAGTCCCCGTATCCTTTGATGTGAGCCTGATGGTTGTTCCCGAATTTTACAGTTCCGCAATACTGTTCAACAACGTTGGACAGCAATTCTCTTCTTTCAGTCATGTGCTTGGAACAACCCGAATCCATATACCAAATGGTCTTAGCCTGAAAAACACATAAATTCATATAATGAAAAACTATATGCATTTAAACACATCCATTTTTAATTCACAATCAAACCGTGTTCTGAACCGAGATGTTCAAAAAACATGATGAGTTAAGACCGGGTCCTGGGCTGTGTGCACAGAAGCCAAACGTGTTGGTTTAAGCACAACCGACAAGCAAAAGAACGGGTCCTAGTCTAAGGTAACTAGAAGCCATTTCTTTGAAGCACGAGTCTTGATCAGAGGTAACCAAGAACCATCTGCATTAAGATCACACAACCTTGGGTATCCACCTCAATATGGGTCCCTTTTTGTTAGGATTTCCAGATTTATATGGCACGTGTACAGTTTTAGGAACCCATTTAGCATTTGTGTGTGGTCCGGATGCACAACCCTTTGGAATCCATTGAAGATTGGATTTATTGGGTTTTGGAACCTTAGGCGCTGAAATTGTCTTTGGTTTTTGTCTTTTTGAGACCTTTTCGACCGTTGCTTTGGTTTTGGGCCTTCGCAACGGACAAATCTCAATTTTATTTGAGGCCGATGATGCAACATTTTTTGTTTTCTTTTTTCGAATTCGTTTAACAGGATATGGCACGAAAGCATTCATTTCAGGAACCTGTCGTCTATATCGAGTTGGACACAGATTAAATAAATCACTGAAAGAGTACTTTAAAGGAACAACAGAATTCGGTACAACATTACAAGCATTGTCACACACATTGTTACATAAATTGGTTTTAGAGATTACAGACATCCTATCTCTAGTAACAAATTCATTTGGCATTAAAGCCTTCTTCACAAAAAAACTCGTAAAATCTAGCATGGTGGTTTTTGGGACACTCCTTATATGATCTGTAGGAACAAAACGATTAGAGTCAGTAAGCATGGAAGATTTAGACTTGACAGAATTTTCTTTTTGGTGGTGAGTGGGTTTCTTAAAAGACTTGGATTTGATCTGAGTCTTTTTAGGAACCTCATTTTTGAAAGGTTTTGAACACTCACCTTTGTAAATGACAGAAGAAGTGACAGCTTTGGCCTTACCTTTATTTGATGACACACGTGGAGTTTTTGTGGAATGAGAAAGTGTTTGTTCTTTTGAAAGATCTTTCAATTTTTGTGAAATCATTTCAAAATTTTCTCTGTAGACAGTAACTTCCACAGATTGTTGAAAATATTGATTTACCAATTCTTCTTCGCTCTTAAGAAGAGCATCTTGAAGATCAAGTGCTTTCTTTTGAGACGACTTCAATTCCTTTTCTAAAACAGTGATTTGTTGTTAACGAACTTTTGCATGAATATAAAGTTGAGGAGTTGATTTTATGGTTTCTGTTTTAAATTCAGCTTCCGAATAAGTTGACAAGAGGTCTTCCTCTAAAGTGGGTACTCTAGAAGAATAACTCTCGTTAAGTTTTTCATATTGAAAAGAAATTTCTTTATCTTTATGAGCGACATATTTCTCATTTTCTTGGTTTAAAACTTCTTTTGATGACTCAAAAAAGAAAGATTTAAGACCGGCTCCCATATAATTCATGTCATAAAATACAGGTAAAACATTTTGTGCTTTTTCCAAATATTTAGGATTTTTAAAACCAATTCCTTGTTTAGAATGGTAAAAACTAGTTTCTTTGGGCTGATTTAAATGGATAGTTTGTTCTGTTTGACCCCTTTTTAAAAATGCATCGTCAAGGGTCTTTATTCTTGAGTACAAACTTATCCTTTCTTCTTCAATCATTTTGTATTTTTCTAAACTGTCTATATTTTCCATATTTACCGCATCTAATTGTTTTGTAAGAACAGAAATTTCTTCTTTTAAAGAGACTTTTTCTTTTGATAGCGTGTCCATGCAAGATTCAAGATATATATTCCTATCCTGAACATCTACTTTTTCTATTAACATCTGTTTTATAGCATTAATTACTTAACCACTTTGAATGATATAATTCAGATGATTCTTTTAGAGTTTGAGCTTGATGTTCAGCCTGTACACACTTTGCAATTTCAGCATTTAATCTAGCTTGTAGATCAAGAATATGTGTGTGCAGTGTACATTCATTATCTACAAATAATTTATTAACATGTGCAGGAATGTAACAGGAATATACCTCATTTGACTCAGAACCGGATGTAGAGCATTCGGGATCGTTGGTTGTAGTCATCAGACATGCTGGTGGATTTTTCAATGTCTCCCCCTCAGCAGCATGATCTGAATTGTCAGCAGTGGAAACAGCACAGTTCTCCAACCCCATACGATCAACCATGTAACAGTTCTTGCCCTTGTCATCCTCGTCGTCAGAATCTTCAGCATCCCAGTAGTCTTCCTGGGCGACGAGGGCTAATGCATCCGTTCTTTTCTTGGCGGCCTCGAGCTTTCTCTCATAATATGCGACGTCTCTGTCAAAATTGTTTTTACACTCCCTAGCAAAGTGGCCCGGTTTGCCACACTTGTAACAGAGACGTTCATCTGCGGCCTTCGGCTCGTCTGCTCTCGGCCGTTCATCTCTTCTTTCCGCCGGCCTCTTATCGGCGCGGCGATGCTCTCGGCTGTCATCTCGCCTTCTGTCCCTTCTTTCGGGCTCTCTCCTCTCATCACGGCAGTCATCCCTACGATCATCCCTTCGATCGTCCCGCCTGTCGTCCCTTCGATCATCGCGCCTATCGTCTCGCCTTTGATAACGGTGATCATCTCTATAGTCGCGTCTATCGTCATACCTGCGATCATCCCGATCATCCATACGGTATTCATCCCTGCGATAATCATCGCGTCGTTCATCCCTTCTGTCATCTGAGTACCTCCATGGACCGGTGTCATAACGGAGTTGAATGTTAGTCTTGTTGGAGAACCGTCGCTGTTGGAGACGGTTGGTCCACAAGGCTATCTGTTCCTGTATAGAAGCTTCTTCCTCATCAAAGACCTCACGCGGAGGAGAAGCATACCTGTACTGCGACGACGAAGAACCTGGAGCAAATGATGGTGTCGGAATCTGCGTGTTGGTGATCAAGGCGAGTGAATCATTTGGTTTTAACCCGGTGTTGGCTGATAGCAGTAGAGAGGCCAATTGATTTGCCATCAGCTTTTGTTGATCTACATCCCCTTGATACTTCTTGAGCTCCTTAAAGACGACATTGATTGATACCTCAGGAATGTTCAGGACTCGTTTCGTGGCCCGACATGCAAGCTGCCACTCGGGGGCTAAGGCGGCAAAGAACTGGATGTTGATATCATCCCAATCCTTCTTTATGTGCAGTTTGTTCAACTCATTTAGAACCGCACAGAACCTTGTAAACGTGGCTTGCAGAGATTCCCCGTCTTTTGCGCGGAACTCTGTAAACTTAGCCTTTGCCTCCTCGATCTTGGCACGATCATCGAGATCTGCCCCCAGCATCTGGACTTCCAACTCGTCCCACATTTCTTTGGCAGACATTTTGTTGTCTACGCCAACCAGAATATCAGTGGGGAGGGCTTGATAGATCAGATATTCTGCCCTCTTATCAGCATGCTGTCTGTCTCTCTCGGCGTCATTGGCCGGTTCACGTTCAACTTTAGAGGCTAAGACAGGGGGGTCAGCCTCAGGTCGGGCTGCTATCTCCCGATAATAGATGACGGGGACCTTCGGAAATGGAATGAAGCATCAAATTCCCAAGCGGTTGCATTCCAACGAATTTAAGAAACCGAGATTTCCATTGTTCATATTCATCGGGATAGAGAACAGGTGGTCTGTTCTTAGATCTGAGTACGAGAGCTTCGTGAGACATTATGATGGGTGCTGAGTTAAAATGAAGATCTTAAAGGTAGAAACTGGACACCGATGGGCTGGACTTAGGACGAATAGTACTGATTTCGAATGGAAGACGTATTTCGGATGGAATGGGTTCGGATGAACAGTGTTTCGGATGCTAAGAATCGAATTCGGATAAATTGGGTTTCGGATGGTGAAACCTAATTCGGATGGAAGTGAATTCGGATGGATGAACTAATTCGGATGAGAACCTACTTCGGGTGAACAGTAATTCGGATGGGTCTATGGTTCGGATGAAGTACTAATTCAGATGGGGGCTTAATTCGGATGAACTACTATTTCGGATGAATAATGATTCGGGTGGGGACCTAATGCAGATGTAAACCTAATTCGGATGGTGTAGATTTCGGATGGAATACGGATTCGGATGGAACTGAGGGAACCGAATTCGGATGGCCCAAATTCGGATGAACAGTGGACAGGGCCTAGGAAATGTCCAGGTGGGGACCGAATTCGGATGGTCCGAAATGGATATGGTCCGAAATTTGAAAAATTTAAATACAAGTCCAAAATGGAAAAATGGAAAGCCTGATCTGAACTTCGGATGGTCCGAAGTTCGGATGGGACCTAAGTGGGGTCCGAAATGCACCTAAATATGGTCCGAATTGGTCCGAAGTGAGGTCCGAATTAGGGTGATATTTGGTCCGAATTTGGTTCCTAAGGGATCCGAATTGCTACAGTGACAGGTCCGAATTACAGCAGGTTTTAACAGTTTTCTAAGGCAGAACTGAGCAGAATTCGATTTTATCAGTTTTAAAGCCTAAAAAAATTTCTAAACGATTGATAAACTATTCTAAACACTTTTGGTGATTTAAAATAACTTAAAACACTTAAAAACAGCATAGAACAAGCTAAAAAACCCACTAAAAACTCATATTTTTGAATGTTTTAAAAACTTCGAATCTGGAGGATTTTAATGTAAATATGGAACTGAATGAGCTTAAAATCAGTAGAGGATGATAATGTGGTGATTATATGACTATTATAACACAAGAAACACAGAAAATAGAGGTAAAAGAAGATCTAACTGAATGGAAATGAAGAACATGAAAAACACTTGAAAAACCCAGCAGAAACCGTGAGATTCAGTTGAAATCCACCTTTCTGAGCTCTGATACCAATTCTAAGAATGTAATCTCGATATATTTCAGCACCTTAATGATTTCTTATCAATACCCAAGAAGAACAATGCTCAATAATCAAGTAATGATGAAGAAAGACAAAAGGAATGTTGAGAGAATAAATGCAAGATGGCGGATGTAATATTGCAATTGTTTTAACTGTGTTAAGCTACAAAACCCTAGGAGCCTATTTCTAGGCTCCTTTAATTAAGTATTACACAATGACACTTTTGGCCCCTTGACTTTTACATAAACATAAAATACAAAGGAAATAAATACAAGACTACACAATACTAAATTAATTATTACAAAACAACTCCCTATGATCGAAATAAAATGTCTAACAGGAAATATTCTAAGTATGTCAAGCTGTTAGCTTAGATTTCTCAGACTGTTAGTAGTTTTTCTGTGTAAATACAAAGTTCAAGCTGTTAGTTGAAGAAGTTCGAGCTGCTAGTACAAAAGTTCAAGCTGCCAGTGTTAAAGCTCAAGCTGCTCAACAGATAGACTTCAAGCAGCTCAACAGCTCAATAAACAGAAAGTGATGATATTCAGGAAAAGATATATTTTGAAGATTTAAGCATATCTACTATCAGAGAAATCAGAGTTTTTCAAGGAAACAAATCAGAAAGCAGTATATATACATAGAATAGGTTTTTCTATTGTAAGTCTGCACGTACAAGTTTATTCAGTTGTAATTGTCTTTCTGATTAAGTTTTTATAAGCCTCTAAGGTTGTAAAACCCTAAGAACAATCTGTGTTCTTCGTCTAATCAAACAGATTAGAGGTGATTGTAATCATTGAGTTTGGCAATACAAATGATATTTGGTTATTGATTGTGTTTATGTGTTTATTTGTTCTGAAAGCTTTTCTTAAAACAGTTAAGTGTTATTCCGCAAACTACTTAATTGGACTTTGATTCAATACAAGGTTATTGGTTTATACTCTGATTAATTCAAACCAGTTATTCTTAGGTAGTGATTTTGATCTTGACAAAATTGATGAAATAACATTTATACGTTTTTATAGAAATTTAATCATTGTTAAAAAATAAATTAACGTAAAAAGGATAAAAAATGAATACTTAATAAAAAAAATTTATCGTTTGAAATATTTTAAAAAATTTAAACTAAAAACGTTATATTTTAGTTTTTAATTGATAATAATAATTTTTTCGAATGTCTTTAAAAATAATTTATTATTTATTTTCATGTGTTTTACACTAAATTAATTTTGCTGGTTTTTAAAACTATTTTGAATTATTTTATTATTTTATAATAATAAAAATAACAACGTTATATTTTAGTTTTTAATTGATAATAATAATTTTTTCGAATGTCTTTAAAAATAATTTATTATTTATTTTCATGTATTCTACACTAAATTAATTTTGCTGGTTTTTAAAACTATTTTGAATTATTTTATTATTTTATAATAATAAAAATAATAATAACAACATTAATAATACTTATTAAACTAGTAAGGGTAAAATGGTCATTTGAAATGGTCAAAAGACTATATCCGTAACAAAACTTCAACCATAAGGACTATCAGTGTAATTTTTAAAGTTAAAGGACTTAATCCATAATTTTTAATAAACCACAGGGACGGAATTTGTAATTTACCCTTTAAAATATTTAGAAACAAAAGAACCATTTCTGCAAATAAAAAGTGGCTTGAGAGACTATCACTGCAACTTTGAAAGTAGAGGGACCGTTTTCATAATTTAAAACAAATCACATGGACATTTTTGTAATTTATTCTTAGTATTAACTTAATTTATGTTAATGATCGCAATTGAATTCAATTTCTACATTAATATAATAAATATTGTTCTAAAATTCAAAAACAAGCATACTATAAAATAAATTAAGTTTTTAGTATTATAAAATTAATATTTTAAACATATTAAAATCTGTAATATTTATCTATTTAAACCTGAAGATAACAAATTTAGGTTTTATATAATTATATTATGACAAAATTACATAAATGGTCCCTGTGGTTTATATAGAATTACAGTTTTAGTCCCTGAAACAATTTTATTACACCACTAGTCCCTAAAAGTGAAAAGTTGTAACATTTTGGTCCCTGAAACTAACGGCGGTTAACTAGAGCCGTTAGTCTCAGGGGTAATTTTGTCCTTTTGACTTTCAGGGACCATTTGCGTAATTTTGATAGTGTTGGGAAATAGGCTAAGTAGTTCAATCTGTTAGTTAGACTTCTCAAACTGTTAGTAGAATTTCTATGTAAGTACAAAGTTCATGCTGTTAGTTGAAGAATCTCGAGCTGCTAGTATAAAAGTTCAAGCTGCCAGAGTAAATCAACTCAAGCTGATCTGTTCAAGCTGTCAAGTGATTCAAGCTGCTCAACAGTTTTACAAACAGAAAATGCTGATATTCAGGAAAAGATATCTACTCGAAGATTCCAGCATATCTACTATCAGAGAAGTCATAGTCCTTCAAGGAAACAAATCAAGAAGCAATATAAATACATAGAATAGGTCTTTCTATGAGATAAGAGTTTTTCTGCATATTCAAGATTGTAATTGCTTTTTGTTTGAGTTTTCATAAGCCTCTAAGGTTGTAAAACCCTAAGAACAGTTTGTGTTCTTCGTCTAATCAAACAGATTAGAGGTGATTGTAATCATTGAAGTCAGCAATACAAGCAATTTTGATTTACTTATTTATGTCTATCTGTTATGAGTTCTAAAAGCTTTTGTTAAAATAATTAAGTGTTATTCCGCAAACTTCTTAATTAAACTTTGATTCAAAGCAAGATTGTTGATTTATACTCTGATAAATTCAAATCAGTTAGTCTTGGTTAATTAATTTCAGATCCTGACAAGTGGTATCAGAGCCACAGGTCGTTCTTTGTTTTTCAAAGTCGAAAGCTTTCTTTTAAATTCTTTTATCTTTTGCAATGGAATTTGATAATAGCAGCAGTGGATCTGGGCAAGGACTCAAAGTGCCTATGCTCAAGCCCACTGAGTTTGAGATGTGGAAACTCAGGATTCAACAGCATATTCAATTCATTGATTATGCCATATGGGAAGCTGTTGAATTTCCTCCTGTAGTTGATCCAGAACTTGATGATGAGGGAAAACTAGTCAAAACTCCTCCAAAAACTGAACTTGAAAGAAAGGCTAGAATGAATGAAGTGAAAGCTCTTACACTTTTACAAATAGCCATTCCTAATGCTTATCAACATCAGTTCAAAAAGTTTTATACTGCTCATTCTCTTTGGAATGCTTTAGAGAAAAGATTTGCTGGTAATGCCAGTACTAATAGAAATCAAAAGGATCTTTTGAAACAGCAATATGAGAACTTTTCTGGTGGCAAGAATGAAAACCTTACTCAAATCTTTGACAGGTTCAACAAACTGATAAGTGAACTGGAAAGTGCAAAAGTCAGCCTGGATCAAGATGAGGTCAACCAAAAGTTTCTCAGATCTCTTGGAGAAGAATGGACAGTTTATGTTACACAATGGAGAACAAAAGACACTCTTGATGAAATAGAACTGGATGATCTGTACAATAGTCTGAGAGTGTTTGAGACTGAGATTGATACTAAAAAGAAATCTCTTTCTTATAATCACAATACTGCTCTTCTGTCATCTGAAAAATCTAATGGCAATGATTCCTTTTCAGGTGGTGATGGCAACTCTACTGAAGCTCACTATGAGGCTTTTGTTGCCAATGATGGATTGTTTGCTCTAAATGTTGAAGATCTAGAACAGATTCATCCAGATGATCTTGAAGAGATGGAAAGTGGCAACATGCAATGCTGACCATGAGGGCCAAAAGGTTTCTTAAAAGAACTGGCAGGACCAACTTTCAAGCCAGAACAGAAGGCAAACCAGCTTTTGATAAGTCAAAAGTTGAGTGTTATAAATGTCATAAGCTTGGCCACTTTGCCAGAGAATGCAGATCTCAAAGTCAACAATCATCAAGGTCTCAGCAGACTAATCAGCCTTCATCATCACAAGCACTTGTCTCTCAAGAAGACAATGTGTTTGACTGGAGTGATCAGACAGAGGAAGAATTTCAAAATCAAGCCCTGATGGCAGAAACATCAACTGTCTCCTCCACTGAACTACCATCTGAGGTAAATTCTAAACTTTGCTCTCAATCATGCAAAAATATGGTTAAAAAGTACAGAGATCATAATGAGAGCATGTGCAAAACTCTAGCTAAGATGGAAGAAAGAAGATATGAATACATGCAAGCCATAGAAGATCTTCAAAAACAGATCAATGACTATAAAGATAATGAGATTCAAATGGGACATGATAGAACATATCATGAGTGGGAGAAAAATGAGCTAAATAAGAAAATAGAATCCCTAAATAAAAAGGTAGAAGAGACTGAACAAAAGGTGTTTGAGGCTAATAAGAAACTAGAATCTGTCAATATAGATCTAGGTAATTTCAAATTGGCTAATCAAAAGCTGGAACACCTAATGGAAGTCCAATTGAAAGATAGGGTAAAGTCTCAGGTTCATCCCAAAGAAGGCATAGGATACAGAGCTACTCAACCTCCATACAACAACAAATACATCCATCCAATGAGTGAAGTTGCTGACAGGCTTGTTCATGAACCATTAGATGAGTCTATGACTACTGTAGATCCTATACTTGATAACTGTCCTGCATCTAAAGAAGATCAGATTCAAAATAGAGACTGTGAGTGTACAGCAGTTGAGCAAGAACACAAAACAATGAGTGCACCTAGAGAAATCCAAGCCCCCAGTAAGAAAGGAAAAGAGAAGATGAGTGTATGCAATGCTGCTCCACAAGTTTCTGTACATTCTAACTGTAACACTGCATCTTCTTCAAAGAATAATAAAAGGGGTACAAATGTTCCAGTCTGCACATGCCAAAAGCATGGTGTTCAAAAGTTTCCCAAACAACAGCAGGTAAGGGGAAATTAGAGGAACAAGAACCAGAATTTGTCAAATAAAACTGGTTCTCCAAATCAAACAGTCAAAAGGTGTTTTCATTGTGGAAGGAAGAATCACTTGGCCAAGGAGTGTTTTTATAAACCAGCTATTGCAAAACAGACTGTGATTCATAAAAAGTCAAGTCTTACTCATGTAAAAAATTCAAAGGTCAAACCTTCTGCTACATCAGTTTCAAAGAAAACAGTTGATCACAGGTTTTCAAAGGTTAATAAAAAACAGTCCACACACCAAAAACAAGTTTTGGCAAAACCTAAATTAAGTTTTAAACAAATCTGGTGTGTCAAGGACAAATCTTCAGATCAAACTGCTGATGCAAAAGATCAGACTGCGAAGTCTAATTCTGAAGCTGTTAGTGTAAATTCTGAAGCTGTTAGCACTACACACGCATGTCAAACTGCTAAGCATCAATCTGGAACTGTTAATGAATCATCTGAGACTGTTAAACGAGAAGATGATCAAAATACCTGGATACCTCATATAATCACTAAATACTCTACAAAGACTCCATCAGTGGATCTCACTAAATATAAGAAGTCAAAAAACAGTATTTAGTTATGTCAATGCACAAGGCCAACCCAAAACCAATTTGGTTTGGGTTTACTCCACTACTAACTAAGCTTTTATTTGTGCAGGGCAACCACAGGTCACCTCATAAAACAAGATGGCATTTGGACAGTGGATGCTCTAGGCACATGACAGGCAATTCTGAGTGCTTGTCAAATTTCAAAGGCTTTGATGGAGGATTTGTTGCATTTGGAGGCAACTCCAAAGGAGGTAAAGTTACAGGTAAAGGAACGGTTAATGCAGGCAACATGATTTTCAATGATGTTTTGTATGTTGAACAGGTTAAGTATAATTTATTGAGTGTCTCTCAAATCTGTGACAAACAAAATATTGTTCTGTTTACAGATTCTGAGTGCATTGTTCTTTCAAACGATTTTAAAATTCCTGAAGATCTTGTTTTACTAAAAACACCAAGAAAGGACAATGTATACTGTTTAGACACAGAACTTTTATTCAAATCAAGTACTTTAAGCTGTTTGATATCCAAAGCATCATCCAATGAGTCTGCTCTTTGGCATAGAAGGATGTGTCACATGAACTTCAAGTCCATGAATGTTTTAGTCAAAAAGAATCTGGTAAGAGGTTTACCACAAAAGGAGTTCATATGTGATGATCATTGTGTAGCATGTCTTAAAGGCAAGCAACACAAAACTTCTCATAAGGCCAAAGAAGTCAATTCAATCTCATCTGCTCTTCAGCTGATTCATATGGATCTATTTGGTCCAACATCTGTTTTGAGTTTGAATAAAAGGGCCTACTGTTTAGTTATTGTTGATGATTTCACCAGATTTACTTGGGTTTACTTTCTTAGGTCTAAAGATGAAACTGCTGAGCTAGTTAAATCATTTATTCTTAAGATAGAAAACCAATCCAACTCAAAAGTTAAGGTGATAAGGTCAGACAATGGGACTGAATTTAAAAATCATATGCTAAACAGTTTTTGTGAGTCCAAAGGTATTGCTAGACAATATAGTGCACCAAGAACACCACAGCAAAATGGTGTAGCTGAAAGAAAGAACAGAACATTAATTGAGGCTGCTAGAACAATGTTAGTTGATTCAAAACTGCCAATGACTTTCTGGGCAGAAGCTGTTAATACAGCCTGTTATGTTCTGAATAGGGTTCAGGTTGTTCAAACTATAGGGAAAACTCCTTATGAGTCATTCCATAATAGAATTCCCTTAATAGCCTTTTTCAAGTCCTTTGGCTGTCCATGTACCATTCTTCACACTAAGACTCACTTAGGGAAGTTTGAAAGCAAGGCTGAAGAAGGATTCTTTGTAGGATACTCAAATCAAAGCAAAGCCTATAGAGTATATAACAGTGTGTCTAAAACCATTGAAGAAAGTGCAAATGTTGAATTTAATGAAAATACTGCAAATGTCAAAGGCACTGGTCCTGATTGGTTGTTTGATTTAGATTTACTAACAAATTCTCTGAGCTTTGTTGAGTATAATGTAGAAGCTGATGCAAACAGGATTGAAGTTGTCAACACAAATACTCATGCTGCCAATACAAATTCTCAAGCTGTTGGCACAAACTCTCAAGCTGTTACAGATTCAAATACTTGGGATGAATATACACCTATACCACTTCTGTCATGTGACCCTCCAGGGGTTCTGAATGCTCAACATGATACAAATCCAGACACTGAAGTGCCACTCCCAAGTCCTGAGAGAACAGCTCCAACACAAAGGGAAACAGTCCCAGATTCAAGTCAAGATGTTCCAGAAGCTGAACCATCCACTGGTCCTGATGGAGATGATACAAATCTTGGATCCTCTTTTCAGACAGAAAGAGAGCCTACACTCAGAGTTCACAAGTATCATCCTCTCAGTCAAATAATGGGTGATCCACATACACCTGTGCAAACAAGGAAAATGGTTCACAATGAGACTGCTGCTGCTGAAAAAGCAGTTCCTGAATTCAGTCTAGCTGCTTTTGTACATGCCTGTTTCATGTCTCAACTAGAACCTAAAAAGGCATCAGAAGCATTGAAAGATTCATCCTGGATTGAGGCAATGCAGGAAGAGCTGCTACAATTCAAGATTCAAAATGTCTGGACACTGGTTGATCATCCTAAAGGAAAGAGAGCAATTGGTACAAGATGGGTGTTCAGAAACAAGAAAGATGAGAGAGGGATAGTCATCAAGAAGAAAGCAAGACTAGTAGCACAAGGGTACACTCAAGAAGAAGGCATAGATTATGATGATGTATTTGCTCCAGTGGCAAGAATTGAAGCCATCAGACTATTCTTGGCCTATGCAAGGTTCAAAGGTTTTAAAGTGTATCAAATGGATGTGAAGTCTGCTTTTCTATATGGGACAATTGAAGAAGAGGTCTATGTATGTCAGCCTCCTGGTTTTGAGGACTACAAGTATCCAGACAGAGTCTACAAGTTAGACAAGGCTCTCTATGGTCTCCATCAAGCCCCCAGAGCATGGTATGACACTCTGTCATCATACCTTCTACAGAATGGGTTCAAGAGAGGCACTCTGGACAAAACACTTTTCACAAAGTCCATCAAAGCTGAGATTCTGCTTGTACAAATCTATGTTGATGACATCATCTTTGGCTCAACAAATGATTGTTTGTGCAAAGAGTTTGAGGCATTAATGCACAAAATGTTTCAAATGAGTTCAATGGGAGAACTCACTGTCTTTCTAGGATTGCAGGTCAAGCAGAAGCCCACTGGTCTCTTCATAAGTCAAACAAAGTATGTTAAAGACATACTGGAAAAGTTTGGGTACCAAGATACCAAAGCTGCAAGTACTCCTATGGATCCTCACAAGCAGCTTCATACAGACAAAGATGGAATAGATGTGGATATTCATTTATACAGATCTCTTATAGGATCACTTATGTATCTAACATCTTCTAGACCTGATATTATGTTTGTTGTCTGTGTCTGTGCAAGGTTTCAATGTTCCCCAAAGGATTCCCATCTGGTTGCTGTTAAGAGAATCTTTAGATATCTAAAAGGCCAACCTCATTTAGGCCTCTGGTATCCTAAAGACTCTCCTCTTACATTAACAGCCTACTCTGACAGTGACTATGGAGGATGCAACATTGACAGAAAATCCACAACTGGTGGCTGTCAATACTTAGGAGCAAGACTGGTCTCTTGGCAATGCAAAAAGCAAACAACTGTTTCCACCTCATCCACTGAAGCAGAATATGTAGCAGCTGCAAGCTGTTGCTCCCAGGTAATGTGGATTCAAAATCAATTGAGAGACTATGGTATGAACTTCTTATCCACTCCTATTTACATTGACAATTCAAGTGCAATCAGCATTGTGCAAAATCCAGTGAAATTCCCAAAAACCAAACATATAGACATCAGATTTCACTTTATAAGGGATTGTAATGAGAAGAAATTAATCCAAGTTACCAAAATTCATACTGACGATCAATTAGCTGATCTATTTACAAAACCTTTTGATGTGGGAAGGTTCACTTTCCTGGTATCAAATATTGGTATGATAAACATGGATTAATTTGTTTTCATTATTATCTAATTCATATGCTTATTTAAGGGGGAGTCACTGTTTCATTAAGAGATGCTTAATTTCCAACTAACAGCTTGACTATTTTCTCAAGCTGCTAGTTCATTTTCTCGAACTGTCAGTTATTTCACTTGATCTGTCAAAGTGTGCAGGGTAATTCGGTAATTTCTTAAATGTGTGCGCGGGACCCAACCTTTTTCAAAACCTTTAAAGGTCCCAGTTTCGTTCAGTTGTAACTACCAGTTACATAATCTCATACAACGGCCTTCTTTTCTCTCTGAACGATTCACACACTCTTCTTTGAAACCCTAAAATCCCCGTTTAATCTTCCATGGAGTTTGTCAAGGAACACAACTACCTACCCTACTCTCTAAAGCACTTTGAACTTCAACCGTTCCATGACATGATGGACTTTCTTAGACACTCCCATATCCATCATGCCCTCAATATCAATCCCACCATATACATCTCTCATATTAAGCAATTCTGGAACCGTGCTTCTGTACAAACCATCAATGGCGTTCCTTCTCTAATATCCAAAATTGATGGCACTCCCATCACAGTAACTGAGGAATCTATTCGTCATCATCTGCATCTTCAAGATGCCTCAGGTATAACAGACCTATCCCTTAATGCGTTACATACTGGTCTTTCTGATATTGGATATAGGGGTCCTGCTGATTCTTTTACTTTCTTTAAAGCACACTTTTCACCTAAATGGAAATATCTTGTGCATATTATTCAGCAGTGTATTAGCCCTAAAAGAACTGGTTGGTCAGAATTTTCCTCAAATATTGCCACTGCCTTAGTGTGCTTTTCAACAGGCCAACAGTTCAATTTTTCAAATATGATTTTTCACGGGATGTTAAGGCATCATTCCCTAAAGAATGGGAAATTTTTGATGTATCCTAGATTTTTGGCAGAGATAATTACAAAAACTTGCACAACTTTTCATATACATAAGAGGATACATGTTTCCCATAGGCACTCACTATCTTCTATTAAAAGGCTTTTAAAGCCAAGTGCCAATTTTTTGAGTATAGATGCTCCATTGCCTTCTGCAATGATGAACATCATTCCAAGAAACAGAGGAGAGGGTCCTGAGCAGGCTCAGCCTAACACTACTGGTTCACCCCCAGGACCCCAACCCACTCCTCATGATACACAAATGCCTTCTTTTCCTATTGTTCAGCCAATATCCCCACTCAAATATCTATATAAAAGGAAAAGAGGACCAGGAGCTCCTTCCTCCTCAGTCCTCATACAAGAGCCAAATAACCCTGTGCAGGAGGATACTTCTGCACAAAATATCCAAAGGGCACCCATTGAGGAAACTCCCATCCTCAATCAGGAGGTGAACATCTCACAAGAGATTGTTCATATGGGTTCTGTGGCTGACACTACAGCTGCTTCTACACAAGAGGCACAGGTTAGTGCCAACATTACTAAGACCACACTCATGGCAACAGAAGGTGTGCAAGCACCATCTGGAAGTCCCCAGTACCAAGAACAGAGGGGCCCAGAGGTTTTCACTTCTGGAATTCATGCCAGTGATAGATCACAAGCACCAACTTCGTTTGCTGATCTTGAGGCTAGTCTGCAACTTATGTTATTGACGGGTCCTAAGCTGCAACCTGTTGTAGCAATGTTGGAATACCAAAAGTCCATCATTGTTGCACAGGAAGCACAACTTACTGCACTAAAACAGACAGAAGCTGCTCAGAATCAACGAATGGATTATCTTCATAAAGGGTTCACCCTCTGTGGAATAAAATCATACAATTAGAGCGCATGATTCGAACCCAATTGGCAACGGTTGTAGGTCCTTCTGACCAAACCAATGCTTCCAAAAAGGGGGAGAATCAGGAGTTTCAAATCCCTGAATCAGTCCAAGCTGCTCCAACAGAATCAGTCCAAGCAGCTCCAACAATTCAAGATTCTAGGCTAGCAGTCCCAACAACTTCTCAAGCTGTTAGCCTAGAAACTCAAGCTGCC
>JAANYP010004052.1:0-70720 GCA_020465985.1 Centrapalus pauciflorus
CCAGACCAAATCAATGACGATGTAATGGACCCGTCAAAGCACAAGGAGGGCGACTATGGCCCTGCAACACAAATTGCTCTACCATCACCACCACAAATTCCAGCCTACACCCTATTCAGAAAACATCCCAATGGACCATTGAAGAAATTCACCCCTAGGGAAAGAGTGTGACTAGCACAACGGGAGTCTATCCCGGTACCTGCCCATCAGCCAAGCCTGCCGCAGTAGTAACGGGTAAACATAAGAAAGTGGGGATGGATGCCTCACACACTCCAAGAGTGGAGAAACGAGGAAGGGATCCAAGGCCAGTTTGAAGTCGGAACACCATCTTCCTCTCAAGTGCCGACACTTACCCAGAAACCTACGTAACAAACAATGTCTCTGTTGGTGGCAAGGGCCGCCAGACCTGACCTCCAATTTCGACAAAATCCACCAAGAGGTCAGTGAGATCTTTGCAAGGATTAAGCAGGAGGCAATGCAAACCACCAATAAACCTTAGGCCAACCAGAATAAACAGGCGATTCAACCAGACGGAATCAACAAATTGTGACAACGCCTAGCGGAGCACAAAACCCGCAATGCAGAACTAACCCAACGACTTAACACTCTGGAGTACGAGGAAACCCCAGAGGCATCTCATACTTAGTACCCTTCTACCATTTTATAGTATTTATCTAGGCTTTACTATCTGATATATCCTAGGGTAAATAAGGTTTAAGAATTTATCAAAAATTTTTTTGACCATATCACATACAAAGATTAAGTATCAAAAACTTTTATGAGGAATTAAGTTTTAACTACAACTCTGCGTAGGAATAGATAAAGCTGTGACTATCTGCCTAAGAAATTTCAAACCCGTAGACTTATCCTCTTACCCCATTAGATACCACTTATGCATTTCTACTATTTGATACTGGTGATGATAGGAGCTTTATATCCACTAAGTTCATTAAGCAGATAAATTCCATTAAGTGCTACTTATGCTATTGAGGTTGATGACAGTGAGACGCTTAAGACAAATAATATAAGTCGAGGATGCTCCTTAGAATTAGTAGGCCGACTCTTTGAAACAGTCATGATACCCATCAAACGGGAAGTGTTTACGTGGTCATAGGCATGGATTGGCTATCGAAAATCGTGTGGAAATAGTATGCAACAAGAACACAGTTCATATACCTTTAGCTAATAAGAAGGTCCTTACTGTCCAACGCAAAGCAAGAAATACCAAAGTAAGCATCATCTCTAGCATTAGGACCCTAAAGTATTGACAGAGAGGGAGCCAAAGGAAAAGCGGTTCGAAAATATCCTTATTATTTATGGTTACCCCAATGTTTTTCCAAAACACTTACCTGAACTCCCAACATCGAGGCAAGTCAAATTCAAATATTGGCCTAGTATTAGGTGCGGTACTAGTGGCTCGAGCACCATGCTGATTAGCCCCATCATAGTGTAAGAATCATCCAACCAACTGTAGGAGCTCTAAGATAAAAGGTTTATCAAACCGAGTTCCTCGCTTTGGGGAGCTCCAGTTTTGTTCATAAAGAAGAAGAATGGAACCTTCAGAATGTGCATCAATTACTAAGAGCTAGATAAACTAAAAGAACCGAAACCCGCTCACAAGGATCAATGACTTGTTTGACCAAACTCCAAGAATTAAGCTTCTATTAGAAGATCGACCTAAGGTCTGGTTATCATCAGGTTGGAGTTCGCAAGAAAGATATTCCAAAGACAGCTTTCAGATTCCGTTTCGGTCATCATAAATTCCTATTAATGTCGTTTGGATTAACCAGTGTCCCCAACGGTACTCATGGACCTCATCGGGTGTGCAAACGTTATCTAGACAAATTCGTGATTGTATTCATGAATGACTTTTAATTTTACTCACGAAACGAGAAGGAGCACGAGCAACATTTAAGACTGATTCTAGAGTTATTGAAGAAAGAAAAATTATATGCCAAGCTTTCTAAGTTTGACTTTCGGCTAAGATAGGTAAGATTTCTCGGTCACGTGATCAATAGTAAAGGGATCCAAGTCGACCCCGCAAAGATCGAGGTTATCAGGAATTAGTCAACTCTTAGAACCCCCATAGGGATACGACAGTCCTTAAGACTTGCCACTTATTATAGACAATTATTAAAAATTTCTCAAAGATCACCGAAGCTCTAACAAAATTGACCTGAAAAGACATTAAGTATGATTGGGGCAAGGATCAGGAGACATCATATCAGTTGTTAAAGCACTATCTGTGCAGCACACTTATTTTATCCAAGAGAAGCAAGAAATTTGTAGATTATTGTGACGCTTCACACAATGGGTTGATACAGAAAGATAGGGACATAACTTATACTTTATGAAAACTTAAGGTTCAGTAGGTGATTTACACAACGCATGATCTGGATCTTAAAGCAGTAGTCTTTATCCTTGAAGACATTAGTTGTAAGGTATGAAGTGTATTGTATTCACAGACCATAAGAGCCTCCAACACATCTTGAACCAGAAAGAGTCGAATACGAAGTAGTACCATTGGATGGAACTAATAAGTAATTGCAACCGTGAAAATTCGTTATCACCTGAGGAAAACTAATGAGCTAAGCCGTTAAGAGTACAAGTGGATAAATAGTTTAGGATAAGGGCTAATAAAAAAATCGATATTTCATGAATAGAATCTGATTACTCTGTTTGGTGGAATAAGAAAGTTGGCTATGGATGAAGGACACAAATTAAGATATGTCATTCACCCCGAATCCGATAAAATGTATCATGACCTTAAGGAGCTATACGGGTGGCCTATCATGAAGGATGACATTGCCACATATGTCAACAAATTTCTAACATGCTCCAAAGTTAAGACCAACATCAGAAACCATTTGAGTAATATTCGACCACCTAACAAAATCCGCACGTTCCTACCAATCAAGAAGAACATCAGGATGAATAAGCTAGTCCAAACGTACCTCAAGGAAGTCGTCTCCGGACACGGAGTGCCTATTATAATCATTTTTGATATGGATAGCAGATCTACAGCTAAGCTTTTGGCAATTATTATAGCAAACTGTGGATACAAACCTGGACATGAGTACCACATATCACTCTCAGACCAATGGTCAGAATAATAGAACGATCCAAACCCTAGAACGTACATTAAGAGCCTGTGTAATGGATACTTATTTGCCTTAGTGGAATTATCGTACTACAATAGCTATCACTCAAGTACTAAAGCTGCTCCGTTTGAGGCCCTCTACGGGCAAAAGTGTCGATCACCGATTTATTGGGAAGAAGTGGGAAACGGCCAAATCATTGGCGTTAAGATCATTCACGAAACCACCGGAAAGGATAGTACAGATACGAAACTGACTAAAAGTTGCCCGCGATTGTAAGAAAGTTATGCAGATGAAAATAGAAAATCCCTTGAGTTCTAATTAGGAGGACGAGTACTGATGAAAGTCTCGCCATGGAAGGGTGTGATACGATTAGGAAAATAAGGAAAAACAAAACCATCGATAAATTGGCAATGCAAAGTCTTAAAGGAAATTGGACTCGTGGCTTATCGTTTAGAGTTACTACCAGAGCTTAGCAGCATGCACAATACCTTCCATGTATCAAATATGAAGAAGTGTTTGTTAGAGGAGACACTTGTTACCCCCTTGGAAGAGATCCAGCTAACTGATAAACTTCGCTTCATCAAAGAGCCGGTTGAAATCATGGACCGTAAGGTCAAAGGATTGAAGCACAGTTGTATACCCATCCTCAAGGTCAGATGGAATTCTAGACATGGACCACAATTCACTTAGGCATGCAAAGGCCAGCTTAAGCAAAGATACTCTCATCTACTCTTAAGTAACAATACCCCTGAGGAAACATGATAAAATTTCGGGACGAAATTCCCTTAACAGGGGGAGACTGTAACATCCGGCATTAAACCAGGTTAGCAACTACGACTTAATCAATATTCAATAGCCAATTATAAACTAATCAGTGGTCATTAGAAATTAATCAAAGTGATTAACAATGCTCATTAGAAAATTCAACTCAATTAGAATCAAATTCATCGGTGCGATGAATCGGGAAATCAATTAATCCGATCAATTTACGTTATGAAGGATTAATTCAACTAAGTACATAAATAAATTATGATTAGTGACACTAATCAAACACAAATACAATTACTTAACATTAATTATGCAAGACTAAAACAATTCATTAAAACAATGCATCCATAAGTATTTATGAATTTACAAGAAAAGGGAAATACAATAATACATTTCTAAATACTTTTATACAAAAAAAAAATGAAAATACATGTATAATACATGTATGGCCAGCCATAGACATGTGATGTATTAGAGGTTGACTTCTATTTTTCTAATATTACTTTAAACACAATCATTTTGTTTAAAAGTGCACTCTACCTTTTCATCCATGCCTTTCATCATTTGAAAGACCAAACACTTTGCCTATAAATAAGACCTCATTTCTCACTTCTTTTCCACACTTCAAACATCAAAAATATCTCCTTTCTTCTCTAAAAACCGGATCTATACACACACACATCACAAACCCTTTCATTCAAGTGTTCTTCAAGTGTTCTTCAAGAAATTCAAGTGTTTTTGGTGCATATCTTGCAAGGATTTCAACTTCTACTCAAAATCATATTATAATCACTTCAAAGTAAGTAAATACTAACTTATTTCATCATACATTTATGTTTATATAAGTCTTGCATAACATATATAATCACCAACAACAACAAGTTTCATAAAAACTCAAGTTTATAAGTTTCTAGTATTTATTTTTAAGTTGTTTCTTTAAATGTGTTTATGAATATATGAACACATCATAAAAGTGTTAACATTATGAAAACAAGTGATATATATGGTTTTTATAACTTTTATAACTTTTATACAAGTAGTCTTCGAATAAACAATAAGAATCATAAGTTATTTCAAGTTTATAAACCGCGGATTTTCGGCAGAAAATTTATATCGACTTTGAAAAATCATAACTAATTCATAACTTAACGAAATGAGTTGATTCTTGTCTCAAAAGTTAGATCTATGACTTAACTATAGATCTGGAAGTTTTCATAATTTATTTTGGAGTTTAAGACCTCCATATATTATTTGGGAAACCGAAAGTTTGACAGCTCAAAAATGGCCAACATAGGGTTTTCAATGAGCTTTTTCACCAACCTAAACATATCGAAAAATGGCTGTTCTTGATTCTAAAAATCCTTTGTATATAGTAGTTTAATGTCCTAGAAAACCAAAGTCTAAAACATTGTGGAGCTTGGTCAAAAACAGCCTCAAATTAGGCCGAAAAACCTTCGAAAAAGCTGGAAAATTATATATATATATATATATATATATATATATATATATATATATATATATATATATATATATATATATATATATATATATATATATAAACTTGACGTTTTAAGCAGGTTTTATTTATAAACTTGTAATGTTGGGTGATTTAAGACATAAAAATCTATAAATATATATATCATCATATATTAGAGATATTAAGTCCTTATTATCATTTAGGACTCGATTAAACTCACTCGACGCATCATCCATCCATTTACGCTAAATAGCTTTTTACGCTCGTTTTTGCCATCGCAATCTCGGTGAGTCTTCATAGCCCCTATTTTCACTATTTATTGGGGTGGAAATACATGCAATGTTTTCATATGGACATCAAAACTGTTTATTTCTTATATGTATTACATGTTTGGTTCCATCAGCCCTCAAATCATGAACCGTTAATTGCATTTATTTGCAAGCGCGAATATATTGTGGATAGATCTATCGGGAGTCATGTCCCCCATTCGGTTTAGTTCGGGTCGGCTAACAGCGAGTGCATATATATTCAACACACGGTATTACGTATGGGAATACTGCAAAGGGCAAACTCATTTTAATTAAGCTTAGGTTGCATGATGGTTTATGTAATACATACACGGAATTTATGATTTTATAAATTCAACTCATCTGATAATGTCCATACAACTGGTCTTTTCGCGTAAACCTATGAACTCACCAACAATTTGTTGACGTATTTTAGCATGTATTTTCAGGTGTTTAAGACATGCACATTCCTCAGAAGTATTCCAAGACTTCCGTTCATTTTGGTGTCGCATCATTTTCAAACTCGGAGATTACTTGCATCTTTACGGATAAACTAAATTGTGTATTTAAATCTTGGTATTTTAAGAACTACTTATGCTGTATTTTGGTTATGTAAAACAATATTTATATTTGAAGTTAAATCAATCTATTTTTGAAAACGTCCATGTAGTGGTCGTTCATTATGATTATGGTTAGGCTTCCGCGACGTCACTCTTCATTGCCAACCGGGCTAACGGGGTGTGACAGATGTGGGAAGAGATTGAGAGGCAGATGCCAGGAAATGATCGGAATGCTAAACAGTGCGAGGCAATTGCCCTCAGCAGCTATGATATGTTCTCTGCCAAAGATGGTGAGCTTCTAGAGAAATTAACGACATCCGCATTCACGATCTGTTTGACAGTCTAGTTGTTTATCAATCAGAAGTCTCTGGGAAGCCAGAAACCAAAAAGGTAGATGAACCTACCACATCTGACTCTCTAGCTTTGCTCATTGATAAAAAAAAAACTTTAGTCATCAAAAGCTGCAAAACTTCTTAAATTTCTTTTTGAGTCCTCTGAGTCCAATACTGATGAAGCTGACACTGATCCCGAGGCAACTAAACTTTAGAGACAAATTATGTTGCTCACAAATGGCTTTCATAAGAAGTTTCCTAAGACATCAAACAAACTTCGAAGAGAATCAAAAAGTAAGAAGTATGACGACAAGAAGGAGATGGCTGAGAAACCAAAAGTAGAAGAACGCAAGACTGATGACAAGGAGAAAGGGTGCTTCAACTGTGGGAATCCAGGCCACTTTGCTCGTGAATGTCGTCTTCCGAAGCAGAAGAATGAGCATTATTACAAGAAGAAGTATCTAAGGCTAATAACGAGAAAAAGGATTTGTCTGCCAAAATATCTGAACTAGAATACGATCATCAAATGCTTAAGGTAGATAAATCTGATTGCATTCAATAGTATGAGTTTGTCTTGGCTAAAAGAACAAAATTAAGAGAAAAACTCTAAGACATAGAAGGTAGATTTTATAAACGTGACCAAACTGATCAAACCCTAAACATGTATAACCCTAGAGAATTAAAGTCTAGAGATGGTTTAGGGTTCACTTGTCCTATAGTCATGGAAGAAATGATCAACAAAAAGAAAAATCCATTATATTATGTTGATACCATGGGACAGGGATTGTAATGCCTTAATACAAGACTTGGCCAGAAGTGTTAGCCGAAGAAGAATAAAAATGAGCAAGGTCTGATATAAAATAAATTAAATTTGTTTGTGATTCGTTAAATCACGACTCTATTCAAGGAAACTTAAAAAATTCATTTAGAGAAGAGGAATTTGTTGAACCAGGAAATTACACCTGATCCGACTTTGCCAAAACCTCGTGAATACATACCTTACTTTGTTTTAGAACAACGGGCTTCTGATTTATAACAGATATTCGAAACTACATCACAATATTTTGAGCAAGAAAGGATAGATTTTTTAAAGAAAATAGCATATCTAGAAGCTGAAATAGCTCGAATTAACTCTTCTATAGCTAACACCTCACAACAAAATGATAAATTCCATGCCTTTGAGTTAGCCTTAAAAGAAACCAAAGAATTGTTTGATGCAGACAGAAAAAAAAATTGTAAGAAAAGGAAATGAGTTTAACGAGGCAAAAAGACTGTTTTCTATTCGAGAACAAAATTTTAAACTCGATATTAAATTATTTGACAAGGAAAGAGATCAGCTTTTAGCCACCATCAAAGGTCTAGAATCACAAATTCTTTCTAACCAAAGCTGTTCAAATCAACAAGTTTCTATGACAACAATTCCCATGTTATAAAACAATCTCAAGCCACCGACTTAAACTCTGAAATGAGAAAGCAACATCTTTTTAAAATAAAGAAAGGAAAAGCACCAATGATCGTTCCTGTCACTGAACATATTGGCAACACTTCCAGATTAGTTCCTGAAAAATCCACTGGTTCCTGTAAAAAGGCCAAGAAGAATTCTCAGAAACAAAATTCGCACAAAACGATTATTGAGTCTAAATCTGCTAACACTAACAAAGGTGTACATTCATTTCAAACTACCAAATAAAACCAAAGGGCACAACACAAAAGGCGACATCTAAATTGAAGAATGCAGGAGCAATTACTTTTATTTCTAATTCTTAGTTTCCAATGTAAACAAAGACAAAGCTATGATTTATTTTACTTCTAGTACTTCTTTGAATAAGTGTGAATTTTGAATGATACTAATGTTAAGACATATTCGTTTAGCGTTTGTTTAACTTGTCCAAACACCACTTGGTTTGTCTATGCCTACACTGCTAAACTATGCTCCTGTAATCAAACATAAACATCGTCGCAAACCTAAACAAAAGGTTAAAAAGGAACCTAACAAACATGTAAGATACAAGTATGTATGGATTCCTAATGCTTGTCTTCCTGCAAATAAAGACATTAAGTGTACTTCGTATAAGATCTACACCGGTTCAATTCTTAAGAACCTTGTCGTAAGTAATAATCAGTCAAGACCCAAATATCATACAGTTTGGGTACCAAAGGTCACTTAACTGTCTTGCAGGAATGGTTTCTAATCACCTCGGATTAGGACCCACACTTCACTCGAATGGTTTCTAAACACTTAGTTCAGAACCTGGTCTTCAAATACAACACACATGTCAAACTTTTGCTTTCAGGAAAACAGTGTGTGGCTTCTAGACTGTGGATGCTCATGGCACATGACTGGTCAAAAAGATCTTCTTTCCAACTTCACGACATTTGATGGTGAGTCGATAAAATTCGGCAACAACGGGGTTGCTCAAATTTGTGGTTTTGGTGATCTCGAAATGGATGATCTTAAAATAACTCAAGTTTCTTATGTCCAAGGTCTTGGTCACAATTTCTTAAGTATTTGCCAACTTTGTGATAAAGGACTTGAGGTATCATTCAAAGCCACAAGATGCAGCATTCGTTCTCCAACGATTAAAGAAATTCTCGCCAGAACTCGACGCTCCAATCTGTACACCATCGATCTATCCAAAGTCAAAGTCAACAAGTCGATTTGCTTTCTAAAAAAAACGTCATCTCAACAGTCTTGGTTATGGCACAAGAGATTCTCTAATCTGAATTTCAAAAACATAACCAAGCTTGCTGTAAATCGTCTTGTTCGAGGCCTACCAGATCTGAAGTACGACAAAGATCAACTGTGTACAACCTGTGAAAAGAGTAAAATCAAGAAAGCTTCACACAAACCGAAACAAGTGCCAAACACTACACAACCCCTAGAGTTAATTGTAATTCCCAAATTAAAGCAAGCATTCAACATTTATCATATAATCATCAATATTATCAAGAACATGAAGAACACAATATGAACAAATATGATATATAATAAGAACATTCAAAGGATAAGAATAACCTCAATACTTGCAAACTAACGTACGTAAATAATCTTCCAGTAAGTTACATAGAAAACCCTAAAAGCATATATATAAAGACAAAACATGGATTCAAATACTATCCATAAACTCATGGGTTGTCCTTTTAGGTCTTTTAACCCATTTACATCAAACTTTGAATCCTTACATTTTAGCCACAAAACAAACTATTGTTTATTACATTTTAAACCCTGAAACTATCACAACTATGAATCTAACATTCTCCCCCTTTGTGATTAGCTTTCAGATTGCGACTTCAAATTTGTAACACGCTATCTCTGGAGATTACGAACTTTCAACTGGAAAGAAATTGATCTTTAGATAATCTACAGTCATTCTTGCAGTGAACTCAATCCCTTTGAGAACAAAAATATACCTTCACTTTGACACAAACTTCAGATTAATCGTAGAATGATTTCTTCTACATCTTTGGTCTTGAAATCACTTGAAGCTTTTGGTCTTTTAAACTTTGACTTTCTCTAATATCTTCAACTTTAACTCTGTTCTCTCCCCCTTGATAATTCAACCGACCACAAATTTTTTTCAGATTAGCTTTCTTTCTGGTTGAAATTATCTTTCTCTCCTTGAATTCTTCAGTTATCTCTCTCTCTTGCTCTCTTAACTCATAGACTTATTCTCCCCCTCATGATGATTAGGAGAATCTTGATTATCATGTAAACCTTCTAGATATTCTTAGCAATATCAATTAACACCGAATGAGAAATCGATAGCATATGTGATATATCTCCGTGAGGAATGAAACATTAGCTTTTTGAGAAACAACAGAGTAGCTAGAGGGGTTAAGTGTTTGCGTCACTGGGTCCATGACGTCTTATTCAATATCAAATCTCAAAAAATAAGATTCAATAGCATATCACTACAACAAAATGAACCTAAAGCAACATGGAAAAAGTGTTATGTTAGGCCTTAAAAGTGTTGCTATAGGCATAATGCGACACTTTATGTAGTGCCACCTTAGCCAACGTAGCCTTAGGTCTAAAGCGACACTTTCACTTGATAATGCAACATTTTTCAAAAGTGTTGTCATTATTTTATAAATGCAACACTTTTAAAATGCAACACTTTTTATATTCTAAAGCAACACATTTTAATGTGTTGCAATTATTTTATAAATGCAACACTTTTTATACTCTAAAGCAACACTTTTAATTTGTCGTTACCAACTTACAACAATACTTTACTTATCAAATGCAACACTTATCAATTGTTGTCATTATGTAAATGCAACACCATTATCAATCTATTGCAACACTTTATTATTGTTTTAAATTACATAAATGCAATATTTTCTAGACAAAAGAAACACATTCATTATTATTTAAATTTAATGCAAATACAAATATTTATTTAATTGCTTCGTGAGAGTTATTCTACTTACAATTCAATTTAACAAAAATAATATTATTTCATAGCATATCGATCAAAAAGTATTTCAAGTATATAAACGTTTACAACCAAAATAAGGATTATCAAATGTATAAGCGATACAACAAAAAAGTATATTATAATCTTGGGAATGCATATTCAATTCCTCTCTTTTAATTTCTTCCATACGAAACGATGCTTATCATGCACAACTCTCCTTCTGTCGATCACTTTACATATGTCAAAAGAAAGTAACTAACCTGCAACATATGAAAACACGTACAATATATAACATATCGTTAGTGTGTTTTCTAAATAATAAATGATAACAAAAACTTTATGAAGCAGTATTACAGTGCAGTTAAAACAGTAAAAATAGACAGTGCAGTAAAAAAAACAATTTAAAAACAGCAAAAAACAATGTAGTAAAAAATAGTTTAAAAACATCAAAAATTATTTAAAAATAGCAAAAAAGCACTTTGAAAAAGCAGTATTATAGTGCACTAAAAACAGTAAAAATAAATTTAAAAAAATCGAATATTGATATAATACCACAAATCACTCAAGTTGATATATCAATATAGATTATCATTTCTCAAGTCATGTTAGTTTACAATCTAGTTCAATAACAAATAAATTGCACACATATATACTTGATTTAGAAGCTAGGTTAAATGCTGAAACAGAAAAGCGTGTGCATGCTGAACATCTAGCCCAAACATTAAAAGAGTCATCTGAGTTATATCAATCAAAGTGGTTAACTAATCATAATGTGATAAAACAGATGCTAATTGAAAAGGTAGATGTTCAGGATAGGAATACGTATCTAGAATCTTGTATGGATAGGTTATCAAATGAAAAGCTCTCATTAAAACAAGAAATATTTGTTCTATCAAAGCAATTAGAGACGGTAAGTATGGAAAACAGAGACAGCTTAGAAAAATGCAAAATGATAGAAGAAGAAAGAATAAGTTTGTACTCTCGAATAAAGACCCTTGATGATGAATTTTTAAAACGGGGTCAAACTGAACAAACTATTCATTTAAATCAGCCCAAAGAGACTAGGTTTTACCATTCTAAACAGGGAATTGCTTTCAAAAATCCTAAGTATTTAGAAAAGGCACAAAAAGTTTTACCTCTGTTTTTATGACATGAATTACATGGGTGCTGGGCTTAAATCTTTCTTTTTTGAGTCATCAAAAGAAGTTTTAACCCAAGAGGATGAGAAACGTATTTAAAATAAAGAAAAGAAATATCTTTTATATATGAAGAACTAAACGAGAGTTATCCTTATAGAGTACCCACTCCAGAGGAAGACTTCTTGTCTAAATATTCTGAAGCTGATGAAAGCAGAACCAGTAAAACCAATCCCTCACCTTTACATTCCTACAAAAGTTCTTCAACATAAAATTAAAGTGTTAGAAAAGGAATTAAAGGCAACTCGAAAGAAAGCGCTTGATTATCAAGAAGGTTTTCTTAAGAGTGGGGAAAAATTGGTAAATCAAAATTTTCAACAATCTGTAGAATTAACTGTCTACAGAGAAAAATTTGACATGCTTTCTCAAAGATTAAAAGATCATTTAAAAGAGCCAAGAGTTTCTCGTCCTACCAAAATCTCACTCGTGTCATCTAACAAAGGTAAATATTCTTGCTCCAAATCAAGACACTCCAGGTTTAGAGCGTCTACCAGTATCAAAAGTTACCAACTCACCTACAGTCGGAGTGGTCTATCTGAACATGCAAAAGAAGAAGATGCTTATGAGAAGAGATGAGATTGAGAAATACTCTGATGGTACACTATACATTGTACTAGAAAATGCTGATGATCAGAATTGACAATCTTAAAGAAGCACTTAAATAAGGAGTGACATAATGGGATTGAAAGTTGTGTTAAAACTTGTCAGATACTTTCAACAAGAAGTCCGAGATAAGTTAGAATAGATCAGACGTCTTGACAAATATTTTGATCAGAGAAAGATGGTAACGAATCTGAAGCCGCAGTCTGAATGCTAATCACAAAGAGGGAGAATGTTAGATCTTAAGTTGTAATAGTTTCAGGGTTCAAATTATAATAAACAAGACTTAGTTTTGTGGCAAATATTTAAGATTCAAACTCATGTGTACATGGGTTAAAAGACCTAAAATGTCAACCCATGGGTTTTGGTTTAGTATTTGGATCCATATCTAATGTTTGCTTATAAATAGAATGTATTAGGGTTTTTCTATGTAACTTTTCAACATTATATGTACGTGGTTTTTGCAAACTTTGTGGTTATTCATTATACGCTTTGATTGTTCTTTAGGGTATTATCTATTCATATTCATGTTCTTAATGTTCTTCATGTTCTTGGTGAATATATGATAATTGTTGAATGTTTAACATAATCTGGGAATCATATATGCGCATGTAGCTCCACCGTTCCTTTGACAAAATGAATACTTTGATTGAGGCACAAATTTCCATTGGGGATGCTACACTTGCCGTTCAGAAGCTCGGAGGGATCAGCTCCAGGTCATATAGCCTCGGTATCATCAGAATATCATTTATAGCTCGAAAGTCCATCACATTGACGCACAACAAAGAACACAAAACATGTAAAACATGTATGCAAGCAACAATGTGCATCAACTATACGCAAGTTAGTAGAATGACAAACGAATATGAACAAATGCCTTAATGAACAAATAGTGGACATAAAACAAATGCAGACATATAAATAAATCTAAGTACAAGTATAGGTGCATTTATCATCTTTATAACAATATTATTTCTCCTTGAAATTTTAACCGGAATCGCAATTACCAACAAAGGGTTCTTTATCTGTAAAACACATCAATGTTTGTTTAATAATTCCCCAAAGCACCTGATACATCAAAATATATGTAGGTCCCAAAAGGTTTCCCAAGTATATAGCCTTAAGCTGTAGAGGAGGGGTGAATACAGCTATTCAAAAACTACACACTCTTTTCTCAATGTTTGTATGTATTATCAACAAAAGTTAATTACAAACAAGCTTGAATGCGGAAAGGTTCAAGCTGAGATGACAGATACAACAGTTTGTCAACTAATCTAAAACACACTCAGACTAGTTACAATGATTACTCTCACTTAGAAGCACTCACTGTTTTTACAAGACTCAGATGGACAGCTTATACATGAATAGCTTAGACACACTCTACTGTTTTATATAAGAAGACTTGCATGGAATAACACACTTCAATGCACGTACTGATTGTCACACTCTTGGTTATTTCATTATCCTTAGAAGCTTCCTTTTATACCCACAAGGAGAATCTCAGTGAAGCTTCCTCATTGGACAGATGAGATAGTGGAGAGTCTTTCCAAAAAGACAAAACACCTTTCTGCATGTTCTGATAAAGTTTAATTGTCTTTACATGGCAGAATCTTTGTCTTTTTCTTTTTGTCACTGTTGTATACGGCTTTAACCAAAAGAGGAATGTCAACTTTGCATCTTTCTTCTTTTGTTAATGCCATTTTGATATAAGAAAAGGTCTGTCACCCTTTTCAAATATCTGTTTGTCTTCATGTAACAGAACAGCGTGGGCAAGCTGTGCAGTTCTGTTTTCCACTTTGTCTTCGACTTGTAAACTGATCTTGTAGCCAAAAACAATACATGAGGACTTGGAAAGATATTCCATAAAGTGTTTAACCTGTTCACAAAGAACAGGTTCTGTTCACAAAGAACAGAACACTTGTAAACTGCCCAAGCTGCTCATCAGTGTAGAGCAGCGTAGACAGTTTGTGCCCAGCCTGTTTAGCAGACAGAACAGCTTGGACAAACTGTCTTTGTTGCAACGAATGCAACATGGTAAACAGCTTTAGGGTGATATTGCAAATCACTTTCAGGTTTCAATAAGGCACATAACAGGCCTTAAATTTAACCTTCAAATGCATCAACAAGTTTGATTAAAAATCTCCCCCTCAGATGTACAGCAGGTTTGACTGAGGCCTTTCTGTGCCTATCAATCTCCTCCTATTTGCAATAATCAGTCTAAGCTGATTTAATCAATAATCACTATACATTTTTAGAACACATCTTGCTGAAAAGAAATTACAACATTTAAGTAAAGTAAAAGATCAGTTTATATATACTGATTTTGATTACATAAAACAACACATGTTTTTACAAGAGTACAACTAATGTACTAGTGTATATTACAACTAATGTAAATAAGAAAAGTTACAACTGATGTAACTAAGTACAGCTAATGTACAGAAAGTTCAACACTTTGGACTGTTGATTTTGGGAGCAGATAATGGCAAGCCTGTCCAACAGATGGACATCTCCCATTCTTCACCTACCCTAATGGTATATGGACTTTACTCCAGTGGTGGTGGTCCTTCAAACAATTTTTCAAGCTCCTCCCTTGTTTCCTCCAAGTCTTGGATTTCAACTCTGAGGATCATAAACTTGGGATCTTGAAGTTCACCTCTTTCATAAAAGCCTCTGAGCTGATCCCAGACGAGTGCTCTCCACCTGCTTGATTGCCTAAATGAAGCTGCAAGTCTGAAGGCTGCAAGCTGTCTCAGATCCACCTTGTATAGATCTGAGGCTCTCTGAAAGCATTTCTTCTGAGTTAAGGGATCTACAAAAAATGCAGGCTCTTCGATTATCTTGCCTTCTTCAAACTCTACTCCACTAGGTAGGCTGTAGTCAATTCCTTTCATCTCAAGAGCATAGTCACCCTGTTCAATTAAGATGAGGAGTTGTTCAAGCGCAGTATCCTTCCTTGTTCTCCTGGCCTTTATTTTGGGTTGTGTCACATAGACACCCTCACTAACTTCTTTTGAGATTAGGCCAAGATTCTTCACTCTCTCCATCAGCTTCTTTAACATATGCCCTGACAATCTTAGCCGTTTCTGACTTAGACTCGCTCAGAGCAACTGCTAACTCAACCCATTTCCTGTACCCCATCTGTGCAACATCAGTGTAGTCATAAGTGATAAGTGTCCAGTTCTGGGCCTGTTGCACCCATCCTGGTTATTTTCAATTTCCACTGACTGCCTTTTCTTGATATGGGAACAGCTTTGACGATTGCTTCCTTGGCAAGCCTTCTATCAGCAACATCCTGAAACTTTTTCCTTTCCAAGTTGTCAAAATGGAATTGGGCCCTTGCATTGGATGCTTGTTTTGGTTAGGTCACAGAGACCAGAGCACCCTTAACTTGTTCACCTTCCTTTTCACCCGCTGATTCCCTAGCAGCTTCTATCAGTTTCTTCTGCACATCCAAAGAGGACATTTTGACTTTGCTTGCTTCTTGGAGTGCAAAAGATTTGGCAGCTTTGGCAGAGGCTTCTTCTTTTCTTAGTGCTTCCAGGGCTTGAAGCTGTTCATTTCTGAACTCATAGTATTTATCCATGGGAAGACCCATTTCCTTTGCCCTGGCTTTGTGAAACTTTAACTCTGCTGCTTTCTGCTGTTCAGGATCAGCTGTTGTAGGAATAACAGCCTCAGGAGAATCTTCCTCTTCTTCTTCTTCCTCTAAACTGAGATGCCTCCTTCTCCTGCTTGGCCTGCCCTCAGAAATGAATTCCTCCCCCATAGACTGAGCAGGGTTTGGAGATTCAGCCTGAGTAGGCTGAGCAGCTTGAGAGGCACCTTCCATTGTACCTGTTGCAGATGCTCCTGCTGGATGACCAGTAGGTACTAATTTTTCCTTAGGAGAAGAAGTTTTCTCCCCCTTAGACTTTGTCTTCGAGGCAGATGACTTCTCCCCATTTGAAGGAGATGGATCAGCACCTTCAATACCTGGTCTGCCTGAAGACACAAAGTCAGCAGGCTTTCCAGCAGTTTTGGCAGCAGGCTTGGGACCAACCAGGCTATGCACTAAGAAAGCCAGGTTGTCCTTCACCTCTGCAAGTTGGGAAACACATTGTTGAAGAGAGGACGATTGCGTAGCAGCAAGGGAGGTCAACTTAAGAATGTTTTCCCTATCAGAAGCTGTGAACAGCAAAGTTTGGAGCTGTGCAAGATGTAACTCAAGAGAGTCCTGCACATCAGCAAGATTTGATGACATAGAAATTGATAGAGAACCGATTAAAGTGTTTAAGCTGGCCAAAGTAGTAGGAAGTGTAGAATTGCAAGTGCTGAGGAGAGATGACAGCTGATTGGAGATGGATGTCATAGAGGACACAGAGTCCTGTTGAAGTGAAAGAATGGAGGAGAGGGAGGTGGAGACACTTTGCAGCTGTGCAATGAGTGCAAGCAGCTGTGAGGAGTTGTCAGTTTGTGGAGTGACTGGGAAGGAATCCTTGAACAAATCAAGGAAACCCTTAAGCTGTTCAGACACAGAGTCTGAAATGAGAGAGGGTAGAGAAGACATGGAGGTTTCTAAAGAACCAACTTTGTTGGATAGCAAAGAGAGCTGATCCTTCAAAGTCAGGTCTTTAGGGGATGGAGGTGTATGGGTGGATTGTTTGGAGTGGGTAGATGGAGATGAAGAGGATGAGCCTGGTGTATGGAGATGTGATTATAGAGGGAGAGGGTATTTTGGAAAGAAGCTCCATAGCCTGAGCAAAAGTAATGTGGCCCAGCTTGGAGGGGTCGATGGGTCCTTCAGTAGTGGCAGTAGGTGCATCATCAGGAGAGGGGGTAGAGGATGATAGCCTTTTAGACACTGCTTGTTTTGCAGCACCTTCATTAAGGCCAGTGGTAGTTCCCTCTGCAGTACCTTGGTTTAAAGGTACCTCATCATGGGGAGATGGAATTTGCATTTCAACATCAGCAGTGGTGAAACCTGCTAATGGAGCGTGCATGAAGGGATTAGCCTCACCAAAGGGATGTTTTGTTCCTTGAGGTTCATCAGCTTGAGTTGTGGGTCCTTCAGCAGCTGTTTGGTGTAGAACAGCTGCATCATGAGGAGCAGAAGGTTGAGGCTGATCTACTGGTTGGTCTAAACCAGCAGGGTGGACACCTCGTACAGACTCAGTGTGTAGAGAAGTATGAAGTGGGGACAGTGTGGACACACTATGGAGTGGAGAGAACTCCTGTCTTTCAATATTCTCAGCCTGTTGGGAGGCTGGAATAGTTGATGTGGCTATCTCCATTTGTACAACTGGCTCCTGTTGGAAGGAACCAGAGGGTCTAGGCTGACTTGGGGTTGACACAGGGTGGAGTGAAGCAGGCTCCAATTGTGCTGAACCTTCTCCCAAAATAGGAGAGGCAGCAGGGGTTGCTTCTTTTTCCAACTGAACCCTGTTGAGAGGGAACAGAGGTGCTAGTTTGGGCTGTTGGTTTCTTTTTACGATGGTAGAGAATGTGAGATGAGGTGGGAGATGTTGGAGAGGAGATGAGAGGTTCATACTGGACAGGTTTAGAGACTGGGTCAGAAACAGGTGGGTTGACCGTTTCATAGTCTCAGGTGCCACAGAGGCACCAGCCACAAAGGCTTCAGGTTCAACGAATGAACCAGGGTGAGGAGCCTGCTCCCCCTCAGCCACAGAGGCTAAGAGTGCAGACTCAGACTGAGCTGTTTTGGCCTTCTTGGAGACAGGCCCAGCTTCAGTGGTTTCTAGGGTCCTTTTAACAAGCTTGGCCCTGGCTTTGGATTTTCTTCTAGGAGCAGCTGCTGGATCCACCCTCACATCAGAGGGTCCTTCCACCAATCCTAACAACCTCCTCATGGGTGTTGACAGAGGAGGCTCATTTGGAAGAACATTAGTGTAGAAAACTCTATTCCCTATTACAGGGAAGGCAGCAATATGAAGTAAAGGCTGAGAGTTGTACAAATGCTCACCACAAATGTGCTTGAAGATGAGGCTCAAAAACCTGGGGTATCGAACAGCAGCTGGTCGTGTCTCCTGCTGCACCAGGTTCCTCAAATTCATGAAAATCCACTTTGCCATGTCTATTGTAGTTCCATCCACAAGCTGCAGAACTACAGGAACTTCATCACGGCTCAGTTAGTCAAAGGAACCAACTTTGCTGCTGAAGCACATTACCACAGAGGCAAACAAGAAGCTGTAAGTAGGAGACAGATCCTTTCTGAACAGCGTTGCTCCAACTTTTGGTTCTGCTACACCACAGAAGTGCAGCAGATTCTTCATCTGTTCATCTTCAGGCCGTGGCTGATCATAGTGTTCAACCACAGGGAGTCGAAGAACTTCCCTGAGCAGACGAGTATTGATCTCAATGGTCTGAGTCCCATTGAGTATGGTGCCCTTTTTGACTTTGGTGTCTGGGTTGTAGGCACAAGTATACCAGAAGTCATACACCATCTCCTGGTACAGGACACTAGGAGTTGCAGTCATGGCGTAGTTCAAAGGATGAACTCTCAAAAACTCCACCATTTGATCATAGCCTTTTCCCACATAGTTTTTAGGGATTGTGAGGTTGGCAATGTAGTTAGTGGGTTTTAATGTTAGCATTGTGGTGACTGATGAGTGTTTCTGTACATCATCACCAACAAATACTGGGAGAAAGGGGTTGTTTCTGTGAGCCATTTTGGAAGTAGTGAGAGTAGCAGAAGCACAAGACACTTAGTCGATTTTTAGGGTTCTTAGGTTAGTTTATGGTAGTAGTGAGGAAGACGAAGATGACACAGTAGGAGGTATTTATAGGATTTAAATGTGAGTGGGTATGAGAGAGAAACATTTGGGCGGTTGATTTGAAAAGGTCGTTAACGGAAAACGGAACGGTTGTCCATGTCAGACCATTTGTCAGACCACTTGAGCCCTTTTTAATCACTAACACACGTAACCCACATTATCCGCAGTAATTAAGTTAAATAAAAACAAAAATTAAGTAACTTAATTGTGAAGAAAGGTAATTAAACTGATGGTCTAAGCTGATGGTAAAACCTGTGATGAGCAGGGTCATCACAAGCTGTTCACTCTTCAGACAAGTTCCTTCAACCTGTTCAGCTATGTTAGAGCAGGTTGTGTTCAATAGCTGATCATGTTAAAAGACAATGTCTTGTATGACAGATTGAGAGAGTGAGCAGGGTGAAAGTTTGATCATCAGATCAGGCTTGACATCTAAGCTGTTATTTGTCAAACCTGTTATACGCTCAAGCTGTTCAAGTTTTGCAGAAAACGGCTAAGTATGGAACATGCATAGCCTGTTCTGTCTAAGTTGTTCTGAAAGAACTTGAGCAGTGTGAGACATATAGAGTCTTGGAGCATTAAGGATACTTAGTCACTTTTGTTTAACATGCCCAGCTTGCTGACAAGGTAATTAAACCTGTTTTCATCAAGAGGTTTGGTGAAAATGTCTGCAAGCTGTTCATTAGTGGAAATAAAACTTACCTCCACATTACCTTTCTGAATGTGATCTCTAATAAAGTGATGGCTGACTTCTATATGCTTTGTTCTTGAGTGAAACACTGGATTGTTGGATATAGCTATGGCACTTGTATTATCACACAGAATAGGAGTTTTCCTATATACAAGTCCGTAGTCTTCAAGCTGATGTTGCATCCACAGAATCTGCCCACAGCAGCTTCCAGCATCAATGTACTCAGCTTCAGCAGTTGAAGTAGAAACTGAGTTCTGCTTCTTGCTACACCAACTTATCAACTTATCACCAAGGAGTTAACATCCACCTGTTGTGCTTTTCCTATCTAGCCTGCAGCCTGCAAAATCAGAATCTGAATAACCTATTAGTTCAAGGCTTGAGTGTTTGGGATACCAAAGACCCAAACCTGGTGTACCCTTAAGGTATCTGAAGATTCTTTTTACAGCAGCTAGATGTGATTCTTTTGGATCAGCTTGGAACCTAGCACATAAACAAGTAGCAAACATAATATCAGGTCTACTAGCAGTTAAATACAGCAAGCTCCCAATCATGCCTCTGTAAGCTGTTACTGAAACAGCTTTGCCACTGGCATCAGCATCCAATTTTACATTGGTTGCCATTGGGGTTTTAATAGGAGAACTTTGATCAAATTTAAACTTTTTCAATAGATCTAAAGTATACTTTCTCTGATTTATAAAAATTCCATTTGAGGTTTGTTTGACCTGTAATCCTAAAAAGAAAGTAAGTTCTCCCATCATACTCATTTCATACTTGGATTTCATGAGTAATGAAAAATTCTTGCATAATTGTTCATTAGTAGAACCAAATATTATGTCATCCACATAAATTTGAACAAGCATAATATCAGACTTCACCTTCTTTATGAACAGTGTGGTATCCACTTTACCTCTGGAATACCCATTGCTCATAAGAAACTCAGTAAGAGTGTCATACCAGGCTCTAGGGGCTTGTTTTAGACCATAGAGAGCTTTGTCCAACTTATAGACAAAACCTGGATGATGTTCATTTTCAAAACCTGGAGGCTGCTTAATATAAACTTCTTCTTGCAGCTTTCCATTCAAAAATGCACTTCACATCCATTTGGAATACCTTCATGCTTTTATGAGCAGCGTAGGCTATTAAACAAACGAATTGCCTCTAGCCTGGCCACAGGAGCAATTGTTTCATCATAGTCAATGCCTTCCTCCTGTCTATCGCCCTGAGCAACAAGTCTTGCCTTATTTTTAATGACATGACCTTCCTCATCCATCTTGTTCCTGTAAACCCATTTAGTGCCAATTATAGTTTTACCTTTAGGAGCAGGAACCAGCTTCCATACCTTGTTTCTTTCTAACTGATTGAGTTCTTCTTGCATGGCAGTGATCCAATTGGCATCTTTAAGTGCTTCATCCACTTTCTTTGGCTCCATCAGGGACACAAAGCTAGAGAACATACAGAAGTTCCCTATGCTGTCCCACCTTGTTTGTACCCCTTTGTTGATGTCACCAATTATATGATCATTGGGGTGACATCTGATCCACTTAGGATCATTCTTCAATGAGGATTCTCCTGAGTTATTAGCATCTTCAGCAGGTCCTGTGGAACAGCTCTCAAGATTTCTAGACACACTGTTGTCTTGAGCTTGTTCACTTGTTGAACATGACTAACCACTGTTGAACCTATCAGCAGAGGATCCAGGAAAATCAGCATTGATTGGTTCAGGACATGTAGTTTTAATTAAGTCAGTACACTTATTCACACAGGGTGTATTGACATAATCATCATCATGCCCATCATGATTAACAGGTTCCACACTGGATGTAGTGGAAGCTTTTGAGTCCTCTTCACTGTTGGAATGCATGAGATCATCAAAGTTGAATTCTCCTGAAACTGATTCAGGAACAGCTTTGGTGGAAGCATTCTTGGACTCTTCAAAGGTGACATTGATAGATTCATCTATCACCTTTCTTTTGTTGTTGTACACTCTGTAGGCTTTGGAGATAGCAGAGTAACCAAAAAACACACCTTCATCAGCTTTTGGTTCAAACTTTGCCAATTGATCCCTTTGATTCAGAATGATGCAGGGACATCCAAACACATGGAAGTAGCTAATATTTGGCCTTCTCCCTTTAAGCAGCTCATAGGGAGTCTTGTTGAACCTTTTCACTACTAAGGATCTGTTTTGGGTGAAGCAGGCAGTGTTAACAGCTTCAGTCCAGAATGATGAAGGTAAACCAGATGCACACAACATGGTTCTAGCAGCTTCAATGAGGGTTCTGTTTCTCCTTTCAGCAACTCCATTTTGTTGTGCAGTTCTTACAGCTGAAAAGTTTTGTGAGATCCCCTTTTCTTCACAGAAGTCTTCAAGATTACTGTTTCTGAACTCAGTACCATGATCACTTCTAAGCTGCTTTACTTGAGCAGAGTTTAGCATTTCCATCTTTTTGACAAATCCAATGACTTCTCTAGCAGCCTCTCCTTTTCTTTTCAAGAAGATTACCCATGTAAACCTGGAGAACTCATCAACCATTACTAGAGTGTATCTTCTTCCTCCAAGACTTGGGACATTAAAAGATCCAAACAAGTTCATGTGGATTAAGAAGAGAGGAGTATCAATAGAAAAATTAGGCTTGGATTTAAAAGATGATTTCCTCTGCTTGCCTTTTTCACAAGCTGTGCAGAGTTTATCCTTAACAAAAGTCATGGAATGCAAACCTGTTACCAACTCTTTCTTACAGAGTTTTTTGATGTTCTTGAAGTTCAGGTGTGACAGCCTTTTGTGCCATAACCAGTTTAGGTCTGCATTTGTTCTTGTGAGAAAACAGGTTTCAATTGTGGGATCAGCAGATTGCATATCCACAACATATACACCTTTCTTCCGTTGAGCACACAGCACAATCTTGCCTTGGGAATCCAATATGTAACCAAGGTGCTCATCAAAATTAACCTTGTAGCCAGCATCACATAGTTGACTTATGCTTACAAGGTTGTGTTTCAGTCCAACCACATAGGCTACTCTTTTGAACACTGCAGCACCAGCTTTAAGAGTTCCATATCCCTCAGTGGATCCCTGTACATTGTCACCAAAAGTGACTTTTGGCCCTTTTTCAGGCCTTAGATCATTTAGCGGATCCTTGCAACCTGTCATGTGCCCTGAGCAGCCACTGTCCAAGTACCAAACCTGGGATGGTTGTTTGTCCTGCAGAATGTCATAGGAAAATATTAGTTACATTTAGGGGAACTCATCATAGTGATGACTACTTCATCAACATGTGTTGATGGGCTAGTAATATCCACATTAATATTTCCTATTTGAATGGTATCAGTTTGGATACCACTCTCATTGACTAAGTTACTTCCAACACTGCTTGTTTTAGCAATGATGGAACTAGCAGAGTCAACAGGCCTCATGTCCTTAGTTTCAGGACAGTCTTTGGCCATGTGTGTCTTCTTCCCACATTTATAGCATTTTCTCTTTTTGGCCTTTTTGGAAGAGGAGCTTTCAGAAACACATTCTGAATTATTTCTGTTGATTTTATCAGCAGGTTTAGCAAACTTATTACTGTTTCTCGATAAGTCAACAGCTTGGGTGGATGGCACAATAGCAACAGCTTTGCCTGTTTTTTTTTTTTTCCTCTTTTTGGGAGGACAGATGTCAAAAACAGGAAGCTTGATTGGTTTTTGACCTTCCACAGGTTTGGGAAACTTATTCCCAGATTTCTCAGGTTGAGCAATGGCTTTGCCTTTGCCCTAACTGAGATGTGATTGACGCTGCCTATCAGCATAATCACTGTTTCTGGTTTTGAAAGACTTAATTTCATTTATAACCAGTTTTTCACTATGATTTGAAAACTTATTTGAAATCACAGCAAATTTGCTTTCAACATGAGACTTCCCCTTGTTGAAAGTAGGCTGCTTACCTCTTGAAAACTTATTTTCAAAATGTTTAGCATCAAAATGATTAACATGTTTCTTACCATCAGCTTTGGACCCAGAGCCTGTTTTGTCAACAGGTTTGGTGTCCACAGCTGCAGCTTGAACATGTTTTCCTTTCATTTGCTTGTGTGAATTAGCAGAGCACTTAGCAGGCTGATTTGATGGAGAACACATTCCATCATCAGCTTTGGGGCCTTTTCACACAAGCTGTCAGTATTTTGAGGCCTGACAAACCTGTTTGTTGAGACCAGCTTTCCATTAACTTTCTGGATGAAAGTACTGGGAAGCTCACCAAGAGTGGATAAGTCATCTTTCAGATTATTGATCTCAACAATAGAAGCTGTTGTGTCAAGATCTCCTCCAAGATAGGCTTGGATTTGTGCAGGGATCTGCTGACTTATGCAATGGCTGACTTTTTGTGCTGATTGGCACTAAGAGTCAACAATCTTTTGAAGCTTTGCATGTTTTACATCTGTTTCTCTCTTTTCTTCCAGTAAAATAGAGTTGATGTGTTTTAGTTCATCAAGCTCAGCTTCCAACTTATGGAAACTGTCTAGTTTTCTGGATTTAATTTCATGATCAGTTTTAAGCTTAGAGATTTCAGATATTAAAACATTATGCTTCTCAACAGCAGCTTTTAAGTCAACTAGCATATATTCAAACATTTTTACTTTTTCATCTGAACTGTAAGCCATAAAATTTTGTACCTTGTACATCATTGTAGGGTTCCAGTTCTCCAAGCTGCTGAAGGCTTCAGCTTCAGCCAAGTCCTGTTTGAAGTTTGTAACATCCGGCATTAAACCAGGTTAGCAACAATGACCTAATCTGTATTTAATAGCCAATTATAATCTAATCAGTGGTCATTAGAAATTAAAAAAAAATTATTAACAATGCTCATTAGAAAATTCAACTCAATTAGAATCAAATTTATTGGTGCGATGAATCGGGAAATCAATTAATCCGATCAATTTACGTTATGAAGTATTAATTCAACTAAGTACATAATTAAATTATGATTAGTGACACTAATCAAACACAAATACAATTACTTAACATTAATTATGCAAGACAGAACAATTCATTAAAAACAATGCATCCATAAGTATTTATGAATTTACAAGAAAAGGGAAATACAAGAATACATTTCTAAATACTTTTATACAAAAAAAAAAAAGAAAATACATGTACAATACATGTATGGCCAGCCATAGACATGTGATGTATTAGAGGTTGACTTCTATTTTTTTAATATTACTTTAAACACAATCATTTTGTTTAAAAGTGCACTCTACCTTTTCATCCATGCCTTTCATCATTTGAAAGACCAAACACTTTGCCTATAAATAAGACCTCATTTCTCACTTATTTTCCACACTTCAAACATCAAGAATCTCTCCTTTCTTCTCTAAAAACCGGATCTATACACACACACATCACAAACTCTTTCATTCAAGTGTTCTTCAAGAAATTCAAGTGTTTTTGGTGCATATCTTGCAAGGATTTCAACTTCTACTCAAAATCATATATTTAAACACTTCAAAGTAAGTAAATACTAACTTATTTCATCATACATTTATGTTCATATAAGTCTTGCATAATATATATAATCACCAACAACAACAAGTTTCATAAAACTCAAGTTTATAAGTTTCTAGTTTTTATTTTAAGTTGTTTCTTTAAATGTGTTTATGAATATATGAACACATCATAAAAGTGTTAACATTATGAAAACAAGTGATATATATGTGTTTTATAACTTTTATAACTTTTATACAAGTAGTCTTTGAATAGACAACAAGAATCATAAGTTATTTCAAGTTTATAAACTGCGGATTTTCGGCAGAAAATTTATATCGACTTTGAAATATCATAACTAATTCATAACTTATCGAAATGAGTTGATTCTTGTCTCAAAATATAGATCTATGTCTTAACTATAGATCTGAAAGTTTTCATAATTTATTTTGGAGTTTAAGACCTCCAGAAATTATTTGGGAAACCGAAAGTTTGACAGCTCAAAAATGGCCAACATAGGGTTTTCAACGAGCTTTATCACCAACCTAAACATATCAAAAAATGGCCGTTCTTGATTCTAAAAATCCTTTGTATATAGTAGTTTAATTTCCTAGAAAATCAAAGTCTAAAACATTGTGGAGCTTGGTCAAAAACAGCCTCAAAGTAGGCCGAAAAACCTCCAAAAAAAGCTGGAAAATTATATATATATATATATATATATAAACTTGACGTTTTAAGCGGGTTTTATTTATAAACTTGTAATGTTGGGTGATTTAAGACATAAAAATCTATAAATATATATATCATCATATATTAGAGATATTAAGTCCTTATTATCATTTAGGACTCGATTAAACTCACTCGACGCATCATCCATCCATTTACGCTAAATAGCTTTTTTCGCTCGTTTTTGCCATCGCAATCTCGGTGAGTCTTCATAGCCCCTATTTTCACTATTTATTGGGGTGGGAATACATGCACTGTTTTCATATGGACATCAAAACTATTTATTTCTTATATGTATTACATGTTTGGTTCCATCACCCCTCAAATCATGAACCGCTAATTGCATTTATTTGCAAGCGCGAATATATTGTGGATAGATCTATCGGGAGTCATGTCCCCCATTCGGGTTAGTTCGGGTCGGCTAACAGCGAGTGCATCTATATTCAACACACGGTATTACGTATGGGAATACTGCACAGGGCAAACTCATTTTAATTAAGCTTCGGTTGCATGATGGTTTATGTAATACATACACGGAATTTATGATTTTATAAATTCAACTCATGTGATAATGTCCATACAACTGGTCTTTTCGCGTAAACCTATGAGCTCACCAACAATTTGTTGACGTATTTTAGCATGTATTTTCATGTGTTTGAGACATGCACATTTATCGGAAGCATTCCAAGGCTTCCGTTCATTTTGGAGTCGCATCGTTTTCAAACTCGGAGATTCATTTGCATTTTTCCTGATAAACTAAATTGTGTATCTACATCTTGGTATTTTAAGAACTACTTACGTTGTATTTTGGTTATGTAAAACAATATTTATATTTGAAGTTAAATCAATGTATTTTTGAAAAACGTCCATATAGTGGTCGTTCGTTATGATTATGGTTACGCTTCCGCGACGTCACGCTTCGTTGCCAACCGGGGTACGGGGTGTGACAAAGTTGCTAGTTGATGGGACATCAGTGTTGGCCATCAGACAATTGTTGTCTTCTTCATTTGAGGATGAATCAGACTCCTCCCAATCACATGTCTCTGCCATTAGTCCCTTTTGCTTGTTGGAAGCCACTGAGTTTTCCAACTTCTTCAGCTTTGTCATGGTAATAAGGTACTTAATCCTATAGCCATCATCCCTGTTGGTCTTGTATGGTTTGGAAGACTGTCCAACAGCTTTTGACACACAGTCAGCAGCTATATGGCCAGCTTTGCCACATTTGAAGCACTAGCTTTAGATTTATCAAATGCCTTCTTCTTGACAGCATTTGAGTTTCCCTGCAGCATATTTCTTCCTAACCTCTTCTTGTTGAACCTTTTGACAAGCATGGCTATCATTTGCTCATCATCAAGCTCAACAAGACCTGCACTGTCTTCTTTATTAGACATTTCCTCTCTTTCATCATCAGCCTGTTGATCAGATTGTGTGAACACATCACACTCCTGTCCAACAGGTTGTCTCACGCTGGCCACTAAGGCAGCACCTCTCTTGGACATTTCCAAGGCATTTCTCTTCTGCTGCCTTGACTATTCATCATTTAGTAGGGATCCATATAAGTTTACCAGATCCATACCTTTGATAGTACTTGAGTTTCTCAAGATGGTGGAAAAGTTGTTCCATTCTTCAGGTAGGATGTCCAAGAACTTGTTCACCAGGGTTAGGCTGTCCTTTGTGATCCCAACAGCTTTGAGATCATTAACAAGAGCAGTAAACCTGGTGTAAGTTTTTGTGAGAGTCTCCTTTGGTTTTACAAAGAAGAGTTTATACTGTCTAACAAGATTATTAATCCTGTTGTCCAGTGTGATTGTGGGTCCATCATAGACGGTACACAAAGTATCCCACATCTCCTTTGCAGTCTTCATCTTCTCAACCTGTTTGAACACATCATCAGGCAGAGAGATAAACAGGTTATTCCTGGATTTTGCATCCAGAGCAACCAGTCTTTTGTCTTCATCAGACCATTGAGCTTTGCCCTTCTCAAAGGTTCTGATTTCAGGAGCTGCTCCTTCAACATCAGGAGTTATGGTAGTAACAGAAGTTGGCACATAGGGACCTTCCATTACTATCTCTGGTAGTTGTACATCCAGATTCTCTAGATAGAGCATCATTCTGCGCTTCTAGCCAGAGAAGTTTTGATGATTGAACTTTGGGGGTTTGGCCATTGATCCATTGTCATAGTAAGAGGAACTTGCAGAACTGTTGTCCATGGAAACGTAGGGAGGATGAGAGATCTTAGAGTTGACACACACTCTAACACTGCTCTGATACTAGTTGTAGGTCCCAAAAGGTTTCCCAAGTATATAGCCTTAAGCTGTAGAGGGGGGGGGGGGGTGAATACAGCTATTTAAAAACAACACACTCTTTTCTCAATTACAAACAAGCTTGAATGCGGAAAGGTTCAAGCTGAGATGACAGATACAACAGTTTGTCAACTAATCTAAAACACACTCAGACTAGTTACAATGATTACTCTCACTTAGAAGCACTCACTGTTTTTACAAGACTCAGATGGACAGCTTATACATGAACAACTTAGACACACTCTACTGTTTTATATAAGCAGACTTGCATGGAATAACACACATCAATGCACGTAATGATTGTCACACTCTTGGTTATTTCATTATCCTTAGAAGCTTCCTTTTATACCCAAAAGGAGAATCTCAGTGAAGCTTCCTCATTGGACAGATGAGATAGTGGAGAGTCTTTCCAAAAAGACAAAACACCTTTGTGCATGTTCTGATAAAGTACATTTGTCTTCACATGGCAGAATCTTTGTCTTTTTCTTTTTGTCACTGTTGTATATGGCTTTAACCAAAAGAGGAATGTCAACATTGCATCTTTCTTCTTTTGTTAATGCCATTTTGATATAAGAAAAGGTCTGTCACCCTTTTCAATTATCTGTTTGTCTTCATGTAACAGAACAGCGTGGGCAGGCTGTGCAGTTCTGTTTTCCACTTTGTCTTCGACTTGTAAACTGATCTTGTAGCCAAAAACAATACATGAGGACTTGGAAAGATATTCCATAAAGTGTTTAACCTGTTTACAAAGAACAGGTTCTGTTCACAAAGAACAGAACACTTGTAAACTGCCCAAGCTGCTCATCAGTGTAGAGCAGCGTAGACAGTTTATGCCCAGCCTGTTCAGCAGACAGAACAGCTTGGACAAACTGTCTTTGTTGCAACGAATGCAACATGGTAAACAGCTTTAGGGTGATATTGCAAATCACTTTCAGGTTTCAATAAGGCATATAACAGGCCTTAAATTTTTAACCTTCAAATGCATCAACAGGTTTGATTAAAAATCTCCCCCTCAGATGTATAGTAGGTTTGACTGAGGCCTTTTTATGCCTAACAATATATATACCTTTCATCACTTTCATAATCAAATTTTTATAAACATAGACCAATATTAATGATTGATTCTTATAATGACTTGATATCACATTTCCATTTAAAGTAATCAACTTCAAAACTTTGTAGTTCCGAAGTTCGCAAGTTTTCCCGAAGCACCAAAAGTTCCGAAAGTTCAATATTCTGAAGGTATAAAGTTTCAAAGGTATAAACTTTCGAAGGTGGAGTTCCGATGGTATAAATTTCCGTAATTATTCATAATATAACAATCAACTTTGAATATTGCAATTTTCACCTTTACGATTAGAATAATTTCATCAATAATCCATTTGAGTAGTTCAAATATATAATCAACTAATTAACCACAAATTACAATAATTTTTAATTCCTAGGATGTTACATTCCGGTCTAAATGGGTCGTAGTTTTTTATTTGAAAAACTAAAAATTAAGATGGGTTTCAGTATTTCTCATTCAGAAAAACTATAAATCGCAGTTACTCGTAGTTTTTAATTCGTAGTAACTAAAAAATGAATGGATCGTAGTATGTTTCTTAGCAAAAGATAAAAACCCGAATGGTTCATAGTTTTATTTGTTCAAAAAAATCTAAAAATAAATGACTCGTAGTTTTTGTCATTCAAAAATACTAAAAACCGGAATGGGTCGTACTACTTTTCATTTGGAATTAAAAGCTACAAACTATTCATTTTTTAAATCGTTCGTAATGAAAAAGACTATAATCCATTCATGTTTTTAGATAATATGAACGGGAAAAACAACGACCCATTCATTTTTTTTTTTTTTGATTTTTAAAACGATCAAACTCAAAACCAATCCAATTTTTAGTTTTTTCTAACAAAATAATTGCAACTCATTCATTTTTTTTAATAACAAAAATAACTATAAATTATTTCGGTTATAGTTTTTACGGATGAAAATATTGCAATCCATTTTGGATTTCAGTTTTAAATAGAAAAAAACTACCACCCATTTAGATTAAGAAAACTAAAAAACCAGAATAGTTCATATTTTTTTGTTTGGAAAAACTAAAAAACAGTATGGTTCATAAATTTTTTTTTTTTTTGAAAAAACTGAAAATTGAAATGAGTTGTAGTTTTTTGTTCATATTATACATAATCGTATATTATATAACTTTAAATAAATAATCAAAATAAATACTAAAAATTATAAGGTTATAAAATCCTAAATAAATAATTTTAATAAAAACTAAAAAATAATCATTAATGAGAGTAATAATTTAATTATACAAACATTAAATAAATCAATAATAATAGAAAACTAAAAAATAAAATTTTATTATAAATTTTCAGAACAAATTTTGAATATTAAATTGGGTTTATTTTGGTGTTTATGAAATCTTTAAAAAAAACTCAAAAAATAAAAATAAATTGGTTTTAATTGATATGTTACTATTATTGATAAATATGAAAATATAATGTTATTTTTGAAAACTGAAATGTTATTGGTAACCTGCTAAACAAGTTTGCATATCACCATTTACTAATATTGATATAAATATAAAAAGTTGTTACTATAAACAATAAAAATTATAAAGGATAATGTTGTTAGTGATAAAAAATAAATAGTATCTATTAATGATAAAAATAACAAATGTTCTTACTATGTGTCTGTCTTACTGGTCTTATTTAAAACTAATTACATTATGTCTTTAAAAAAAAAGGGTTAATATTGAAAAACCCTACGGACTTTCATGCAATTATCGATTAAGTCAGTGAACTTTTTTTCCAAGTATTTAAGCCCCTAAAAAAAGTTTGTCTTATTCAAAACTATATATTTTTAACCTGCTAACTGCTTAACAGGTAAAACAGTTAGTTACTCGAATAGTTTAAAAACAAACTTTCTTTTCCTATTTTCACGATTAAGTCACTGTACTTTCTTTTTTTTCTTGTTTAGGTCACTGAACGTTTACCGGTTCGTGACCTACTAAACATGTCAAATATATAGTTTTGAATAAGACCAAAATTATCTAAGGAGTTAAACACTCAGAAAAAAAGTACAGTGACTTAATCGATAAATTCATTAAAGATCATAGGGTTTTTTCAATATTAACCCTTAAAAAACATTGATATACGCTCCAGCAAATTTTAATCATTTTCGAATTCAACATTAAACCATAAATGATGATACATTTGGCACTTCATAAAAACAACAATGAAGTCCAACAAAATGATGATGGTGTACTCGATAAAAAGACGATGCAACACCATAAAATCTTCATCTTCATGTTCAATTGTAATTTATGGAAACCAAAATCACTGCTGCATCACTCTAAAATCACGATGCAGTTCTTTAAATATCAACCCTATGCAAATCAAAATCACTACTCTGTCATCAATCACTATGATGCAAAACAAAATCTCAGATACATCGTTAATATCATTGTTATGCAAAACGATGCATTAGATTCACCAAACAAAAACTTTCATATTAAATCGATAATACATTTACATATGCATGGTCAATATAACTTTTATGGAAAATAAAATCATTGTTGCATCGTCACTATAATGTGCTTCACAGTACTGCATTGTCAATATACATCACTTTTCTATTGAAACAGTCTAAAGAAATCTAAATCATCATGTTGGAAATCAAGACATTCGGATATGGAGGTGTGATCAAAGCCAAATTTTGAGGGGGGAAGTGGTGGTTTAGGGTTTTTTAAATGATTGTAATTTCTCCAACATAAATATGAAATCATCATGATCGTAGGAATTTCCTAAAATTATGTTATTTTATTTTTATTTTTAAAAATTAAAGATTAATTACAAAAATGGTCCTCGTGGTTTGTATCAAACTTTGAATTTGGTCCCTGATCTTTTAATTTTGCCAAATCGGTCATTATCATCAACGTTTACTTTCAAAATTAGTCCATTATCCATTAACTTTAATTGAAATGCCCATTTTGCCCTTGGTTATACTTACACTTTTGACTCTTTTAATTACATAACATTACCAACTCTTTATTTTAATAAAACAAATAGATATATAAAAATATTAATATTATTAATTAATTGGAAACAAATACAACAAAATATTTTATTTTTTCCAGTTTTTTATTACTTTTAGTTTTAGTTTTTTTTATGTTATATATATATATATATATATATATATATATATATATATATATATATATATATATATATATATATATATATATAGGGTTGGGATCATTGCAGAACCTTAATTTAGTGCAGAACTATAGAACCAATCTAAACCATTAGATTATTATATAACACTAAGGATAAGATGGTAATTATGCAATTAACATTGAATTAATAGTAGCCTACCAAGTTTGACTGCCCACTTTGACCATTTTTTACTCTTTTAATATCGAAGGTACATGCAGTGTTGAATGTGTGATATAAACTGTAATTCGACATTGAATGATCTCTATAAAATATATTGAATGGAGGTCTAGGTAAAAAAAAATTTACGAAAAATAAACACGTAAAATTTTTTCGAAAAAAATATATCATTATTATTCTAATTAAATCAACCAACTTTTGACTACTAATTTTGACCATTATTTTGGTTTTGTTAATTTTGAATGTACATGCAGTGTTGCATCGACGTTGGATATACGACATCAAGTGTTCATTCGACATTGAATTATATCGGTCATGCTACATTGCATGGTGGTCTGGTAATATTTTTTTTTACGAAAAATAAACACGTAAAATTTTTTCGAAAAAAATATGTCATTACTGTTCTAATTAAATCAACCAACTTTTGACTACTAATTTTGACCATTATTTTGGTTTTGTTAATTTTGAATGTACATGCAGTGTTGCATCGACGTTGGATATACGACATCAAGTGTTCATTCGACATTGAATTATATCGGTCATGCTACATTGCATGGTGGTCTGGTAATATTTTTTTTTACGAAAAATAAACACGTAAAATTTTTTCGAAAAAAATATGTCATTATTGTTCTAATTAAATCAACCAACTTTTGACTACTAATTTTGACCATTATTTTGGTTTTGTTAATTTTGAATGTACATGCAGTGTTGCATCGACGTTGAATATACGATATCAAGTGGTCATTCGACATTGAATGATACCGGCCATGCTACATTGCATGGTGGTCTGAGTAAATTTTTTTTTTTACGAAAAATAAACACGTAAAATTTTTTCGAAAAAAATATATCATGACCGGTCTCGTTTTAAAGAGTATAAAGTTCTCGTTTTTATGGTATAATTTTTTTGATTTAACAATTAATCATATTAATGTTATTTTAATTTAAAGAAAAAAGATATTTATTTTACTAATGCCAATCTTTTTGCTATTTCCAATCTATTCCTTTTTTACCATTAAAAAATCACTAATGTCAATCTTTTTTTCACTAATTCCAAACTTTATGGTCTTAATCAAGACCATTAGATTAATCTAATCTATGGACGATATTGGTTCTACGGTTCTACACTAAATTAAGGTTTTGCAATGATCTCATATATATATATATATATATATATATATATATATATATATATATATATATATATATATATATATATATATCGGATTACCCGGGAACCACTTTATAACCATTGGATCAGGTGGTGCATCACGCAGAAAGTTGATGCATCATGCGGGAATTTGATGCATCACGCGGGAATTTGGTGCATGACGCGGGAATTGTGGTGCATTGTAGTGGTGATGGAGGTTTTCCAAGGTTTTCCGATGCATGTTGGTTTTCCATTGAACCTCCCTCTATATATATATATATATATATATATATATATATATATATATATATATATATATATATATATATATATATATATATATATATATATATATATATAGGGTCGAGATCAATGGAAAACTATATTAGACTAGAAAACTGGAAAACCATATCAAATGCACATGTTCATTATGATAAAATGTTAAATTTCATGTAAAATTATAATATACATATGTTCAAAATTGCATTATGATTAACTAATTCATATTATCCACATGTTCGTTAAGACAAAATGTTTAATTTCATGCAAAAATGCGTAATATACACATGTTCATGCATATTGCACATTTGAACATGTGCATATTGTTATTTTTTGCAAGAAATGGAACATTTTATCCTAATGAACATGTAAATTATGTGAACTAGTCAATAATAATGCACATTTGAACATATGTATATTGTAGTTGTGCATTAAATTTAACATTTTACCGTGATGAACATGTGCATTTAATATGATTTTCCAGTTTTCCAGTCAAAGATGGTTTTCCATAGATCTTGAACCTATATATATATATATATATATATATATATATATATATATATATATATATATATATATATATATATATATATATATATATATATATATATATATATATAGGGGAGGGTTTTTCTAAGAACCATAAAAAATCTGGGAACCTAAGAACCTTTTATGGCTATTGGATTAATGATAATCAATGGTTGATATATTGGATGGCAAGTTTGTAATTGTTTTGAACTTTGATAGTGGAGAATCTTGAAAATGTGTGAAAAGGGTATTTTCGAAAGAAAAAAATCTCCTTTTTCTCTTTCTCTCTCTTACTTTTTTTCATTTTCATTTTATTTTTCTTTCATTATAATTGATTTTTAAAGTAAAAAAACGTTTTTTATAAAAAAAATTTATTTTTTCTGTATAGAAAATTATTTAATTGCTAAAAAATAACGTATTTTATATAGAAATATTATATGTTTATATTAGAATATTTTTTTCTGTATAGAATATCTTAACGAACATAATCTATGTACAATCTACATAGAATGTCATGTATTCTACGTAGAATGACATGCAATCTACGTAGAATGTTGTGTAAAATATCAAATATCATATATTCTACGTAGATTACCTGATAAAAAATATCAAAAACACATTGAAACAAAAAAAAGATTTCATTTAGACATTTTATCAAACACTTGGTATGCAACTGATATAAAATATACAAAAAAGACATTTTATCAAACGTAGATTATGTGTGATTTTTTACAAGTAGTCTTGTATTATATTCTCTTTAGATTATCATTTAATCTACGTAGATTATCATGTAATCTACGTAGATTATCATGTAAAACATCCAATAACTATTACAATCATTATAAATCTAATATCTTACAAATAATCTTCATTATAAAACATGAAAAATGAATCTGTCATATTCTATGTGGAGTATCGACGAACATATTATATGTACAATCTACGTAGAATGTCATGCATTCTACGTAGAATGACATTCAATCTACGTAGAATGGCATGCAATCTACGTAGAATGGAATGCAATCTACGTAGAATGGTATGCAATATACGTAGAATGGCATGCAATCTACGTAGAATGACATGCAATCTACGTAGAATGTCCTGTAGAATATCAATTATCATATATTCTACGTAGATTATTACATGATAAAATATACCAAAAACACATTGAATATTAATGTTAATCTACATAAAAAGATATAGAAATGTATAAGAAAAATAAAAATATATTAAATATATAAGAAACATAATATTTTACATAGATTATGTGTGATTTTTTACAAGTAGTATTGTATTATATTCTATGTAGATTATCATGTAAAACATCTAATAACTATTACATTCATTATAAATCTAATATCTTACAAATAATTTTAATTATAAAATATGGAAAATGAATCTGTCCAATGTACGTAGATTGTACATAGAATATGTTCGTCGATACTCTACATAGAATGTTACGCAATCTACGTAGAATGACATTCAATCTACTTAGAATGACATTCAATCTACGTAGAATGACATGCAATCTACGTAGAGTATCGAAGAACATATTCTATGTACAATCTACGTAGAATGTCATGCAATCTACGTAGAATGACATTCAATCTACGTAGAATGAGATTCAATCTACGTAGAATGACATGCAATCTACGTAGAATGACATGCAATCTACGTAGAATGACATGCAATCTACGTAGAATGTCATGTAGAATGTCAAGTATCATATATTCTACATAGATCACATGATAAAATATACCAACAGCACATTGAATGTTAATGTACATTTACATAAAAAGATATAGAAATGTATAAGAAACAAAAAAAATATATGAAATATATAAGAAACATAACATTCTACATAGATTATGTGTGATTTTTTACAAGTAGTCTTGTATCATATATTCTATGTAGATTATCATGTAATCTAAGTAGATTATCATGTAATCTACGTAGATTGTCATGTAAAACATCTAAGAACTATTACATTCATATATATCTAATATTTTACAAATAATCTTCATTATAAAACATTGAAAATGAATCTGTCATATTCTATGTAGAGTATCGATGAACATATTTTATGTACAATATACGTAGAATGTCATGCAATCTATGTAGAATGACATGCAATCTACGTAGAATGGCGTTCAATCTACGTAGAATGTTATGCAATCTACGTAGAATGTCGTGTAAAATGTCAAATATCATATATTCTACATAGATTACATGATAAAATATATCAAAAACACATTGAAACAAAAAAAGAAGATTTCATTTAGACATTTTATTAAACACTTGGTATGCAATTGATATAAAATATACCAAAAATACATAGAATAAATCTGTTAATCTACGTAGAATAACATGCAATCTACGTAAAATAAATTCAATTTACGTAGAATGACATGCAATCTACGTAGAGTATCGACGAACATATTCTATGTACAATCTACGTAGAATGTCATGCAATCTACGTAGAATGACATTCAATCTACGTATAATGACATTCAATCTACGTAGAATGATATGCAATCTACGTAGAATGTCATGCAATCTAGGTAGAATGTCGTGTCGAATGTCAAGTATCATATATTCTACGTAGATTAAATGATAAAATATACCAAAAACACATTGAAACAAAAAAAATAATATTTCATTTAAACATTTTATCGAACACTTGGTATGCAACTGATATAAAATATACCAAAAACACAATGAATAGTAATGGTAATCTACAAAAAAGATATAGATTTGTATAATAAATATAAAAATATATGAAATATATAAGAAACATAACATTCCACATTGATTATGAATAGTAATGTTAATCTACAAAAAAAAATATAGAATTATATAACATTCTATATAGACATATAATATTTATATATAGAATACATTAATTTTTTTAGCAATTAAATAATTTTTTATATAAAAAAAATTTATTTTTTTTTATAAAAAACGTTTTTTTAATATTAAAATCAATTCTATTGAAAAAAAGTATAATATGAAAATGAAAAAAAAAAGTAAGAGAGAGAAAGTGAAAAAAAAATGCATATAATAAAAAAGGTGGAGAGAGAAAGCTAATATTTTTTATTCCAAAAATACCATTTTGATCCAAGTACTCTAAAAGGTTCATAGGTTCTCACCATCTTTAAGGTTCTTAAAAGAACCTCTCCCTATATATATATATATATATATATATATATATATATATTGCATCGACGTTGAATATACGATATCAAGTGGTCATTCGACATTGAATGATACCGGCCATGCTACATTGCATGGTGGTCTGAGTAATTTTTTTTTTTACGATAAATAAACACGTAAAATTTTTTCGAAAAAAATATATCATGACCGGTCTCGTTTTAAAGAGTATAAAATTCTCGTTTTTATGGTATAATTTTTTTGATTTAACAATTAATCATATTAATGTTATTTTAATTTAAAGAAAATGATATTTATATTACTAATACCAATCTTTTTGCTATTTCCAATCTATTCCTTTTTTACCCTGAAAGAATTAAAAAAATCACTAATGTCAATTTTTTTTCACTAATTCCAAACTTTATGGTTTTAATGAAGACCATTAGATTAATCTAATCTATGGACGATATTGGTTCTACAGTTCTACACTAAATTAAGGTTCTGCAATGATCTCATATATATATATATATATATATATATATATATATATATATATATATATATATATATATATATATATATATATATATATATATATATATATATATATATTATTGTCATATATCTTTTAATCGGTTTGCGTCATTTTGTATATATTATATATGGTTTTGATAAATTTTCAAATTATAATCAGTTTTATAAATCTAATAAGCTTTTATAATTTCATTGTTTGTTTTTTGTTTCGAAAAATAAGTTTTTACTTGTTTTGCGTAAATTTATATATATATATATATATATATATATATATATATATATATATATATATATATATATATATATATATATATATATATATGTATGTATGTATATATATATATATATATATATGTATATATATGTATATGTATATATATATAACCTTTAAAAAAAATTTAATTTTTTTCTCATAATCATGTTTAAATTAATGTTATACACATGATATATGAATTTCACATACATTCAGACTTTCTCTGTCTTTAAAAATTATGTGAATGCTCAATGCATATTTATGTGAATGGTCATCCATGTGAATGGTCATTTCACACACATGTGAATGGTGTGAATGATCATTCAAATGTTCTTTTTTTACCATTCACAAGATTTATGATGTTGCTCATTTTGAAAAAAAGTCTTATAATGTTGTCTTATACATGTCTATTCAAAAAAAAAAATTATGTGAATGATCATTCACATTAGGGTACGCTGGGTATGCTGAAATCTTATAGGTACGCTGATGAACCTGATTATATATATATATATATATATATATATATATATATATATATATATATATATATATATATATATATATATATATATATATATATATAAACACACACATACATTCGGTTAAACTTTGTTGTTCTATTCGTTCAAAAAAATTTAAAAATGAAATAATTCGTCCTGTTTTGAATTGGAAAACTTTTTAGATTACTTGATTGATAGTTTTTCGTTCGGTTAAATTAAAATAGGAGTTCGTGTTTTTTTCGGAGCGAAAACCTTTTAAAATTAAATTCGTTGGCGTTATTTTCAACGGTTAAATTTAAGATCGAAATGGTTCGTCGTTTGAGTGAAATATTTAAAACAAAACTGGTTGGCGGTTTTTTCGTATGCTTAAATTAAAAATAAAAACTTTTAATTGTTTCAATTGATTAAAAAAAACATTAAAACTAGATTAATTGGTTGTTTTTACCATTTAGTTAAATTGACGAATAAAATTGTTTGTTATTTTTTCAAAACAAAAATGTTTAAAATTTAAAATTGATAAACCATTTAAATTTTTCGAGCGAAATGGTTAAGTAAATGGAAAAAGAGACCAATCAATCTAATTTCAAGTGTTTTCGATGGAAAAATGAACAACCATTTCGATTTTTAATTTAACCGAACGTAATAAACAAACAATCTATTTTCTAATATTTTTAGCAAAAAAAGACTAAAAATTCCGATTTCCAATTTAACGAAATGGAAAATGATGACCCAATTTAATTTGAAATGTTTTCGTTCAAAAAAATGGTAAATATATACCATAAAAAATACAAAGTATAAAGTATAAATTTATGTGAAACGAAATTAAAATTATTCGAAATGTTTTATTGTATTTGTTTGTAACACCCTCACTTTCCGTACAAAAGCCACGTTATTTACAATACACAGGTGGAAATATCGCATATGATCCATGATACACGTGTCATAGGATAATACGGATCACTGATAATTAAAAACAATTATACACAAAAGGTTAACAACATAATCACATGTTTAATAGAGTTAACATTCCTGGTTAACTAGCTAGCTGATATACACACTGCATACATACACAAAGTACTGATTTACAATATCCCGAAAGATACAACACATGCAGTACGAATCTGATCATTACACGAAACAGAAACGACGTTCTCCCGACAATCCCAGTCCTAATTCAACGAACACAGCTACCGATCCCCTTTTCTGAAAACCTGAACAGGGTAGACTCGAAAACGTAAGTTTGGAAGCTCGTGAGTACGCGAGGGTTAGACTCTGTAGCATAAACACATAACACACATACACATAGCACATACACGCCTGGCAATCTCTATCACTATCCCTGGAAATCAACACATGAATCTCAGATATGAACATAAATCATGAGATCCGAAGCCTTGCAGACAATCATTGTGGGGACCCTTCCCCGGCTAACGACCGCACGCAGCAGTGGTTAGCTAAACCCTGTAGCGCAGGCGCGACCTGGCTACAAGCTCTGTAATAACACACGGATCCCAACCGTTAATCCCGACCCAACAGATACATATAACGACTCATATAATGACCACTTACTGAATTAGACCCCGAAAACAACCCCAGACAAACCCCAAAGCCCAAAACTGAAACCCGACCCAAACCCACTGATCGCTGCCCACAATTGACTTCATCGCGAGGCGGTTGCGGTCGCGCTCAGGCCATCGCGGTCGCGCTTACCATCACGACCCGCGCTCTGGGTCTCGGTCGCACTCAACCCACACCGCCTCAGAACTCATCGCGACCGCGCTCCTGGGCGTACAGGTCTCCTCAGCTTCGTTTTAATGGCGGACCAGGGACTTAGAACCTCATAACTCGATTTCCAACACGAATATATACACAAAAACTCATACATAGCTAACCCATATGTTTTCAAGCGAATATCCACGATTTCAACAATATTTAACACGAATTATACTACAAAATCAGTAGCACCTTACCTTGACAATTTAAGAACTCAAAGAAGATGAACTTGGGTGGCTAGATTCACAATTTTAGCAATTAAATTTGGCTTCTTGATGCTCCAGAACACAAACACAAACAGTACTCAATATTTCTGTTTTTGGCAAGCAGTAGGAAAGAAAGAAATATATTCAAACACACCCTTTATATATACTTACCAATTTTAGCTGGTTCCGAACCCAATAACCCGAACCCGATATCGAAATTTCACTATTAATATCAATTTAAGCCACATAACTCCACGATCTCATAATAAATAACAATCCACTAAGATATCACTCGGATGCCACGTATAACATCATCCCGACAAGTATAATCCACTAAGCGGGAAATAATTGGACCAACACTATAATAATAAACCAAATATCCCCACTAAAATAAATCCACGTATGAACTCGGAAAATGGGATGTTACAAATCCTCCCCTCTTAAAGAGATTCTGTCCCCGGAATCAATCTCTGACTCATTCACAAATACATATCTCCATGTCAAATCCCCTAAATATCAACTCATAGATCTCGATATGATTATCAACAACCCTGTTGAATTTCGCATTTGAACTCTGAATGTCACAATCATCATCAATATGCATCGTTCTGGAAGTCACATATTAAATCCACTACGATATCAGCCACAACATTTCCCATTACCACTTTGATCTCTGGCTCAATTTAATACATAATCCGCTAACAATTTAGTTAATTCCTCTAAAATCTTGGTCTTCTCGTGGCGTCACCTTATAAGCCAGTTAGATCACACACATAAGTTTGAATCCTCTATCTTCATTCTCTAATCTCAGTTAATATAACATCCTCATGTGACTCTATATGGTTTATCCACTAACACAGCAGGTCTTCAATTCCACTCACAACAACAGATAAGGACATCTAAGTTGAATCATTAAACGCAACATCATAGACACGGATAAACACACGCAAAAGAAATAAAATCCACTAGCATATCACAATTCTCAATTCAGAAGCCTTGATAACCCACTTATCACAATATATCCCACTTTATCACATCAACATCATATATATACCCAGGCATGAAAATCCCACACCTCTATCACCGAATCTCACAATCATAAACGCAAACTAGCAGTCGCACGCAATAGAACACACACAAAATTTCACAAGCATATACGAGCGATCCGCTCCAAAGTCAAATAAAACACACACTCGAAGCAACTTTAGATATACATACCCGAAACATCAATAATATTCCGAGTCTCCTCGGCAATCACCTGAAATACCCAACCCCGAGCCCTAGGAGCAGTATAATGACGATTGGACGATGATTGCTCTGCCCTAGCCCCACTGAAACTTGCACCCTGAATCGCCGGCTCTGCCTCTAGACAATCCCGAATCCTATGCCCTGGCTTCCCACAACGGAAGCATAACGGCTCCCGAGCAGTACACATGGTGGCAGCGTGCCCTCGCTGACCGCATCTATAAAACCTGGGCGCATCTTATGCACACAATCCACTATGGCGACGATGACACATCGGGCACTCCCGATCCCTGCCAGAACTCTCTACCCTACTGTCCACATCTCGAGACCTCTGTCCTACTCTGCTCTGGCCCTGTCCACTATATCGCGAACTCGGCAACTGACTCTGTTCTCCTAACCGCTGGCTCCGCCTCGATGTTAGTACACCCGGTGTGACGATAGCAATCTAGTTTAGTAATAGATAGTCATATGTAATAGATAAGGATCTATTAATACAAGTCATGATTGTTTGTTCATATTTATGTCTTAAGTTCATGATTGTGTATTGTGTTCATGTTAAGTTCATGAGGCATGAGAATAAGTTCATGAGGAGTACGAACTTATGGAGTATAAGTTCGTACGAACTTAGCCTTGATAAGTTCATACGAACTTATCTGCATGGGCTTGAACTTATAAGTTCGTGGGCTTGAGCCATGCACGAACTTAAGGGTTATCTCATGAACTTATTTGTGTTATTTTGAAAAACACTTTGAGAATTCACTTTCAGATTAGTGAGAGCAGTTTCAGACGAATTTCGAGAGTTTTACAGCATTCAAATGGAGCAATACTTCGTGCGGGATCGATACGTGTTCGGCTAGCATTCTGTTCGGCTCCGTGTTTCCGTGTGATCGATCCTTCAACGTCAAACGAGGATTCTGCACTCGTTTGATGGCGTCACGCCTTGATAGATACGTAGAGGGTGGACCTTACAAGTGGTATCAGAGAAAAATGAAAACAAAGAGAGAAGTCTTAGAGTCCAAGGTTCAACATGACGACATTTAGCACAGTCTAACATACTCTAAGTGTTAAACTTTCACACATAATGCACTATAAAATCAAAGTGATATACATGTTCATGTTTGATATGTTGGTAGACATAAAACATGAAGGTTTTCCTAAAAGCTAATAAAACAATCAAGAAATTTTCATATGAGTAACTAACTTAGACGTATGACCAATAGGTCTTAATTTTTGTGTTAGAGGCTCACCTATAATAATTATGAATGAGGTATGTAAATCAGTCTGGGGGATGTATGGCTTCATCAAAATATATTTTAAAAAAGAGCAAGTATGAGATGTAAAGAGAGTCATGACATGTCACTTTGTTGTATGTAAATACATACCTGTCACCGCTGTTTTGACTCAAGATAGCAAGATATGTCGCTTTGTTGTACGTAAGTACAGACCTTTCACCGCTGTGTTGGCTAAAATAAAAGAAGTATGCTCTACCTTAAGACAAACTAAGACACTCTGTTGTATGTAAATACAGAACTGTGTCCGAAGTTTGCCTTTTAAAGATGATTTGCAATTACCAAAAAGTCATAATGATTGTATGCCTGTCTTGATCACCGAAGTATGTCTAAGCGTGGGACACATAAGGATATTTCTTGATAAATAAAAAGGCCAAAGGAAAATTCTATTTGTTGAGTGTTTAAGTGTACAACCATACCGATAATCGACATGGTGTGTCTGTTACGACAAACAATTCCAAAGTGTGAAAGTGTAACACCGAAAGTAAGTTAGCAAAGCTATCAGATTGAACTTTTAATGACCTTCTCGCAAAAATAGTTAGTGTGTTTATTTTATTCTTGCTATTTATTTTAGTTTTTACTTTATTTTATTTTATATTATTTTAAATAAATAGGATCGAGGTCAGTTACTAGGATGCATGTTAGTTGGAAAAATAAAAATTGCGTGATAATCTGTTTGCTTAGTTTGAAGGGTTTGGTAAAGTTGAAAAAGTTGCAAAAGTTGAAAATTTTTCAAAGTTTTTCAAAATTTGAACTTAAGTTCATAGAAACCTAAGTTCACACAAACTTAAGTTGGTACGAACTTATATCAGCTAAGTTCGAGGCACGGTTGGTGGGGTATAAATAGGGCACACACATTGAAGTTATTCACCTTGAACTTGACGGTTTTTCATGATTTTACTCCTGTTGCACGAAGATCCTACAGTTCCAACTCAAACTTACACTTAGTTCTGTTGGTTATCTCCTAAACAACTAAGTAAGTGTTATTTGGGACTTTAAACGGGTCTATATAGTGTATTTTAGGTTTATATGCCCGAAAAATAGGTTTTCCAAATACTAAGTTTAAGGCTATAAACCTTAAAATGAAACATCAATAAACTCGATTAGAACCTTTTAGGACTAGATTCATTGGTCATTTAAGTCTAAAAAGGATTAATCAGGAGTTTTGTTGTTCAAAGTGCCGACCTCGAACTTGTTCTCAAGAACAAGTTCGTACGAACTTAAGAGATATACGAACTTAGTTCAAAATATCTATAAGTTCATAGCACTTAAACTTATACGAACTTATCTCGTACGAACATAGCTTATACGAACTTAGCTAAGTTCGTATGAGCCTTTCTTTTGTTTTTCAAAAATTCAGTTTTTAAAATTCTAACTATTTATTGCATGTGCAGGAATGGCTGATCGTGTGTTTTTCAATAAGCACAATATGGTGGTTAGTATTGACCTCCAAGCGCCAGAAGCAGGGCAATATAGGCCTATAGGGAGATTCTTGAATTTTTTACGAGATCAAGGATAGTTTATGCGTTGACCCATAATCCGACGCTAATAATCCAATATATACGTCAATTATGGAGTACTCTGCATGTAGACAGCTCGGTATTACCCCCAGTTCTCAGGGTAACAGTTAATGGCCAAGCAATTGCATTCTCTGCTGATAATCTGAGAGAAATTTTGCATTTGGGGACCGAGGCTCAGGAAAATGGTTCGGTTGATTTCCCAGCTTCTATAAGGCAATTTGCATTTCAAAGGATGTGTTATGCGCAGGATTTAGCAAAGGCGTCGTATGTCAAAAGTGGTCTGATAGGCCAGTGGAGATACCTTATGCATGTACTGCTGGTGTGTTTTGCACCTAAGAAGGCATGTTTTGATTCGATGACATCAAAACTTCAGTTTGGGATTATCTCGTTAGTTTATAACAAGCCTTACAGTTTTTCAGGCTTCTTTTTTGTTGTGTTTGTGCATCAGATAACTGCACCAAGTCGGGAGAGATTTTTGTTGTACCCGAGATTCGTCATGATGATAATCAGGCATTTCCTGCCAAATCTGCCACCGTTACCTGAAGTGGTAGTTGTAGTCGGCATAGACAAACGTATTTTTGCTGATTGCCAGAGCCACAACCAACGCATGGCAGATAATGTGCGACCGTAGATAACTCCGTTGTTCGGATATCTGCTCGACCCAAATTTTTTGCTCCAGCTGGAGATGAATGGATACAGAATGAGCCGCAACACCAAGCAGTGGCACAACAAGAAGCAGCTGCTCCTATTCAACCTCCGCCTAGTTCCTCACCAGCAGCTGTGGCTACTACATCGGTAGCACAAGCTGATCCGATTCAAGAGGCTCTCGAAGACATTTTTGCACATGGGGGAGCAACGTAGGAATCTGTTGCTGAGGAATTATTTCAGGATATCCTCCATCCTCAAGAAGCCCCAGGAAATACTTTTGATGATATTGAGAATTATCAGCCTGAAGATTCGAATGTGTTAGTTGAGACAGAGTCAGAGACTGAGTCTGACATCGAAAGAGATTTAAGGGAGGCGGTGAATCCCTTGACCTTTTTTGGTTGTTATCCTACAAGAGTCGTTGTGCCGACACAAATAAATCAACAACAATCATTCAATCTCCGAGATGAAGATGAGGCAGATGAGGATTTTGTGCCAGACAAAGAGGCGTTGGTCGCAAGACACCAAAGAGCAAAGCGACAACGCCTAGATCAATCAGGGCCTTCCATATCAACCTCCATTCCATCAGAAACCATCACACCCACTCCATCCACATGTACACTGACCGACACCCAAAGCCTTCATCAACTAAAAGCTCAAGTTGATGCCCAATCAGTCCAAATCCTCCAACTTAGCAGGGCTGTCCAAGAGCTACAACAGCATAACGCTCATTTAGATCATCATAATGCACATTTAGATCAGACGATGGCTGCCTAACAACAGCAAATTGCAACTCTTCAGGACCTATTGGAGCAGATTATAAAAGATCGTGCAGCTCAGGGGGAGAGTTGTAGAGGGGATCATTTGAGGGGAAGTCGTAGAGAAGATGAAGGAGACGACCCCAGTGCGTAAAAAGACAGTGGGCCGACAGATCTTTCTCAACAGACAACAGGAGGATCTTGAGGAAGGTGAGTTTGTTCCTGAAGATGTACTCGACTGGAAGTCAGATGATGAGGTGGTATTAGATGAAGATGATGAAGCTAATGAGGTAGTGATACAGAAGCAACCTGTTACTAAGCAATATATAAATATAGACCAGAATCCGATAGATCTAGATGTGCTGAGATCTACACTTAATAATGAATCGGATTATGAGATCTCTCAAATGCCAGACAGGGAGCTTACCAAAGAAGAAAAGAGAAGATGGTGGTTCAGAGAAGAAGAAAAGAAGAAAGATTTGGCTATAAAGAAGAAAATGAAAATGCCAAGTCCAGGAAAGTTATCAGGTGAAATACTAAGCTGGTTCTATGATAGAGAACTGTAGCTCTTCATTTTAAAGAGAAGAGATGGACTTCAGTATCTAAGAAGAAGGCTAAAGGACTTCAATATACTGCCAAAATGTGAAGTTAAAGCGTTAGCCTAGAAGGAGCTTATAAACCGTGAAGACGACCCCTACGCTGAAGTAATTGCAAAGATCATTTGAAGGGAAGGTCGGTCGGGAAAGTTTGAAAGGCTGACACCAAGGATTGGCAAAAGGGTCATGGAAGAAACTAGGATAGATCCATTGGATGGCAGGCCATGGATGAAGATGTATTACAAACCTGTTAAATGCCTGAAGAAGGTACCATTAAAGAGTATGCCACAAGATGTGTGAATAAATTGATGTGGTGGTACGTTGATAGTGAAACAGGTGAGGCAGTTATGGAAGATAGTGATGAGAAGGTAATTTTGAGGGTATATGATCCTTTACACCTAGTAAACCACTCTCAGAACGATCTGCTGAAGCTTCATGATCAGTCAATCTTCTTTGATGAAAATTGGAGGTCTGAGGGCAGAAAATATCAGAGAGTGGTTAATGTTTGTGTTGAGCAAGGATTACATGCAGGTAGTAACTTAAATAGGCCTAGTTCTATAGATCAATGATTATCAACTAGAAGTTATCGTCAAGGGGGAGTCTGTTGGTACACCCAGTGTGACGATAACAGTCTAGTTTTGTAATAGATAGTCATATGTAATAGATAGGGCTCTATTAATACAAGTCATGATTGTTTGTTCATATTTATGTCTTAAGTTCATGATTGTGCATTGTGTTCATGTTAAGTACATAAGGTATGAGAATAAGTTCATGAGCAGTACGAAGTTATGGAGTATATGTTCGTACGAACTTAGCCTTGATAAGTTCGTACGAACTTATCTGCATGGGCTTGAACTTATAAGTTCGTGGGCTTGGGCCATGCACGAACTTAAGGGTTATATCATGAACTTATTTGTGTTATTTTGAAAAACACTTTGAGAATTCACTTTTAGATTCGTGAGAGCGGTTTCAGACGAATTTAGAGAGTTTTACAGCATTCAAACGAAGCAATACTTCGTGCGGGGTCGATACGTGTTCGGCTAGCATTCTGTTCGGCTCTGTGTTTCTGTGTGATCGATCCGTCAACGTCAAATGAGGATTCCACACTCGTTTGACGACGTCACGTCTTGATAGATGCGTAGAGGGTGGACCTTACACTCGATATCCGATCTTCACCCTTGTCTCGATCTCTATCACGCCTTGATCCCGAATCCCTACTCTAATATCGTCGCTGCTCTGACTGTTGTTCCCTGGAAGTATCTCTGGAATGCCTCTAGTCACTTGAAGACCACTCCGGAGTCCTCGCACGTCGTCGCGGAGATGGCGACTGTTCCCTGTGCTTAGCTATTTTTCGCTCCCTTATGCGGGCCATCTCCAATGCCCTTGCAAAGGTGGGGATCTCGTGTAGTCTAACGAACTCACAGAGATCTGGTCGCAATACATCAATAAAGGCGTCGGCCTTCCGCTGCTCTATAGCAATATGCTGAGTCGCAAACTGGGAGTACTCGTTAAACCGATCCATGTACTGTTGTACCGTCATATCTCCCTGCTGCAAGTGAAAAATCAACGCTCCATCTCTCCATCTCTCGGAATGTACTGCAGTTCAAACGCAACTTTGAACTTATCCCACGTCTTCGCGCAAGCTGCAAAAGATGTCATAGCTGACTCAATGGATTTCCACCACTGGGATGGCCCTCCCCTCAACAGATAAGTCGCATACCCAACCATACCCCTCGGGTCCACGGGTGCCACTGGAAACGCAGCCTCTATCTCACACTCCCATGCCATAGCCATCCCTGGCTCCCACCGCCTATGAACTAGGGTGGAGCTACTGTTATAAAGTCCTTAAGGGACCTACCCCTTGGTGCAGTAGAAGACGAGGCACCTGCCCCTGATTCTGTCCCTATTGGTTGAACAACCTGCCCCATACCCTGACCAATAACCTGCTGACGGTAGAACTCTGTCAAAATCTCAAGAAGGTCAGACTTACGGACGAACTCATCGCCTGCCGACTTACCGGGTGTGCAAAATAACCGAACCCGAATAACCCACCCGAACCGAACATTAATCGGGTAAATGGGTTGGGTTATTCGGTTTTCGGGTTCCTTATTCGGGTTAAATGGTACCCGAATAAGTAATTCGGTTCGGTTTACGGGTAGAATTCATGCTTATTCGGGTACCTAAATAACCCGAATAACCCGTTTAATATATATTTTTCATTTTTTTTATTTGTTTATAATTATAACTAGTATTGTTTATATATAGAATGTAAATATGTAAATACCTATTTTTGATACTCAAACCATTCAACCAGTTTTACCCAAATTACCCAACTTATTTAACCCGTTTAAACTACTTTGTTGATTATTTCAATTTTTATACCAAAACCGAATAACCCGATACCCATTTAACCTGAAACCAATTAACTCGTTCCCTTATTGGGTTCGGGTTCGGTTAGTTAACCTACACACTCAAACCCGAACCGAATAACTCGATACCTAATTAACCCGCCCGAATAACACCCCTACTTACCCGCACCAGATCCCTCGCCCTGATCTGCCATATGATCACACATCGCGAATCACCGTCCGTATGGAACTCATCACGGACACCGTGGAACGGATCTCATGTCATGCACATATAACATATATATATGTTAGGGTCATATCTGAGGCTCGCGTCCCTGTCTCATACACAACACAAGATATACACAACAATAGCTACACAGCTACGACTCGTAAAACGATCCTGGGTTTGAAAAGAACTCGAGTACTCACCTGATTGATTAACTAAACTCTATAACCTCTGATCTGGTTCATCTCGCTGTCGGTTCGTCCCTGTAATAACAGACGCATCCCAACAGTTAATCCCTACCCAACAGATACATATAACGACTCATACATTAACCACATACTGAATTAGACCCCGGAAACAACCCCAGAGAAACCCCAAAGCCCAAAACTGAAACCCGACCTAAACCCACTGATCGCTGCCCGCGCTTGCCTTCATCGCAACCCGCGCCTGCCCCATCGCGGTCATGGTCGCGCTCAGGCCATCGCGGCCGCGCTGACCATCACGACCCGCGCTCTGGGTCTCGGTCGCACTCAACCCACACCGCCTCAGGACTCATCGCGGCCGCGCTTAGGAGGGTCACGACCGCGCTTCAGGGCGTACAGGTCTCCTCAGCTTCGCTTTAATGGCGGACTAGGGACTTAAAACCCCATAACTCGATTTCCAGCACGAATATATACACAAAAACTCATACATAGCTAACCCATATGCTTTCAAGCCAATATCCACAATTTCAACAATATTTAACACGAATTATACTACAAAATCAGTAGCACCTTACCTTGACAATTTAAGAACTCAAAGAAGACGAACTTGGGTGGCTAGATTCACATTTCAGTAATTAAATTTGGCTTCTTGATGCTCCAGAACACAAACACACACAGTACTCAATATTTCTGTTTTTGGCAAGCAGTAGGAAAGAAAGAAACATATTCAAACACACCCTTTATATGTACTTTCCATTTTTAGCCGGTTTCGAACCCAATAACCCGAACCCGATATCGAAATTTCACTATTAATATCAATTTAATCCACATAACTCCACGATCTCATAATAAATAACAATCCACTAAGATAACACTCGGATGCCACGTATAACATCATCCCGGCAAGTATAATCCACTAAGCGGGAAATAATTGGACCAACACTATAATAATAAACTAAATATCCCACTAAAATAAATCCACGTATGAACTCGGAAAATGGGATGTTACATTATTTTTTGTTTCTAATTGATTAATAACATTAATACTTCTATTATATTTTTATATCTATTTTTTTTTAAAGTTAATACTTTGTAATTAAAAAGGTCAAATGTATAAATATAAACAAGGGCAAAATGGACATTTTACTTAAAGTTAATGGATAAATGACCAATCTTGAAAGTAAACCTTGATGATAATGACCAATCTTGCATTGTTAAAAGTTCAGGGACCAAATCCAAAATTTGATACAAACCACAAGGACCATTTTTGTAATTAACTCAAAATTAATATATGAATTAAAATTTCTCATATTACCCTTAAGGGTTTATTATGAATAAAACCAACATGTTTTTGCGTTTTTTGCGTTTTCGTCCCTCCATGTTATTTTTTTCCATAAAAAACCTCAAGTTATTTTTTTCTTATTGGTTTAGTGAAATTTGGACATTAGAACCCGGTTTTTCAAGTTTTTAAAACCCGGTTCACAAATTATAACCGGGGTCTAATGTCCAAAATTTCACTAAACCAATATGAAAAGAATAACTTGAGGTTTTTTATGAAAAAAAATAACATGGAGGGACGAAAACGCAAAAAACGTGAAAACATGTTGGTTTTTTTCATAATAAACCCTTACCCTTAATGACCCTTATGTTGCATTGATGTCTCATTGTGATGCATAATGGTTTTTTCATTGTTTTTCGATGCATAGGAGTTTATATTGGAACCTCTTTTATATAATATTATATATATGTATATATATATATATATATATATATATATATATATATATATATATATATATATATATATATATATATATATATATATATATATATATATAGTTATGGTTCGAGAGAGTACCAACTATTATGCAACGAACCAGAAGATATCATCTTTAAAAAAACTTTTTTAGAAATATTTTTTCATAAACATGTTTCAATTAACATTACCAAGATCGTATGTAAATTTCACATATATTCACATCTCCTAGCTCCTAAAAAATGATGTGAACGTACATTTACATAATTTTGAATATATGTGAACGTGCATTTATGTGATGCGTGATTTCATGCACTTAGAGTGTTCGAATTTTGCGTGAAATTTATATATCATCTGTGTAATGTTAATTAAAACATGTTTAAGAAAACGCTTTCAAAAGTGGTTCCTTCGGGTGCGCTGTTTAATACGTGGTACTCACTTGAACCTATATATATATATATATACACACACATACACGTGTGTGTCACTTCTAAATAGATGATGACATGATGCGTCATTGTGTTTGAGTAATTTATTAGAAGTAATATTATTTCTTTAACAAATGATTTTAATGGATTCTTTTACTCTATACGTTGTTAAGTTATTGTTATTTTCGTCATAGTAGTTTGCAGATCATTTATCATATTAGCACGTATGACATTATTAGGTAAAGTTTCAGTTGGAAAAGTACTTATACGATTAATGACTGATTAAATTGGGACCGGTTTTAAAAGAATAGTGAAATAAAACAACAATGTGGCTATTTTAGAATACAGAAACCTAAAAAACTTTTACACAACATGGCAATAATGTTTAAGTAGCAAGAAGATACTAGGTTGAAGGCAAATGGACCAACATCATAAACTAAACAACGGAAAAAGATTCTGTTTCATTTCAACTTTTGTTTTTTTTTTTTTTCGGTCGTACAACCAATAATGCAAATTGTAATCATATATTCTTGAAGGGAAACAGTACTATGCTTTTAGGAAAACTATCATATGCTAGGTTGAGAACCAAACAAACTAACGAAGGTCTATCTATAATATTGTCGGAGTCTTTTCATGGTGTCTTGACTCGGTCTTTTGACCATACTATGAACGCAACTATATTTTATAAGTAACGATGTAAGTTGCGTGTTCAAGGTTGATTATAACTCAACTATTAAACAGATTTATCGTGCGAACTTAAATTATGTACGTATATTTTTTCTTAATTATGGGGAATTAAATTGAAGGATACTTACTTTACGTAAACTTCTATTAGTTATCCAACAGTGTTATATCCTAATAAAAGGTAATGGACTTTGAATAGTTATAAAAAAAGGGTTTATTATTAAAAAAACAAACATGTTTTCACGTGTTTTTTGCGTTTTCGTCTATCCATGTTTTTTTTTGTTTATTATGAAAAAAACCAACACGTTTTCACGTTGTTTGCGTTTTCGTCCCTCTATGTTTATTTTTTTCATAAAAGTCCTCAAGTTAATTTTTTCTTTTTGGTTTATTGAAATTTGGACATTAGAACACACTTTTTCAGTTTTTAACATGTTGGTTTTTCATAATAAACCTTTTTTTCCATAAAGTCCTCAAATAAATTTTTTTTTTTTTGTGGTTTAGAGAATTTTGAACATTATTAACCCGGTTTTTAAGTTTTTAAGTTTTTAAAAACCTGGTTTACTTATAATAACCGGGTTCTAATAGTCAAATTTCACAAAACTAAAAAAAGTTTAACTTAAGGATTTTTATGGACTAAAATAACATGGAAGGACGAAAACGCGAAAAAATGAAAACATGTTTTTTAATAATAAATCCTAACAAAAATGTAGTATTTAATTTACCAGTAAGTTTTTAGAAATACGTTACGGCTAAATATGAGATGTAATTTTTGACCCATTTACAAGTTATACAGCATAACGGTTATAACCTCATACATTTCGTTACCCGAAATATACATAGGTCTAAAACATGTTATTTGTATTTGTAATCTTCAAATTAATGGAATTCCATGAATAAGTAGAGAAATAGACCAAATGGAAATAAATTGAATAAAAAAGGTCATTGGAGTGCGAATCAGTGAATGCCACACAATCAAATGATGATCGTTGATGGTCATGTGGGCTGCCTTCTGGCCTGACCAGGGCTCACCACTGGCTCGATCAGGGTATTTAGCTGTAGGCACCCATGGACAGGTATTTGAGGCAAATGGTCATAGATACGTCATACGTGGACCTCTTATTCCCATTAATTTATTGAATTATTGATCAACGGTTATATGAACACACGATTACGCTATTAACTTTTAACTAATAATTGTTTATATATAATGTACGTAAACTTAAAATTAATCATATAAATATTAATCCTTACAAAATGGGTTTATTACGAAAAAAACCAACATGTTTTCACGGTTTTTTCGATTTCGTCCCTCAATGTTTTTTTTGTTTTGTGAAATTTGACTATTAGTCCCCGTTTTTAATTGTTACACCAGGTTTTTTAGATATTGAAAAACCGGATTCTAATATTCCATTTTCACTAAACTAAAAAAAAAAAATTAACTTGAGGACTTTTATGAAAAAAATAACATGAAGGGACGAAAAAACAAAAATCGTAAAAGCATGTTGGTTAATAAACCCTTACAAAATAAATATGATAAAGTACAATTATTTATTATACATATTATTTATTTACTTATTTATTATACATATTATTTATTTACTTTTTATATACAAGTGAATAGTAATTTTAAAACATATTTTTTTATTTTAAATTTACACGCACACACAGATAATATATATATTATCTGTGTGTGCGTGTAAATTTAAAATAAAAAAATATATGTTATCTGTGTGTGCGGCCTTCCTATGTACTTCTTCTCTTTGTTTTAAGGTTCCGGTTGGGAATTTAAAGAAGTTAGAATCAATTAGAAAACGTTTTTTCTGGGGTTACTTGAATTGGGGGGGGGGGGGGGGGGGGGGGTGGGGGGGGGGGGGGGGATAAATTGGTTAGCCTGGAACAAAGTTGTTGAAAATGAAAGTGGTGGTTTGAGGATTCAAAGTTTGGAAGCAAAAAATCTTTCATTATTGGCAAAATGACTTTGGCGATTTGAAAATGAAAAATCCTCTCTCTGGCATGATGTAATAGTCGGATTGGTCTTAGTGTGAATGTCATTAGTGTGAATGAAACTATTGAAGATGGATCAAATTTCAGATCTGGAAATAGCACTTGGTTGAATATCTTTAGTGTGAATGAAACTATTGAAGCTAAGGGGATTGGTCTTAAATCGGCATTTGTGAGGAAAATTGCAAAGAGTTCATCTTCTAGCTTCTGGAATATTTCTTCTGGGCCTTCGGAGGCTGCTCATTAGGATTTATATCCGAGACTGTTTTCTTTAGAAACTAATAAAGACGCTCCTTTTTAAAATAGATGTATTGTAAAATGGAAACTCGAGTTGGGGATCTTGGGAATGGAGGGCTTCGATTAGTGGAAGAGCCTTGGATGATCTCACCTCCTTAGAATCAAAGTTGAGAAGTATGGAGTTGATTAACTCAAAAGATTTGATCTTCTGGAACTCGGATTCTAAGGGTGAATATTCAGTTCATGAGTTATCGGCGGTGCTTCACCTTAATTTTCCGGGTTCGGCTGACGGTAACATTTTGAAGTTTTGGAGCCCTTTAATTCCATTAATGGTTAATATTCTTACTTGGAGGATTTTGAATAATGCTCTCCCTACAATGATGAATTTATCAAGCGAGGGGATTTCTTTATCCTCTTTTACCTGTCTTTTTTGCAATTTGGATGCCAAAGATTTAGATCACTGCCTCCTAAAATGTCCAAGAGTGATTCCAATTTGGAAAAAAAAATTTGGAGCTGGTGGAATTATAAGGGTTTATTGATTGATTCGGTTGATTCCGTCTTTTCTTTTGGTTTTTTCAAAGGGGAGAAGTGTAGATTTAATTCTTACTTAGCATCATTATGATTGCTTGGTGGGTTTTGTGGAAATGGCGGAATAAAGTCTTGTTTGCATCGCAGGAGGATAGAAGGAAAGTCTTGGAGGAAGATCCTTTTTCCCGTGGATTCAAAGAATGTCTGGACTATGGTTTGAAAATAGGATTCACTCGGATAAGATTAGTTGGCCAATCTGGGATTGTAGCCCATTCTTAAGTATGTCTCTATAATTTTGTTTCTGCTGTTTTTGGCTCCCCCTTGGAGCCTGTCATAATTATTAATATTAATCTTGCCTTTCTATATACATACATACATACATACATACATACATACATACATACATACATACATACATACATACATACATACATACATACATACATACATACATATATATATATACATACATATATATATATATATATATATATATTAGATACCACACACACACCCATACATCCTCCATACATACATACATACATCCACCCACACACGCTCACTCACTCACTCCTCACTTCTCTCGCTCATCATCTCTCTCTCTCTCTCTCTCTCTCTCTCTCTCCTCTCTCTCTCTCAGTTAACATGTAATCACTCCCAAATCGTAGTGCAACTGCCTTCAAAAACTTTTTTGATTGTTGTTTTCACATTCATGGTAAAATACATAACACATATGCTATATAATTTCAGATACATATTCCATTTTACGTAAACCCAAGGAATGAGTCAGGCAAGAGGGGTGATCCTCACAAGGGATTTTTCGAACTGTGATGGTGAAACGGGTAAGAGTTAGGTTGATAAAAGCCGTGAGAAGTTGGGTAAATACAGGGGTAGGATAAAAAAACGTGGTAGGAGCAGCACAACGGGAGGTGCGTTTCATTACTCGCGAATGATATGGTGTCGCTTTTGCACCTGATTGTATATATATAGATAATCGATATATATATAATATCTATTAAGAATATCCGTATTAATATAACACACCACACACCCCACCACAACATATCAATATACACTACATTACAGATTATAGGCTTAGATTATCGTGAAAGCTCACTTTATTTTGTGATGTGAAAAACCTTATGTAGAAATACGAAAGGTGTAGCTCAAATAGCTGTCTTAGATACTAACTGTAGGGGGGTGGGGGGGATACAGTTTATCCTTTATCACACAGATTTTTCTCAAAGTTTGTAGATGTGTATATTAACACTTGTTTAATTTACAAACAAGTTTGAATTGCAGAAAGATCCAAACTGAGATGACAGATATGAACAACATACTTTAACTACTCTATGACACACTCAAAACTAGTTATAATGATTTGGCTCACTAAGATTCACTCATTGTTTACACACATAGTGTTTACAAGACTCAGCTTGGTCAGCTTTGGGAAACTGAATAGCTTAAACACAATGACATCATAGACACGCTTAGCTTTTTCACACAAGTTGAACTGAACGTGCATGCATGAAAACACACTTTCTTTTTGCACTCAAGTTCTCTGTTTGTGTATGTCTCATGACCTCTCTCTCCTTGGAAGCTTCTCTTTTATATGCATTCAGAGGATCCCAGTGAAGCTTCTTCATTGGTTGTAGAGAAAGCAGGAACGTCTTGTAATGGGACAAATTTGCTTTTCAACACCGACAAATCTGACAAAAGTAGTTTTGTCTTCTTACTGCGGAATCTTTGTCTTTTCCTTTTTGTCTCTGTCGTCCTTAGCTTTACCCCGAAGAGGAATGTCAACTAGTGACCTTTATTCTTCCTTGTAAAGCCATTTTGACAGATATACAGCAGTCCTGATTTTCTACATTGTCTTGAATCTAAGGCTGATTTCAACGTTCAAAACGTTTGTATGAAGATATGGAAACATATTCCATGAAGACGTTCATAAAGAACAGAATACTTAACAGTAAACTTTGGTTTCTTCGGGTGCGCTGTTCAAAACTTTGGTTGATTTTGCAAATCACTTATAAGGTTTGATTGAGGCATTAAATAGCCTTAAAATCTCTCCCTATGTGTATCAATCAGGTTTGATTAGAAATCTCCCCCTATGATGATGAACACATTTGATTGAGGCCTTTTTGTGCCTAACACATTATGATTCACTAATTTTGTATATTGATTTACCATTTTGTACGTTGATTCACTTATTTTTAAAGTTGTGATTCACTATTTACAAATGCAAAAACTAATGAATCAATATAAAATAAGTAAGGTGGTGTTTAATTGCATAAGAGGTAAGCTGTCTGATGTCTGATTCTACTTCTGATTGATGAGTGGTGGTCCTGATAAGATACTGAGTTGTGATAAGATACTGGAGTGAGGTAGTGTAGGGGGTTTAGGATAGGGTTTGGGTGAGCTTCCATAATATAGAAGAACAGTAAAACGTGGTTTTTAGATAAGTGATCTTGCACTTGAAGCACGAGCCTTCTTAGGCTTTCAACCGGATCCGACAGTGCAGCTATCTGCCCTTGGACTTCTGAGGATTGTTGGACTGATGGGGTTCCTGGTGGAAACTTCTGAGTTGTGATACCCTTACCCTTCAGGAATGACGGGCGGTATGTTGCTCCTCGGAAGCTGCCTTAAGGGCGTTCAGGTTAGCCAGGGAAACGAAACCGGCAACACGTATAGTTGCCATTAGCATCCGAGAGTGATCTCGGGATGACCTGAAGTTGACGGCGTTTATGTATCAACATCAGGACTTCCTTCCATCCTTTCTGCGTCCCCTTTAGGGAGTGCAGATCCGAAAGTTGTGAGAGCCGCCATGGAGGCGGCTCTGTCGTGGGGGGACACCACAGAGGCGTCGTGCATAGTTTTATTAGGTGGGGTGTGAGCTGTGGTCAATGGAGGGCCGGTCACTGGGGGCGACGAGTAACCTATTTCAACATCACCTCTCTCCGAGTGAGAGGGTGATGGTGTATGTGCAATTTCCCCATGCAATGAAACAATTTCCCTTAGAGGGGAAACTGAGTGGATGGTGAGGGTTTCTTCGGCCACTGGACTAGTGGCCTTTTGCTGACTTTTTCGGCTTATAGGGCTTTGGGCTCCCTCTGAGATTATTCTCTCTGCCCTCATTAGGTCAGAGACGGTTCTTTCAGAATGTACCGTCTCTGCCTGCTCACCGACAACTCCCTCCCTCTCTATAGAAACCTCCCCTCCCCAGTACCCAATATGTTTTGAATTGCGGCCTCCACTCCCTCAACCTCACTCATATGAACCTCACCTTCAGATTGGGTAATGACTGAGCCTCATCCGGATACACTATTTCCCTTACCCTTTCTTCAGTTTGATCCGCCAGATATAGCAATGATAGAGGAATGTCCATGACTGGAACATTGGCAGAGTCTGTTGGGATTTTTACTCGTTAAGGTGCAACAGTTTTGTAAACATCAACCTCTGGACGTTCATGTATATCGTCATCATGATACATTGCGTATTGTATGTAGAGCTGTAGGAAACGCTGAAAGGGAATGAATTTCCTTTCTCTTTTTGTGCTTCTTTCTTGAACAGCTCTCTTCAATTCCTCGTATGTCGCGTAGTCAAAATGTCGGTCATGAGGAAAACTAGCAAACATAGCGAGCACTTGACTTGAGGCCGAATCATGGCCGGAGTGCTTGCCGGTAAAGCACTTGTTGATCACATCAAAAAAGACCCTCCAGTGAGACTGGAGTTGCTTAGTCCTAAAATCCGAATGCTTGGTACGGTTGCCATCATAGCCAATAGCTGAAATCTCTTGAAGGGTTTCGGCTGGTGATGGGATAGGTGCAAAGGCGTATTTGGTGACTGTGTAGTTTTCTGTGGGTAGGCGGAGAATATGGCGGATGGCTTGAAGGGTGAGCTTGATGGGAACAGAGTCTATGATTGTGGTGAAATGAGGTTATGCCTCATTAATGAAGGTAAGGTGGAGCCAGAATTGTTGTAGATAGATGATGGGAACAAAAATGGCAGTGGTTAAGGCATTGAAGATGGGGTGGCCTTTGAGAATATCAAAAGTGATATCCTCGGCTTCATGGCGGAGAATGGAAAGGTCAAGCTGCCAGTTGTGGGGGAAAACTCGGTGAATTGGACGGATGGAAGAAGAGTTTCCTCTGACAGCTGGGCGTTATTGTTTGGGATCGGAGGATGGGGATTGGTTAGCGTAATTTGAGGATCCATAATTCTGTAAAAAAATGTAACACATTTAGTTTATCAGACTTGTATAAAAATGATACATTGATATTAAGTCTGAAATAAGTGTGAATTTGAACCCGTCTATTCTGTTTAAAGCATCATGATTTTTATCAGTAGAATATAACTTCAACTGAATAAAATCCAAAGTCAATCGTTTAGAGACCAATGTTAGAATAGACGTGTTCACTCAAACACTTATTTTAACTATAGCCAATGGTGCAAAGGACATGAAATATTTATTTTGTTTTGCTTTTAGTGAAATGCAAAAATGGAAAATTAAAAAAAAAAAATCCTAAGTGCTGAAATTCGGATGAACCAAATTTCAGATAAATGATGAACCGAATTTCGGGTGCAAGGGAAATTCGGGTGGAATGATCCGAATTTTTGGTGTAGAAATTCGGATGGAATGATGCATTAAATTTAAAAAACTAAGTATGAAATTAAAAAGATGGGGCGGGGGAACCGAAATTTGGATGGATCCGAAATTTGGGAGATGTGAACTATTGTGAACACTTAGACATTAAAATGAATGTCACAAATTTCGGATGGGAACCGAAATTCGTGTGGACTTGAATTTCAGGTGGGCCGAGAAAAATACATAGTTGAATTCAAAGTATAAATGATATTATATGGAGCCATTCGAACTTCGGGTGAACCGAAATTCAGGTGAACCATATAATATATTTATAATTTTTCTAAGTGTTTGTAATGTGATCCGAATTTCGGATGGATCCCAAATTTAGATGGGTCCATGAAGTGAACTATTAATCTAAGGGGACGTTTGGTTCACAGAATCTGATGAAATTTGATGTAATTGGAATAGAAATTCCATTCCAGTGTGCTGTTTGGCAGTAAAAAGGAATGGAATGAAGATTCCTTTTTTAAGAAAAAACACAAGTTTTGAAGGAATCTATTTTCCTTAGGTTAGTGCCATGGAATTCAAATTCCATTTCAAAGATTTTGACAGTTCTTAAACGAAACCCTAGACTTCATCATTACCCGCCTCCATTTCTATTCCGACAGATTCCATTCCTTCCGGAATTCCATTCCTTGACAGATTCCATTCCAAGAATAAACATTCTGCGAACCAAACGCCATCTAAAAGTTAACCTAAGGGGAATTCACCCGAATCTCGGATGGATCCGAAATTCGAATGTATCCGAGTTCGGGACTTAAGCAATATTGCAGTTAATGTGTTCATGCACATGTAAAAGTGAACAGTTCTAAAAAGTCATAAAAATGCATGAAAATACAGATCCTAATGATAAAAGTGATAAGGAACATTTTATAAAACTACACGAACATAAATTGAACTGATTTGCTAACCTAAAAATGTAAAAAACAGTAAGGAAAATCCATAAAAAATTAGAAAATCTAATAACCGTAATAAAATGTTAGAATGTAAAATAAAGTAATAGAAATGTTACGTGGCAGTAGATTATCAAGGAAAATGCAAGAAAAACAATGAAAAACGACTGAAATATGAGCTTGGATGCTTGAAAGCCGACGGTTGCGACGGTGGGAGAGTCGACGGTTGAGAGAAGAAGAAGATGGAGGGTTGCATAATGAAGAAGACTCAATCCCGCCTATTTAAATACGCGGGTCGGGTCTAGTAATTCGAGATCCGCGCATAAAGTCTCAGATTTGGGCCTCACTAACCGATTTTCATCAATAATTTTGGGCTAAATTATTTTTAAATTTTCAACAAAATAAAATAATATTAAAACAAGAGCCCAATTAAAACCTTTTTGTGTTTTCTTGTTAGAAAAATTACCAAGACATATTTAAGTTTAACTAAAATCTTTTTGTATTTTAATTAACCTACTAACTAAGACTAAAATAAAATAAAATAAAATAAGAACCAATAAATATTTTTGGGTTTTTCTTTTAAAGTATCCTAGGTTAAAATTTTTTTTATGTAAGACATAAAATAAAATCTTTTTGAGTTTTTGATGATTTAAGACAAGCAAACATACAAGAAAAAACATAAAATCTTTTTGTGTTTTTCTGAGAGACTACTTAAAAATAAAATTAACCTAAGAGTAACATACGAGAAAAATACAAACTAAATTAATGTACACTAAACATCCTGATTTTACTCCCTCTCAATTAAACAAATATCCTTTTAGATCTAATCTCTAAAACCTTTTATCCTTTTGAAAACTGACAAACCTGGATATAATTAGCATCCCACTCAACTTTGAACAATTCACATAGCAACTTTCAGGATCATTAATCATTAAAAATATACACAGATAAAGAAATATTGAACTTAATTTTGTGACACAGCCTTTAAATTTAAATAACAGAGATTTTCTAAATAAAGGAATTTCAAACAATTATATGCCTGAAATAGAATTATTTAGAAAATATCTGGAATTTAACTAGAATGTGGATTCAACATGCTGATTTGAGATACTAAGAACTGAAAACGAGGTTCGTCTAAAGCCTCAGTAAAAATATCAGCAAGTTGAAATTTTGTGCCTACAAAATAAAGTTCAATTGTTCCTTTTTCTACATGATCTTTAATGAAATGATACCTGATGTCTATGTGTTTCGTTCGTGAGTGTTGCACGGGATTGCAAGAGATGACAATTGTGCTTCTAGAATCACAGTACAATGGGATGTTGGTGACTGAAAATCCATAATCACGTAACTGTGTTCTCATCCACAGCACTTGAGAGCAACAGCTTGCAACTGCTACATACTCAGCCTCTGCTGTGGATTTGAAAACATAGTTCTGCTTTTTGGAAGACTAACTTACTGTCTGTCACCCAAAAATTGTATTCCGCCTGAAGTGCTTTTCCTATCGACTCTACAACCTGCAAAATCAGCATCTGAAAACGCGGTAAGATCAAAATTGGTTCCCTTTGGATACCATAGACCAAGATCGGGTGTACCCTTAAGATAACGAAAAATGCGTTTTACCGCAGTTAGGTGTGATTCTTTTGAGTCGGCCTGAAAGCGAGCACAAAGACATGTTGAGAACATTATATCTGGTCTACTAGCCGTAAGATAAAGTAAAGAACCAATCATCCCTCTGTAAGTTGTATTGTCGACACTTTTCCCGGCAGGACAGTGTCTAACTTACAGTTTGAAGCCATGGGAGTTGCGATACTCGTGCAAGAGTCTAACTTATACTTCTTGAGAATGTCAAGAATTTTGACTGGTTCACATATATCCCATTTTCAAGTTGTTTGCCTTGTAATTTGAGAAAAAAGTTCATTTCCCCCATCATACTCATCTTAAACCTGGACTCCATTAGGGATGAGAAATCCTTACAAAAATTATGGTCAGTAGATCCAAATATAGTATCATCAACATATATTTGGACTAGCATTATGTGCTGGCCTTCCCTTTTAGTGAACAATGTTGTGTTCGCCACACCTTTGCTGAAACCAGGTGAGATAAGAAAGTTTGAAAGGCTGTCATTCCATGCTCGAGGTGCTTGTTTCAAACCATAGAGGGCTTAATCTAGCACATAAACATGGTCCGGTTTATGTGCATCAACAAATCCTTGTGGTTGATCAACGTACACCTCTACATTGAGTTCACCGTTCAGGAAGGCTGTCTTTTGACGTCCATTTGGTACAACTTGAAGTCTTTGTGTGCCGCGTACTCCAAGAAGATTTAGATTGCTTCAATCCGTGCAACTAGAGCGAAGGTTTCATTATAATCTATTCCTTCTTGCAGTCGGTAGCCTTTGGCGACTAGTCCAGCTTTATTTCCTATCACGATGCCGTTTTCGTCTCGTTAATTCTTAAACATCCACTTTGTTCCGATTATTGTTAGGTCCTTTGGTTTGGGAACTAACCGCCATACTCTAAGCTGTTCGAGCTAGTTGAGTTCTTCTGCATTTCTACGATCCACTCTAGGTCTTTCAAAGCTTCATCCACACGAGCAGGCGCTATCATGTTAAGGAATGACGCAAAGAGACATTCATTAGCAGATGCCCTTCGAGTTTGAACCCTAGTAGATATATCACCAATGATTTGATCGGTTGGGTGACCCTGGGTCCATTTCGTCTCATGTGGAAGGGGTGAACGTGATGGAATTTCAGTGGTGAGTGTGGGGATGGATGGTGAGTTATGGTCGATGGTTTCGAATGAAGGTACCACTGGTTCCGGTTCAGGTTCTGCTTGATCTGCTTGAGGGATAATGTTTGGAACTATGTGTGAGTGAACTTCAAGGAACAATGACCACTCTGTCGAACAACAATGCGACTTAGTTAGATTCGGGAACAACGACCACTCTGCAATCTTAGGCTATGGGGATTTAATTATAGACAACCTTACCATAAGAAGTGTTGACTATATTCAAAGATTAAGTCATAATCTCTTTAGCATAGGCCAATTCTGTGATAAGGGTCTAGAGGTAAACTTCAAGGCCAAGAAATGCAGTGTGAGGGATGACTCTAGTAAAGAAATCCTGTTGGGGTCTCGCAACTCAAACCTATACACGATTGATGTCTCAAAGCTCAAGTTTCAAGAGAACATTTGCCTTCTTTCCAAAGCAACATCGAAAGAATCATGGCTATGGCACAGACGGTTGTCTGATCTGAATTTTGGCAACCTGAACAAGTTAGTGTCTAGGCATTTGGTAAAAGGGTTGCCTGAACTTCGATTCAACAAAGACCATTTATGTGGTCCGTGTGAAAAAGGAAAGATGACCCCACAAGCCAGAACTTGGACCATCCACTAAAAGGATTCTCGAACTCATACATATGGACTTGTGTGGACCCATGCGTACTCAAAGCATCAACGGAAAATGGTACATTTTGTTCATAGTTGATGACTACTCCAGATATACATGAGTCAAGTTTCTGAGATCTAAAGATGAGGCTCCAAGTCAGATCATTGACTTTCTCAAAGGCATTGAGACTCAACAACAACTCTCTATTCAGTCAATCCAAACAGATAATGGGACTGAATTCAAAAACTCGGTCATTGAGATTTATCTCAAGTCAAAGCCCATTCATCATCAATTTTCCACTGCCGGGACTCCATAACAGAATGGCATCGTCGAACTTTAGTGGAGGCCGCTTGTACGATGCTTGCTTACTCCAAACTGCTGATGTTCTTATGGGGTGAGGCTGTATCAACTGCATGCTATACTCAGAACAGATCGATAATTCATAAATGTTTTAACAAAACACCTTATGAATTATTTCTCAAGAAAACACCTTACATTTAGTATTTGCGTGTGTTTGGTTGCAGGTGCTATGTGCTTAACGATAGAGATAATCTGGGAAAGTTCAATGAAAAGTAAATGAAGAAATTTTCATTGGATACTCAGCGACTTCAAAGGCTTATAGGGCATACAACACACACAAGAATGGTCAATGAGAGTGTCAATGTCACTTTCGATGAATCATCTGAGATGTCACCTGAAGTGGATAGCTCAGACCTAGGATTGTGCATGCTACTTCTTCAGGATCTACAATGCATTCTACAGAACATAATCCTTAGGATTTACAATCTTTGTTTGATATACAATTCAAAGATTATTTCCCTTCTTCTTCTTCTTCTTCTTCTAACCCCCCTCATACTAATTCTATAGATTCCACCAACATTTCTCCAGTTCTATCGACGATTCAAGAAGATTTAAATTGCTTCAATCCGTGCAACTGGAGCGATGGTCTCATTATAATCTATTCCTTTTTGCTGTCGGTAGCCTTTGGCGACTAGTCTAGCTTTATTTCCTATCACGATGCCGTTTTCGTCTCGTTAATTCTTAAACATCCACTTTGTTCCGATTATTGTTCGGTCCTTTGACTTGGGAACTACCCGCCATACTCTAAGCTGTTCGAGCTAGTTGAGTTCTTCTTGCATTTCTACGATCCAGTCTAGGTCTTTCAAAGCTTCATCCACACGAGCAGGCGCTATCATGTTAAGGAATGACGCAAAGAGACATTCATTAGCAGATGCCCTTCGAGTTTGAACCCTAGTAGATATATCACCAATGATTTGATCGGTTGGGTGACCCTGGGTCCATTTCGTCTCATGTGGAAGGGGTGAACGTGATGGAATTTCAGTGGTGAGTGTGGGGATGAATGGTGAGTTATGGTCGATGGTTTCGAATGAAGGTACCACTGGTTCCGGTTCAGGTTCTACTTGATCTGCTTGAGGGATAATGTTTGGAACTATGTGTGAGTGAACTTCAAGGAACAATGACCACTCTGTCGAACAACAATACGACTCAGTTAGATTCGGGAACAACGACCACTCTGCAATCTTAGGCTATGGGGATTTAATTATAGACAACCTTACCATAAGAAGTGTTGACTATATTCAAAGATTAAGTCATAATCTCTTTAGCATAGGCCAATTCTGTGATAAGGGTCTAGAGGTAAACTTCAAGGCCAAGAAATGCAGTGTGAGGGATGACTCTAGTAAAGAAATCCTGTTGGGGTCTCGCAACTCAAACCTATACACGATTGATGTCTCAAAGCTCAAGTTTCAAGAGAACATTTGCCTTCTTTCCAAAGCAACATCGAAAGAATCGTGGCTATGGCACAGACGGTTGTCTGATCTGAATTTTGACAACCTGAACAAGTTAGTGTCTAGGCATTTGGTAAAAGGATTGCCTGAACTTCGATACAACAAAGACCATTTATGTGGTCCGTGTGAAAAAGGAAAGATGAAGAAATCACCCCACAAGCCAGAACTTGGACCATCCACTAAAAGGATTCTCGAACTCATACATATGGACTTGTGTGGACCCATGCGTACTCAAAGCATCAACGGAAAATGGTACATTTTGTTCATAGTTGATGACTACTCCAGATATACATGAGTCAAGTTTCTGAGATCTAAAGATGAGGCTCCAAGTCAGATCATTGACTTTCTCAAAGGCATTGAGACTCAACAACAACTCTCTATTCAGTCAATCCAAACAGATAATGGGACTGAATTCAAAAACTCGGTCATTGAGACTTATCTCAAGTCAAAGCCCATTCGTCATCAATTTTCCACTGCCCGGACTCCATAACAGAATGGCATCGTCGAACTTTAGTGGAGGCCGCTTGTACGATGCTTGCTTACTCGAAACTACCGATGTTCTTATGGGGTGAGGCTGTATCAACTGCATGCTATACTCAGAACAGATCGATAATTCATAAACGTTTTAACAAAACACCTTATGACTTATTTCTCTAGAAAACACCTTACATTTAGTATTTGCGTGTGTTTGGTTGCAGGTGCTATGTGCTTAACGATAGAGATAATCTGGGAAAGTTCAATGAAAAAGCTAATGAAGAAATTTTCATTGGATACTCAGCGACTTCAAAGGCTTATAGGGCATACAACACACACAAGAATGGTCAATGAGAGTGTCAATGTCACTATCGATGAATCATCTGAGATGTCACCTGAAGTGGATAGCTCAGACCTAGGATTGTGCATGCTACTTCTTTAGGATCTACAATGCATTCTACAGAACATAATCCTGAGGATTTACAATCTTTGTTTGATATACAATACAAAGATTATTTCCCTTCTTCTTCCTCTTCTTCTAACCCCCCTCATACTAATACTATAGATTCCACCAACATTACTCCAGTTCTATCCACGCTGCAAATCACTTCATCTTCTGATTCTCCAACAATGGATATGATTTCAACAGGTGACATTCAAACTGTAGCTTTATCATCTTTTGAACTTCCTACGGTTTCAGAATCTGAGACAGTTGTTCCATCTCTAGAATCCATAGACCAGCAAACTGCTTCTCTGCCTTATCTAACCACTGCAGTTTCTTCTTGATCTCCACTTCCACATACCATCAAATGGGAAAGAAGTCATCCAACCGATCAGATTGATATGCCACTAGGACACCTTAATTTTAATTATACAATGGAATTAAATAAACTAAAACTAGCAGATAAATAGGCAAGTATTACCTATCGTATACTAGTATAGCTTAAGTAAGTCAGGGTATCGAACTCAGGGACAATTGGTGGAATGATGATAATAAGTTGTCGGTTTAGTTATGATCATGAAGTGAATGCATTTAAAATAACAAACAAGTAAAAAGTATAAAATCACGAGCGTAATTCCACATAAGTACGAATTATAAACACTTAGAAGAAAGGTTGTAAGATTGAAATTTGATAAGGGAAATCAAATGGGAGTGCTTCCCCCTAAACTTTGGATGAATAAAAATGAACACGCTTGGAATGAATAACGTTCGAATTCAAGAAATAAATCACTAAGATCACTCAACAATGGTTTAAAATCTTAAGTCCACTATTTCACATAAGTAAACAAAGATCACTCTAATGAATACTTCGACATAAAATCACATGCAAGTAATAATGATGAAATTACAAGATCACTCAAACTAAAATCATCATCCCAATATTAACTCTAAGAAATATAAAGATCACTCAACTATATTTTCTCAAATTCATAAAGCAAAGTGAATACTCACAATTATGTTTTTGTTATGAAAGATGTTTATCAATTCACATATCAAAACACTCGTTCATATTAAGACTCACACCAAAATACAAACGTATCTATAATCATAGCTAAACACGTACCCTTTTACTCTCACGAGCTTAAAAGATCAAACAAAGTAATAAACTCACTCTATTCGAAATAAATATAGCAAACCCGATTCACATCTAGGAACACAAATATTCTTGACAAATCATTCAAGTGGTTAAACTAAAGATTACAAACATTCTTTCAAACCAAGAACAATAATATATTCATTCTAACAAAAAGATATTAAAGCATCCAATGTCTAGGGATATACAAACCCAAATGATTACAACAAAATAACTACTCCATATATATACATGGAGATACGCAACATATACGTCATATATAAAGGAAAACTAAACATAACGAAAAGATTTAGAAATGTTAGAAATCCCCTAACGATGATAATTGACGTTGTGTTGTTGAATCCTTCAAGGTTGCACTCAAAAATGGCTCCAAACCGACTTTCTTGCTTCCCAAGTGGTGTAAATTTCGTTGTTTTGTGTGAAAGAGACGAACATGAATCCATAAATGTTGTTGAAAACGTTGTATTTATAGATCTGGAAGGGCACGCCGTGCCTCTTGTGTGTCACCTCCTTATTGGCTCTGAAAATGCAGAGAATGTTCGTATGTCAGGCAGGGCACACCGTGCCAAAAAGTATGCACGCTGTGCCCTCCACTTTTCAGCTGATTATCTTCCTGGCATGCCAAATCAGGCGTGTTGTGCCTTTAAGGGCACTGTAGGTCCCGAGAGGTTCCCAAAGTATATAGTTATAAGCCGTAGAGGGGGGGTGAATACAACAATTTAAAAACTACACACTCTTTTCTCAATGTTTGTATGTATTATCAACAATTTGTTAATTACAAACAAGCTTGAATGCGGAATAGTTCAAGCTGAGATGACAGATACAACAGTATGCTCACTAGTCTAAGACAAACTCAAACTAGTATACAATGAATACACTCACTAAGAAGCACTCACTGTGTTTACAAGACTTAAGGGAACAACTTATGTAAAACAGCTTAGACACACAGATGCTGGTTTACACAGAAGGCTTGCATGCATGAAAATCACACTTGCACGTTCACTCTTGGTTTCAGCACTTAGCTTTCTTCACACTTCTTTCTGACCTTAGAAGCTTCCTTTTATACTCACTTAGAGGATCTAAGAGAAACATCTTCATTGGACGGAATGAAAAAGGAGAAGTCTTGTTGAAAAGACAACATAACCTTTTCTGCACTTTTCTGAAAAGCAGACTTGTCTTCACATGTGCAGAACTTTTGTCTTTTTTACTTTGTCTACTGTTGCATTGCCTTTAACTAATTTAGGAATGTCAACTTTGCGTCTTTCTTCCTTGTAAAGCTATTTTGATATAAGAAAAAGGTCTGACCCTTTTTCAAATAACCTTTTTGTCTTCATGCTTACAGAACAGCTTGGGCAGGCTGAGCAGTTCTGTTTTCCACTTTGTCTTCGACTTGTAAAACTAATCTTGTAGTCAAAACAATACATGATGACTTGGAAAAATATTCCATAAAGGTTTTAGCCTGTTCACAAGAACAGGTTCGTCACAAGGACAGAACACTTTTAAAATTGCCCAAGCTGCTCAACGGGAGAGCAGCATAGACAGTTTATGTCCAGCCTGGTTCAGCAGACGTATCAGCTTGACAAACTGTCTTAGTTGCAACACATGCAACATATAGAACAGCTTTAGACTGATATTGCAAATCATTTTCAGGTTTCAATAAGGCATATAACAGGCCTTAAATTCAACCTTCAAATGCATCAACAGGTTTGATTATAAATCTCCCCCTCAGATGTAGAACAGGTTTGACTGAGGCCTTTTTGTGCCTAACAATCTCCCCCTATTTGCAATAAACAGTCCAAGCTGATCTTATCAAAAATCACTATATATTTTTACAGTACATTTTGCTGAATTGAAATTACAACATTACAGTAAAGTAAAAGATCAGTTTATATATACACTGATTCTTGATTACACTAGAACAACACATGTTCTTACAATAGTACAACTAATGTACTAATGTATTGTACAACTAATGTAAAAGCAAAAATTACAACTTATGTAAT
>JAANYP010004052.1:74652-87703 GCA_020465985.1 Centrapalus pauciflorus
TGTCTTCTTGTGTTGCAGAACTTTTTGTCTTTTCACTTTGTCTACTGTTGCATTGCCTTTTAACTCAATCAGGAATATCACTTTGGCGTCTTTTCTTCCTTGTAAAGGCCCTTTTGATAAGAAAAGGTCTGTCACCTTTTTCAATAACCTTTTGTCTTCAGTAACAGAACACTTGGGCAGGCTGAAGCATTTCTGATTTCCAACTTTGTTCTTCGACTTGGTAAACTGATCTTGTAGCCAAAAACAATACATGATGACTTGGAAACAAATTCCATAAAGTGTTTAGCCTGTTCACAAAGAACAGGTTCTGTTCACAAAGAACAGAACACTTGTAAACTGCCCAAGCTGCTCACCAGTGTAGAGCAGCGTAGACAGTTTATGTCCAACCTGTTCAGCAGACTGAACAGCTTGGGCAAAACTGTCTTTGTTGCAACACATGCAACACATAGAGCAACTTTACGCTGATATTGCAAATCTTTTTCAGGTTTAAATAAGGCATATAACAGGCCTTAAATTCAACCTTCAAAAGCATCAACAGGTTTGATTAATAATCTCCCCCTCAGATGCAGAGCATGTTTGACTGAGGCCTTTTTGTGCCTAACAAAGTCATCTATCCTCGGAAGTGGACACTTGTTCTTAATAGTCAGCTTATTCAGCTCCCGGTAATCAATGCACATCCTCATCGTGCCATCTTTCTTCCTCACAAACAGTACAGGGGCTCCTCACGGAGATGAACTCGGTTGAATGAAACCCTTATCCAACAACTCCTGGAGTTGTTTCATGATTTCTTGCATTTCAGTAGGAGCAAGGCGATATGGAGAACGAGCTACTGGTGCAGCTCCAGGGATCAAATCTATGCAGTACTCCACTTGTCTCTCAGGCGGCACGCCAGACAAGTCTTCCGGACACACATCCGGGAATTGTGATATAACAGGCACATCGGCCACAGTCTTCTTCTCAGCCTTGACATCAATAGCATATGCCAGGTAGGCGTCACACCCCTTTGCAACAAGCTTTCGGGCTTTTGCAATGGTCAACAAACATAGATCCCCACTTCTCCTATCCCCGTATATAAAGATCTCACGCCCATCCGGAGTAGTTATTTTGATCATTCTCTTCTTACAAACTATGTGGGCTTCATTCTCAATCAACCAGTCCATCCCGACAATCACGTCAAATTCGCTGAATGCTATCGGAATCAGATCCAAATTAAAGACTACATCTTCGATTACGAAAGTTCAGTTACAATATACGTGATCTACTTTGACTAGAGTGTTACTAGAAGTTTCTATGTCAAGTATGGCAGATAACTTAGACAGTGGCATGGCAAGTCGTTGTGCAAAAATAGTAGACACAAAAGAACGGTTGGCACCAGAATCAAATAACACTCTTGCAGGCAAAGAGTTAACTATGAACATACCAGTAACCACCTCCGGGTTTTCCCTAGCCTCCTCCGCAGTTATCTGAAATGCACGAGACGGTGCCCTTTGTGGCTGGTTCCGGCGGTTGACTGAACCACCACTTGATCCCCCAGATGATCGAGTTGACGTCGGAGCAGTAGCTGCTGGAGCGTTCTTTCTACAGTTTCTACTATAATTCCCCCATACTCCACATTTATGGCAGGCATCCGATTTCCGTGGGCATTTATTCTGGTAGTGGCCCAATTCTCCACAACAAAAACATGCACGCCCATTAATACACTTGCCAGAGTGTTCCAGATGACATTTATTACAGTATTGCGGCTCGGTGTTGATGGATTACGCACGAGCCTATTGGACGAACCAGACTGTCGATGGTAAGATTGTTGTGCGAGTATTGCGATGATCGAGAAGAACCGGAGTAACCTCCTTCGCGTTGACGTTTCAGTGGTGAAGGTTGAGTTGGGTTAGTTGAAGCAGCAGCAGACCCCATCACATACCCAGACATACTCAGAATCTGTTCCACATTTCTGGCAACTTCCAGTAGACCAGCAAATGTGGGGTAGCGTACGTTGCTCATCACCCTTCGAATTTCCAGATCAAGACCAGCCTCAAATCTAGTCACTTTTCTTTCTTCTGTATCAACCTGATGATGCGCGAACAAACTTACCCTCGTGAACTCTACTGCATACTGGGACACAGACTTAGTCCCCTGGATCATTGTCATGAACTTAGCTTCTAGTCTTTGGCGCTCATCGGCCGGGCAATATTGCTGAGTAAAGACTTCAGCGAACTCAGCCCATGACATAATAGATACTTTCTCCAAGGTTAAGGCGTTAACCATGGAATTCCACCACATAACCGCGTCTTTGGTGAACATAGCAGTAGCGAACCGGACCATGTCCTTTTCAGCACAATCGCTAATTCGGAATGTTCGCTCAGTTGCTGTTATCCATTCAAGTGCAGCAACAACATCTCCTAATCCATTGAACTCTACTGCTCCATTTCCTTTAAAGTCCTTAAACCGACAACCTCTGGCCTTGTTAGATGACCCAGTGTTTTCATCTTGTTCATCATTGTTTCCCTCTTTTTCAATGTTCTTCCTTTTGTCTCCCTTCTCTTAGCTTCGGCCTCATCTCGAGCCCGAAACTGATATTGAATCATCTAATTTTGCTCAGTCATCAAGGCTAGCATCATTTCCCTTGTTTCTTCGTGTGTCATTTTATAAACTATATAACTTGTTTAGTAACATCTCATTAATTTAAAGACACCACCCAATTGTCTCGTATGATAGTCAATTTCCTATGACTACTAGATCGTAGCCTATCTTAGTTCAGATCATTACTTAAACCACTACATATCATCACTTAATGTTTGAGACCAAGACCTCACGGACACTTGAATCTCAAAATACTGCTCTGATACCATTCGTTGTGACACCCTTGCCATAATAACCACCATTACAATACACCTGGGATTAATCACCAAACATAAATTATTACATAATGATGTGAATACTTAAATTACAGTGCGGCAACATAAAAGTACATAATAAAATAATACAACTTTGTCCAACACCCTACGGTGCTATAAAGGTTCCAATACTAAGTCTACATACTCAATAACATAACATCACTCCAAATTTATTACAACAACATTCCATAATTCTGTTACCAAGATAAAGAGTAGATATCTTCAATCACTTCAACAGACGACCTAGCTAGAAGGTCCCGCAACAGATTTCCCTTTTCTAGTTAAAATTCAACAACTGAGGGGTAAGCGAATGCTTAGTGAATACCAATGATTTTACACATTCCACAAATCCTTATGATGCCCCCCAAGAGTAACCGCGGTAACACATACCGTATACTCCACACGCACTCAAAGTACGCAAACCCGAGCCGCAGCTCTTTCGAGATGACACTCGGCATAAGAAAAACCAACCATCTGAGGCAAACATTACATCGGGGATGACATACTGTCTATCCTGACCGCAGGGGTGTCAAACTCTTGGTCATTAGCACAGTAACATCAGAGTACAGATGCGACCCGCAGGTCCATCAATAAGATGCACAACAAAGAAACGGACATGCAACAAGTATGAATGTGCATCAACATATACGTAAGTTAGTAGAGTGCCCAACGAAAATGAAACAACATGCCTCAGCAGGCAAAGCAAACATAAAGCAGATGCAGACATGATAAAATCAAAGGTACTCACAGTGGGTGCGTTATTAAACTTCAAGTTAATTTTATTTCTCCTTGGGATTTCAACCGGACTCACAAAGTACCCCACTGTGGGTTAAACAACACCACAAGGGACCTGTTACATTTCCAGAAGGAAAATATATCACATACGTGTTCGAGCATTAATTTGTACAATTATAAGTGTTACAACATTTGGAACTGACATCCGAAACTCACGTGTAAATCTCATCATTTGAGGTGCTATTATTCCCAATTAACCCTCCTTTATATGACTTTATATAATACCAAAAATATCCCAAAAGTGTGATTATTTGTCCATAAATTCGGGTCCTTAATAACCCATCCGAATTACACATGTACAACATATAACTCGCCGAGTTGGCCAAGGGTACTCGCCGAAGTTCGGACCCTCGGCCAGATTTCGGACCCATCCGAATTACTTAACCCATCCGAGTTCGGGTCTCATCCGAATTCGGGTCCCAACAGGCTTCAGATCCAATACTTATGAATTTTTTGAAGATTTATTCAAGTGTTCATGGGAACTCGCTGAGTTCCCCCATGAACTCGCCGAGTTCACTTACAGAAATGCAGGTCGCATCTACGGGTTTCTAAGTGAAAATCGTCAAAACTCATTTTTAACAACATGCAATCCTTACCTTTGATATATTATCATATATTCATTGTTTCTAAATCATTTTCCATATCATTAACATCCAAATTCGTCCAGATTGGACCAAAAATGAGTAAAAACCTCAAGAACTTAAAAACTCTTAAAAGTCAGATTTATTACCTTTTAGGACGAATTGAAGCACGATTCTTGTTTCTGGAGATTCAGTGATATTCAACTATTGATTTCCAACTTGAATAACACACATGCAACATCATTTTATCAGATTCAAAATACGACTTTTGAATTTTAAAGTCTCCAAATAAACCCCAAGTTGAGATATGATATTCTTACCTTAATTTCCACTTTGAATCTAGTTAATTTCCAGATTTACTCAACGAATATGCTTCCAATGAGTTGATTTTCAGTAGAAATTTTAGAGTGAGAGTGAGAGAGATTGACAGCTTTGAAGTTGAAATGATGAAATGTATATATAAAAGACCAAGGTTCTTTTATTCCATAACTTTCGATTCTTTACACCTTTAGCCCCTCTACTTATTTTGTTTCCTTAAATACTGATTTTATCTTATTTTTATCAATACTAACATTCATAGATCATAATACTCCATAATAATAATTCCAAAATTCTCAAATTTCTTAATTTCTCAAATTAGCATCCAACTTTTGAATACTCGGATACATATTCATTTTCTTAGTCCAACTAAATTATACAAATTTCCATATATCCTACTAATTAATCTAAATTACAATAATTTAGATTTAAGGATGTTACAGTAATTTTTTAAAGCACTTTTGTGAAGTTTTAATTTTATTTTACTTTATTTTATTTTTAGTTTATTTTATTTTATTTTACTTTAAGTAGGTTAAAGGTCAAAGTTACTAAGATGCATTTTTGGTTGAAGGAACAAATATTGCGTGAAAATCTGTGGCTTAGTGTGAATGATTTTGCAAAGTTTGTAAAATTCCGTTACATGAAAAAGTTGAGAATGTTGGATTTTATTCAAGAATTTTTAAAATTTTCACCTAAGTTCGAAATCCAGAAACATTCGAATTTACCTTCGAATTTGCCAGGAAGTTCGAATTTGGGCCAAGTTCGAAGGTAGTTGGTATAAATAGGTCAACAGTACCTCATTTAAGGCACCTACCCTCGATTTTGATTTCTTGAACTTGTGCTCCGGCGATTTCAAAGATATTCTCGAATTTACCGATTCTCGAATTTCCTCGTACTCCTCGAAGTTTTGCCTTTATTTCTAGAACATACACGAATACTTAGGTATATTACTCATCTTAATACTAAGTATGTGTAGTTTAAGACATTATTGTGGCAAAAATCGAGTTTATTTGATGTTTATAATATTTGAAACTAGGTGGTTTCAAATCACGAGTTTTGAAGGATAAAACTTCAAATATATGATAAATAACTTCGATTAGAACCCAATAGGACTAGATGGTACTATTGATTAAGTCAAATGGGGTTAAAATCTTGGTTTATAGTTTGAAAGTGACCGACTTCGAACCTATTCTTCAGGTTCGAACTTGTCAGAAATTTCGAACTTGTTCAAATATCTACAAGTTCGAAGTCAGTCAAGTTCGAATATATATCTCGAATTTATTTAAATTCGATTGTTTTTAAATAATTTCGAAGTTGTCTATGTTCGAATGTGTTGGACTTCGAACTTATGCAAGTTCGAAGTTATGCAAATTCAGAAATAACAAATTTCATTTTTATTTTTTAATTACTAATTTTGTGTGCAGATATGGGTGAGCGTGCTTTTTATAATAAGCACAATATGGTCATGGCAGTGGATCTCCAATTGCCAGAGGCACAACCGTACCGTCAGATGATTGAATTCCTGTCTTAATCTCACGTATCCTATGCTCTTACCCACAATCTAAAAATTACCCTGATATACGTGCGACAATTTTGGGAGCATTTGCAGGTAGACTGCTCGGTTACGCCAACAGTGCTGAGAACAAGAGTAGGCGGTCAGCCAATAGTGTTTTTGGCTGACATGTTGAGGCAGATCCTACAGCTGGGCTCTGAGGAACAAGAAGCAGGCCCGATAGATTTTCCATTACCTATTAGGCAAGCTGCGTTTTTAAGGATGGGGTATGCCCAAGATATAACGAAGGCGGCATATGTTAAGAGTGGGCTGATTGGTCAATGGAGATACCTTGTTCGTGTTATCATGGTATGCTTCGCGCCTAAGAAGGCAGGCTTTGACACGATGGTGTGTAAATTGCAATCTGCTTTGATTGCGTTGGTGTACAACAAGAAATTCAGTTTTTTCGAGATGTTTTTCGGGGAGTTTGTGCACCAGATCACATCTCCGATCAGGGAAAGATTTTTGATGTATCCCCACTTCGCAATGATGATAATACGCCATTTCTTGCCGAATTTTCCACCACTTCCTGACCAAAGTGGTGTGGCTTTGATAGATAAGCGAATATTTGTTGACTGTCAGACCCATAACGCGAGAAGGGCTGAGTAGGTCAGGCCCCAAGTAGCACCATTGTTTGGGGCAGTTATAGATCCAGATTTTGTTGCCATGGAGGGTGATGATTGGATTGGTGAAGCCCCACAGCAACAACAACCGCAACAGCAACAACCACAGCAACAGCAGCAGCAACGACGCAGAGCACCGGTAAGTAGAACTCCGGTTGCTAGAACCTCTTCTCGTCCACAACCAGCCACTACAGCTGCTGGACCATCATCGGAAGCTGCCGGCCCATCTAGTTCGGCTCCTCAATACGACCAGAGGGCGCAAACTCTTGAAGAAATATGGGCTCAGGGAACAGCGGCGGAGCAAAATATTGCTGAACAACTGGTTCAGGATGTTTTAGAGCCTCCAACTGATTTTCAGGATAATTTTAGATAGATTGATGAATATCAGCCATCTGATGCTGAGTTTATGGATACAGAGGTCCAGGCTAAAGAAGAAGGTGCAGGAGCAAGGGAACAGACTGAGGCAGAAGGTCACGTAGAAACCGCCTCCGAGCCTGTGTCTAAATCTAGTTCTAAAGCTGAGGATCCAGAGGTCACAATTGGAAGATAAGGATCGAGGCTAGTGGTTAGCAGAAGGAGAACGACAAGACCGGCTTTCATTGATGAAGAGACCGAAGAATCCGAATTTGAAGAAGAAGTTCCTCTCGTTCCTAGGCATAGGGCGAGAAGGCATAGGTTTATAAAGGGAGCTCCATCCACTTCAGCTTCTCCAACTGTGTTACCGGCTGCTCCACCATCATCAACCACAGCTCCATCCGCATCCGCCTCCATTCCATCTACCTCGACTACGTTCACAGAGAACCAGCGGTTCACTGAGTTGAAAGGAAAAGTGGACTTCCAAACAGTCCAAATTTACCAACTATCAACAGCTGTGAAAGAGTTGCAGCAGCATAATGCTCGATTAGATCAAGAAAATGCCGAGTTAAGGACAATTGTGGCTGATCAACAAGGACAAATAAAGACGATGCAGACTCTCATTGAGAAGATTTTGAAAGATCTACGAGCTTAGGGGGAGAGTAGCTGCAGGGATGATTAATTGAGAAATGCTAGGAGAGACGATGACGAAGGCAATGATCCAGATGCACAAAAAGAAGGCTGAGATTGCTGTAAAGAAGAAGATGAGGTTGCCAAATCCACGAAAGCTATCAGGAGGCATCCTCAACTGGTTCTTTGATAGAGAATTGCAGCTTTTTGTGCTTAAAAGAAGAGACGGGATTCGGTATCTGAGAAGAACCTTAAAGGTCTTTAATACATTGCCCAAATGTGAGGTGAATGAATTGGCCTGGAAGGAGCTAATCAACCTGGGAGACCACCCCTACGCTGAAGTGATAGCAAAAATCATCAGAAGGGAGGGCAGATCTGGGAAGTTTGAAAGGCTAAAGCCGAGGTCAGCAAAAAGAGTTGAAGAAGAGACGAGAATAGATCCTCACACTGGTAAACCTTGAGCCAAGATGGTGTACAAGCCAGTACGATGTTTGAAGAAAGTACCGTTGAGGTCTATGCCACAGGATGTACTTGCAAACATGAAGTGGTGGTATGTAGACAATGAAACGGCTGATGCAGTGATGGAGGATCTAGAAGAAAAGACGATTTTGAAAGTATACGATCCGCTCATATATGTTTGATATATGTTTTGATATTGATTGTATGCATGTTTGAACTTGGTTGTAATTGATGTTTTCCTAAAGTTCAAACATAAGTTCAAAGATAAGTTCAAAACATAAGTTCAAAGGTAAGTTCAAACATAAGTTCTAGAACAAGTTCAAAGACAAGTTCTAGAATAAGTTTAAAGGCCTAGATTCGAACTTATGGTGGACAAATTCGTGGGCTTGGGCCTTCTCGAACTTGTCCAAGGCAAGTTCGAGTCTAAGGCCTATAATTAATAGTTAATCAGTTTTGATTAACAATCTTTGCGGAAATAATCATCCGGGCGATTACGAACTTGTAGAGTAGTTTAAGTGTGTTCTTGGAGAGAATCACGTGTAGCGACGTCCGTTGTTACGTCTATCATCATGTGTGTGATCAATCTGTTAAGTCACTAACAAGGATTCCGCACTCGTTGGACGATCTTGCGTCAAGATTGGATCCGTAGGTAGGTGACCTTACAGTATCCAAAGCTGCAGTTTGAACTTGGTTTTCCTTCTTTTGTTTGTGTGAACCAGCTATGCACTTAGATGGCTGATTTGATGAAGATCACATTCCATCATCAGTTTTTAAAACTTTTTCACACAAACTGTCAGTGTTTTAAGGCCTAAGACCTTTTTGTTGAGACCAACTTTCCATTTACTCTTTGAATAAAAGTACTTGGAAGCTCACCATTAGTGGGTAAGTCTTTTTCAAGATTATTTATTTCAAAAATTGAAGCTGCTGTATCAAGATCCCTTCCAAGATAGGCTTGGATTTGAGCAGGGATCTGTTGACTGATACAATGATTGACCTTCTGTGCAGATTGACAACAAGAGTAAACAATCTTTTGAAGCTTGGCATGCTTTGTGTTTGTCTCTCTCTTTTCTTCTAATAAAATGGTATTGATGTGTTTTACTTCATCAAGTTCAGCTTCCAACTTATGGAAGCTGTCCAGTTTATTATTTTTTGTTTCAAGATCAGTTTTTAACTTAGAGATCTCAGACAACAAAGCATTATGCCTCTCACTAGCAGCTTTTAAGTCAACAAGTAAATATTCAAACATTTTAACTTTTTCATCAGAACTTTTATCCATAAAAATTTATACGTTATACATTATAGTTGGGTTCCAGTTCTCCAAGCTGCTGAGAGCTTCAGCTTCAGCCAGATCCTGTTTGAAATTGCTTGTTGATGGGACATCAGTGTTGGCCATCAAACAATTGTTATCTTCTTCATCTGATGATGAGTCAGATTCCTCCCAGACACATGTCTCAGCCATGAGTCCCTTCTGCTTGTTGGAAGCCACTGAGTCTTCCAACTTTCTCAGCTTAGCCATGGCCATTAGGTACTTAACCCTGTAGCCATCGTCCTTATTTGTCTTGTATGGTTTGTATGTTGAGCCAACAGCTTTAGACACACAGTCGGCAGTTATATGGCCTATTTTGCCACATTTAACGCACTCAGCCTTAGTTTTGTAAAATGCTTTCTTTTTTATGGCACCTGACTTCTTTTGCAGCATCTTTCTATAAAACCTCTTCTTATTGAATTTTCTATCATATATGGCAATCATTGGATCATCATCGAATTCAGTAAGATGTTCACAGTCTTCTTCCTCAGAAAATTCTTCCATTTCATCATCAGCCTGTTGATCAGCTTGTGTGAACACATCACACACCTGACCAGCAGGTTGTCTCACACTGGCCATTAAGGCAGCACCTCTTTTGGACATCTCCAAGGCATATCTTTTCTGTTGCCTTGATTGTTCATCATTTAGTAAGGACCCATACAGATTTACAAGATCCATACCTTTGATGGTGCCTGAGTTTCTGAGGATGGTAGAAAAATAATTTCATTCCTCAGGCCGAATGTCCAAAAACTTGTTTACCAGAGTTAAACTGTCCTTCGTGATCCCAGTAGCTTTGAGATCATTGATTACAGCAGTGAATCTGGTATAAGTTTCAGTGAGAGACTCCTTTGGCTTTGTAAATAAGAGTTCATACTGTCTAACAAGATTGTTGATACTTTTATCCAGTGTGATAGTGGGACCATCATAGACGGTACACAAAGTATCCCACATCTCCTTTGCAGTCTTCATTTTCTCAACCTATTTGAACACATCATCAGGAAGAGAAATAACCAGGTTGTTCCTGGCCTTTGCGTCAAGAGCAACCAGCCTTTTGTCTTCATCAGACCATTGAGCTTTTGCCTTTTCAAAGGTCCTAATTTCAGGAACAGTTCCTTCAGCAGCAGGAGTGATAGTAGTAACAGAAGTTGGCACATAGGGACCTTCCATTATTATCTCTGGTGGGAAATGGGGAGAATGAGAGATCTATAGTTAACACACACTCTATCTACTCTGATACCAGTTGTAGGTCCCAAAAGGTTTCCCTAGTGTTAGATATTAAACTTCGATCTTGTGGATCTATTTTGTAATAATTATTTAGATAATATTTAGCCTTGTAATTTATTCTTTAAATTAGTTTATGTTGTGTGAAAAGTTCAAGGGCCTTTTGTGTCAATACTTGTAAGTTAATTAAAGGAGCCTATTTATAGGCTCCTAGGGTTACATAATGTACACGGTTGACATTTGAGAAGAAATAGAATATCCTTGTGCAGCCGGCATTAATATTCTCTCCTAACATTCGTTTTGTTATTTTAATCATTTCACAATTAATGAGTGAGAATTCTTGTTGTGAGTGTTTATTGAACTTGAATGTGTTGATATATACTGGGAAACAAATACAAAAATTGGTATCAGAGCCCAAAAAGGTGGATTTCAATTTCAAAAATCGGATTCTGCGGCTGTTCTTCATCATATTCATCGACTTTTTCATCAATATTCACGGTTAGATCTTCGTTCACACCCATATTCTGCTGTTTATGTGTTGTTCTTGTCATATAATCATCACATTATCACTTCCTACTGATTTAGAGCTTATTAGGTTCCAAATTAACATCATATTCCTCCTACAATAGGTTGTTTTAAAATCTAGAAAAATATGGGTTTTCTTGCGTTTTTGGTCCATTTTTAAAGATTTTTAAGTGTTTTGGTACATTTTAAAGGCTAAAAAGTGTTTAAAATAATTTTCCAATCATTTAGAAACAATTTTAGGCCAAACATCTACTCATTTTAAGTCTGGACTATTACTGAAAATTTTAATATCTGCTGTATTTTGGACCTGTACTGTAGCATTTCGGACCATAGTTCGGACCATCTAGGACCCTAATTCGGACCTTACTTCGGTCCATTTCGGATCATCTTTAAGTGTATTTCAGACCAAATCTTGCCAAATTCGGACCCCACTTCAGTCCCATCCGAACTTCGGACCATCCGAAGTCCAGCTCAAGCAATTTTAATTCACTTAATTTGACTTGTGCTTTAATTTGAATTTTCATTTCGGCCCAACCGAATCCGGACCATCCGAATTCGGTGTTCCCTCCTGGAAATTTTCCTAAGTGTTCATCCGTATTGGTCACCGTTCACCCGAATCTGGTCCATCCGAATTTGGGTCTTCCATCCATTGGTTCAACCCGTAGTCCGGTTCCAGCCATTTGTTCCTGTTCACCCGAATCCGGACTATCCGAATTCAGTTCATCAATCCATTGATCAGCCTAGAATTGGTGCATCCGAATCACTGTTCATCCAAAATCGGTTCTGTTCATCCGAACTCGGTTACTGTCCAAACCCACTGATTCATCCGAATTCGGTTACATCCAAATTCGGTATCTTAATCTGAATCAGTACCATCCGGTGTACTATTCATCCGCAGTGCAGTCCATCCGATTAAAGTTTCCACATTCAAGATCTTATTCTTCTATATCAACACCGGATATCATGTCTTGTGAAGCTCTTGTACTCGGATCCGAGAACAGACCACCTGTTCTGTATCCTAATGAGTATGAGCAATGGAAGTCCCGGTTCCTAAAGTTTGTCGGTATGCAACCCAATGGAAACCTTATGCTTCAATCCATATATGAGGGCCCCGTTATCTACTATCGGGAAATAGCTGCTAGACCCGAGGCTGACCCCCCTGTACTCGCATCCAAGGTTGAAAGGGAACCCGCAAATGATGTCGAGCGAGACAGGAAGTATGCAGACAAGAGGGCCGAATATCAGATCTATCAGGCCCTACCCACTGATATCTTAGTCGGAGTAGATAGCAAAATGTCTGCTAAAGAAATGTGGGATGAGCTAGAAGTTCAAATGTTGGGGGTCGATCTAGATGATCGTGCAAAGATTGAGGAAGCTAAGGCTAAGTTCACTGAATTCCGAGCCAAAGACGGGGAGTCGCTGCAGGCGACATTTACTAGGTTCTGTGCAGTCCTGAATGAATTAAACAAACTGCACATCAAAAAGTACAAGTATGACATAAACATCCAGTTCTTTTCAGCCTTAGCCCTCGAGTGGCAGATTGTATGCCGGGCCACACGACGAGTCTGAACATTCCCGAAGTATCAATCAATGTGGTGTTTAAAGAACTAAAGAAGTATCAGGGTGATGTGGAGCAATAGAAACAGATGGCAAATCAACTCGCATCCTTGTTGCTATCTGCCAACACCGGCATCAAACCCACTGATTCCCTAGCCTTGATCTCCAACACGAATATTCCCACTACATCTTTTGCTCAAGGATCATCTTCGTCCCAGTACCGATATGCTTCTCCTCCG